>CM035422.1:47427663-47432663 GCA_020310875.1 Ceratopteris richardii
AGCAACTGTATGTTGCTTCTTGGAACACCATGAAATCAATTTGTCTCCTACATAGCACAAGTATCCATGTGTTGATCTTCTATCATCCACATTACCTGCCCAATCTGCATCACTATATATCTTGATTCTTGTATCTGAAGTAAACCCATAGTACAACCCTTCTTTGAGTGTACCCTTGATGTACCTAAGTACTCTTTGTCCTGCAATCCAATGTTCTTTTCTAGGACAATGCATGAATTGTGAAAGCACACCAACTGCATATGACAAGTCAGGCCTTGTCAATGTAGCATAAATCAAGCTACCAACCAAACTTTGATAGAGTTTCATATCTCTGAACTCTTCTCCTCCAAACCTAGACAATTTATGGTTCACTTCCAAAGGTGTAGGTGCAACCCTGCAATCTTCCATTTTAAATTTGGTTAGCAAATTTTTAAGATACCTTTCTTGAGTCACATATACTCCATGTTGAGTATAAGTGATCTCCATTCCCAAGAAGAATGATAGGTTCCCCAAATCACTGATTTTGAACTCTTTCTCCATCTGCTTTTTGATCATTTGTATCCCCTTATCATCTGTTCCTGTAAGTATTATGTCATCAACATAAATACACACATAAATAAACCCATCTACACTTGCTTTGACTAGCAAGCTACTATCTGCCTTTGATGCTTGAAATCCAAGATCATTCAAGAATTTTACAAGCCTATAATTCCAAGCCCTTGGGGCTTGCTTCAACCCATACAAAGCTCTTTTGAGCTTACACACATAATTTGGACTCACTTGATCTTTGAACCCATCTGGTTGCTCCATGTAGACTTCATCTGAAATGTAACCATTCAAGAAAGCATTTTTAACATCTAATTGAGACAACTTCCAACCTTTACAAGCAGCAATTGCAATGAGTGTCCTGATGGTTGTCATCTTTGCCACAGGACTATAAGTCTCATCATAGTCCACTCCATATGTCTGTGCATACCCTTTCACAACAAGTCTAGCTTTGTACCTAGACACACTTCCATCTGCAAATCTTTTAGTCTTGTAAACCCACTTACATCCAATGATCTTCTGACTATTAGGTTTAGGAACCAAATCCCATGTTTGATTCTCTATCAATGCATCATACTCCTCTTGCATAGCATCTTCCCAATTCTTCTTCCCTTTGGCTTCTTCATATGTAGAAGGGTCTTCATCTGCTTTTACCAAATAAGCATAATCTTTAGTAGTCAAGAATGAAGTGTCATAGCTATACCTTGTAGGTTGCCATTTGTGCCTAGATGATCTCCTAACTTCTGCACTTCTTGAGGTCTCTGGTTCATCACATTCTGGATCAAACCTTGGCCTCTCTTCAATTTCAATCTGCACTTCATTACTCTCACTTTCATCAAGTAATTGAACCTTTGCTTTACCTTTTCTTTGTTCCACTACTTCTTCATCATCTGCATGTACATTATATTTACCTGCATACCAAGTACCTTGCTCATCAAATGTAACATCCTTGGATACAATAAATTGCTTTGTGGATGGACTCCACAACCTGTATCCCATTTGCTTATCATCATAACCAATGAATACATACTTCTCTGCCTTAGGCTCCAACTTATGCCTCAATTGAGATGGCACATATGCATATGCCAAGCATCCAAATATTCTGCAATGATCCAAGGTAGGTTTCTTACCCCACCAAGCTTCATATGGTGTCATACCCTGCAAAGCTTTACAAGGCAATCTATTAACCAAATATGTAGCTGTATTAACAGCCTCAGCCCACAAATAATTTGGGCAATTCTTCTCTTTCATCATGGACCTTGCAAACTCAACAAGAGTCCTATTTCTTCTTTCTGCTACCCCATTTTGTTGAGGAGAGTACCTGCAAGTAACTTCTCTCTTTATACCTGCATTCCACAAATAATCATTGAACTCATTTGAAAAATACTCTCCCCCTCCATCTGACCTAAGTCTCCTCAATTTTTGACCTGTAATCCTTTCTGCATATGCATGATAGTGTTTAAATGTATTAAACACTTCTGACTTTTCCTTAATCACATAAATTGTGATCCACCTGGTAGCATCATCAACATATATGACATAATATCTTGAACCATTTATACTAAAGTCCTTTGAAGGACCCCACACATCTGTATGCACCAATTCAAGTCTTTCTGAATACATAAATCCATGCTTGGAATAGGATTGCTTATGAGCCTTACCTAATTGACATGCCTCACATCTGTATGTCATGTGTTGACCTGCAATGTTAGGCATTCCAAGCACTGAATCATTGTTAATCATTTCTTTGATACCTCTTTCATTAAAGTGTCCAAGTCTTTTGTGCCAAAGATCCAATTCTGACACCTTCTGCTCTCCATATGTGAACATAGCATGTCCAACATTTCCTTGTACCTTCAATGTGAAAAGCCTTCCTTCTTTCTTTCCTGCAATAACTTGTTTATACCCTTGACTAGGGTCTTCCACATAAACTCCATCATTTGTGAACCTTACCTCATATCCTTTTTCCACAATTTGACCTACACTGATCAAATTCTTTGGAATTGTGGGAACATAAAGTACCTTACTCAGAAGAGTGCTCCCATCCTTAGCTTTGACTGAACCAATTGACTTTACCTTATGCTTTGTATTATCACCTGTCTGCACTGTATGATTAATTGCATTATGATCTAGGTCAGTCATCAAAGCAATATTTCCACTTAAGTGATTACTACATCCTGAATCAATATAGAACACTCTCATGTCCTCATGTGAGGTTTCACATGTATTCATAATGAGAGTCGAATCCTCCTTTTGATCTGATGCATAGTTGTAGTAGGTATTATTATAGGATTGACTTTGGAAGTTTCTTCCACCACCTCTTCCAAAAGAATTCCTACCACCTCTACCTCTGAAATTTCCTCTCTGAAATCTACCTCCTCTTCCTCTTTGATTAAAGTTCTGATAATTACCATTGTTTTGATTATTGTGCCAACAATCATGAGATAGATGATTGGTCTTACCACATATCCAACAAGCTCTTGCATTATCTTTGTTGTTTCTGCCTCTTCCTCTACTTCTGCCATTTCCTCTTCCTCTTATGAAGTTTGCTTGGTTTGATGTACCTTCTTCTTCACCTGATTGTTGCTTCCCTTTGTTAGCTTTCTTCTTGTCTTTAGAGTACATTGCATGACCTGCACTCTTATCAACATCTCCTTTGACATCATTCTCAAAAGTTAGCATATGACCTAACAATTGATTCAAGTCAGGAGTAAAGTGATCTAATGAAAGTTCTGTAGATAAAATGAAAGGCTTCCATTTCTCATCTCCTCTTAGTCCTGTGAGTATTTGTCTTACCAATTTGTCTTCTTCAATATCTTCATCAACTGCACCTAAAGAATCTGCAATGTCCTTCATCTTTGTCACATAATCAGAAATTGATTGTGAGGCCTTCTTCTTGAAAGTAGTAAACTCTGCCCATAGTGAAGCCTTCCTTGATTTGGTTGTATTTTGGAAATGCTCTTCCAAAGCATTCCAAATGTCACAAGCACTTTCAAGTCCTCTAATGTGAGGAAGCAAATAGTCATTGACTGCCATGTAGATGATACTTCTTGCTTGAGCATCCTTCTTCATCCAATTCTTCAAATCTGCAAGCTCCTCTCTAGTTGGAACACTAGGATCTCTGAATTCTGGCTTTTCTTCATCTCCTGTGATGTATCCTATCAGATCTTTGCTCATAAGGTGAGCTTCCATCCTCATAGACCATGCAGGATAGTTCTCTCTATCCAATTTTTCAATTTGGAGACTATCTCCCATCTTTACTTCACCTGTAGCTTCAAATCTTTAACCTTTACTGATAATAAATGTACCTTTACTTCGAATGTTGCTCCTTCTGATCCTTTTGATGCTCTTTGTATGTCTTCCTTTGATCTTTCTTCAACCTTTACCCTTCTGCACCTTCAAAATATAAAGTTTTGTATTTCTGCAATAGTCGGAGTCTTCTTTACTTCAATTTTGACACAACCTGCTCTGATACCACTGATGGAGAGTGTTAATCTCCAAAAGAACAAGTTAACCTTGAATTTAGATTACCTCTATATCAAGATCAACTTTAGACTCCACCTAATTTAGAGAATCTTCACCAAATTATCAGAAAATTGATTATTCTGAAAATTTCAGTTTCTTCAGAAAAGTCTGCTGCAGATTAGTCACTCATTGACTAATCAATCCTGTAACGTTTTTGATAAAACTTTGCACAACACTTCGCCTTAAGGTTGCGCAACTTTGCCAAGTTAAATCTCTCAAAAAGATTAAGTACACACTGAGAAATGTGTGAAACACTTTATCTATGTCTGGAAGTGCTTCTCTGCAATGGCGACTTTGACACCTGCAACTTCTTAGCACTGGTTCTCCCAAAGTAAATCCCGTTTGATCAAGATCTTTTAGCCATAGATAGCTTACCTTCCAACTTAGATTTTAAGCCCTCATTTGTGTAAAACTTTACACTGTAGACTGAGCAATGATCATTTCATTGAAGATGAAATGTGCGCCAGATTTCTCGACTGTTAAAACATTCTTACATATGAATGTTCCTAATCAAAATTCTCACAGCCTGATTACAATTAACCTCTCAAATTCTAGCCATAGATAGATTAGCTATGGACTTAGATACGTGCAAAAGGATTTCTCAAAAGATTAAATACAAAGGGAGCAGACAGCAAAATATCGGGCGCAAAATTTTTCGATTTCTCAGAAAATTTACATCTAAGTGAGGATGAACAATTCACTCACTCTTCATGTGTCTAATGACACTAATTTCTCTCTCCCTATTCTCAAATCTCTTCTGCTCTACTTGCCCGACATTTTCAAAACATATTTATAGATGAATATATACAAGTGTATGACTTAAACAAGGGTATAAGTCAGCTAATGTACATATGTGTACATATCTTTGAGTTTTCTGAAAATGTCCTTCCTTCAACCATCTGACTTTGTTTCCTTCTTGACTCCTTGAC
>CM035422.1:47437663-47440163 GCA_020310875.1 Ceratopteris richardii
CGTTTTGGAGTACTTTTGCACATAGTTCTCTTCACACAGGTCCGAGAACAGCAAGAAGAGTGTTCTTTGTATTTCTCCTACAACAAACATCAACCTTTGGGGGTATGTTTTTTCAGCCACACTCGCAAAACTATAGGTTTTTGGAAAGGTTTTCAATTTTGGTGGGAGCAGCCACTGCAAATTTATGTAGGTTTTTTGAGCCAAAAACATTAGAGTTGACAGACACTTGCCGGAGTTATTGGCTAGTTTTTGGGTTGTGCACTCAGCCTTTTTAGTGTCATTTTACTGCATATATTGAGCACATACACATCATGTACGCTTCTGTGGATACCGCTCATGTACGTCCACGTGGTCATTGATATAGCGGTTACATTCTTTGCATAAAGCCTTTTACGTTTGATAAAGAGGGTCGTGGTGAGGTTTTCTTAATTCGGAGACACCCAGATGTCAGGGTCTCTTCGGTGATGCAGGTGGAAGACTTACCCAGCCTCGCCATAGGAGATGTATGATAGTTGTTCATAGGTGCTCAATAAGCCTATTTGGCTTCTATTGGGTAACTGATTATATGCAGTGAAGTCAGTGATTCACTATGCAGGCAAACATGTCAGTAATTGCAGTTTTATGATATTTTGACACTAGTCATATGCTCATTTTGCAGAGGATACTTTGGCAAATTTTTTCCACATTTTGGTTCTGTCAACTATACAGTGGTCAATTTACTCCTTGATACACTTATTCGTTGGTGTTCGGACTCTTCTAGCTCCATTATCATTCCATTCAGTTCTCTACCATCATGGCGTCAGAGGTCTGAGACACATTCGGTGGATCATGGTCTAGTGCTAGTGTTCCGAAGAGGAGCTATAACTTGCAGGGCAAAGACCATTTTGAGATCTGAATATTTGATGGCTCAAATTTTGCTCTATGGAAGAATTAGATTAAAGATGTGTTGATTCAAAAGAGACAATGGAAGCCAGTAAATGGGATTTTAAAGAAATCTGCTAACATGGATGAAGATGATTGGGATGAGTTAGATGAAATGGCCAGGTCTACCATTCGCTTGCACCTGGCAGATAATGTTTACTTTACAGTATTAGACTGTGAAAGTGCAGAGGATCTTTGGAAGAAGTTATGCAATACATATGAAAAAGAGACGGCATCAAATAAAGTGTATCTGATGAAAAAATTATACGACCTTCGTATGAAGGACACAGATAGTGTTGTTGCTCATCTAAATGAGTTTGATGCTATATTCTCCCAGTTACAGGCTCAGAAAATGGATATGGATAACAAAACGAAAGCAATATTGTTGTTATGCACCCTGCCATCATCATGGGATACATTTTGCACAACTATTAGCAATAGTGCACTTGGTGGTAAACTTGTCTATGATGACATATGTGGAGCACTCTTGAGTGAGGAGATTCGTAGAAAATCTATGGTTGGCACTCAGAGTGGAGATGCATATAATGTTCATGATTCTTACCAAGGAAAGAATCAACAATGTGGCGGGAGCAAGAACAAGGAAAAGAATGGTCAACGAAATAAGAGTAGAAGCAAATCAAGGAAGAGGGATATCAAATGCCATTATTGTCATAAGAAAGGACATATGAAGAAAGACTATTATGCATTAAATAATGCTAAAGGTAAAGGACAGAATGTTGATGGGCATGTGAAACAGTTACCTGCACCATCTACTTTGACTGTGAAGATTGAAGAAATTAATGCTATTTCTGATGATGCTGATGTGTTGACACTTGATAGTATTGTGCCATCTGAGGCGCTTATGGTTGATTCTCTTTCTCACACATGGCTGCTAGATTCTGGTGCTGCTTTCCATGTGACACCACATAGAGAATGGTTCTCTAATTATGCAGCAAAGTCTCTTGGTACTGTGAGACTTGCTGACTCTTACCAATGTGATGTTGTGGGGATTGGAGATGTGGTTGTGCAGTTCATTGATGGTTCAAAATTTACTATGCATAATGTACGCCATGTACCTCTGTTATCACGCAGTTTGATGTCAGTTGGTCAACTTGATGACCTTGGTTACAAGGTGGTCTTCTATGCTCAATCTTTTCGCATATCAAAGGGCAATATGGTTATTGCAAAAGGAAGCAAAGTTGGCTCACTTTATCCTTTATTTGTATCACAGAAAGAAAACTTGTTAGCTCTTACTGAACAGCCTAAGGCTTGTATTTGGCATGGTTGTTTGGGCCATATATCTCGTAGTGGAATGGAAAATATTTCTCGTTCTGGCTACCTACCTGTGTTATCTTTCTCCAATTTTTCATTTTGTGAGCATTGTCAATATGGAAAGCAAACTAGAAATGTGCATAGAATGCACATTGACTCTTCAATTCAACATTTAGATCTCATTCATACAGATGTGTGTGGTCCCATGCCCACTAGGTCCTTAGGTGGTTATCTCTACTTTGTCACTTTCATAGATGATGCTACTAGAAAAGTTTGGGTATATCCTATCAAATTGAAGGATGAGGTA
>CM035422.1:47445163-47625163 GCA_020310875.1 Ceratopteris richardii
GAAAATCATGGATGTGATGAAAGATAACATTCAAGATACAATAACATTAGTAATTTTTTATTGGTATTATACCAAAATAGTAATTTACCAACCAATAGACTTTACAGATGGTAAGTGATACTAAATGTAGAGGTGATGTTCAAAGTACATCTGCTCTATGCTAATGATATAGGATATATTGTTAAGAAAAATGGGAGACTTAATGAACGCTAGTGCTAATATCATAAAGAAGAAACTTCCATATTTAAACATGATGAGATTTTAGATGCAAAAAAAAGGGTTAAACATCTTATCCTGGGGAATGTAGCATGTTTCTAGAAGAAGCTAAAGCCTTTGTTGACATCGAAGAGGAAGATAAAAACTTAGAACGACCTAACAATGCAACAAACACCTTATATGAAGGTGGCTAACAATACAACAAACACCTCAGATGTAGATAAACTAGATTTATAGATATAAAGATATATACATTCTGGTCTCTTATGAGATACTTATAGAATTTCAATGTAATCAAATAATATATTGCATAGTTTTCTTCACTTTATGATAGTTTCCTTTGTTCATGAATGTAAGTGAATCCTATATGTTGGTTTTATTAGGTCACTTCATATTTTTGGTATGACTCTTATATCTATTAGTATGCAAACTCATGTGATTTTGTGCCTTTTTATGTCTCTAAAATCTAGTTAAATATCTTATTTTTTTGAACATTTTGAAAACTTTCTATATTCATATAAAGGGATTCCAAAACGTACATAAAGTTATGACCTGCTGTTTCAAAGCATATGTTGCCAAAAGCTCTAAAGACATTCTACTCTTCTTTCTAGGATGAAGAGGTAGATAGGTATAATGATCAGCCATGTGGTGCTCTGAAATCTACTACAACTCATATCATGCGTTGCCAAAAGTACTAAATACATTCTGACCTTCTTTCTAGGATGAACAGATTCATAGATACATCATTTCACAGAGATACACCATCATGTATACCATGCAGATGTACATCACCGAAATATACAGTGTGAGCCTTTTCAAGCGTCATTTCAGAAACAGTCTCTTGACCATACTATAAGTGATGCGGTGGGCGTGTAACACATACTACACAAAGTCACACGAGATGATGTCGAAAGTCCTAAAGGCATTCTGCTCGTTTTTGAAGGTCAACACAACGGACAATGACCATCGACAAGCTCTTGTTTGCTAGCCTTACTCTGATAAGCTCCACTTTATGTCAAGTAGGACATTCTGCCAGGTAATATGGAGAAATCCTCAGACTTAATTTCTATTTACTTTCTTCAAAACATCCAGGAAAATTTGTGATGAAATGTGAAAGGCAAGACAGAAGCGAGTCTGAATCTGAATTCGAGGAAAAGGTATAGCCACATTCTGAAGGTATGTACTTTTGAGCAGGAAGATGAAGCTTTAGAAAGTGACAGAAGCGACAGATCTGTCTGGAACCAAGAGATGTCCAGAGTCCCTCCATCGATGAGCCACATGGGTGGCCACATGGGTGAAGCTGACAACCATCTGAAGCTCTCTGGAATTTTATGTCTCGTGTCAATCCACTGCAGCGGTTGGATTGCAGGGTGAGTGCATATACATGTGTGTGTAGTGGGTGTATATACATGTGTCTTTGTGTACATACATACTGAGTATATATGCATGTGTGTAGTGAGTGTATATAAATGTGGACTAAGTGTAAATATATGTGTCAAAGGTTCACATTGTGAGTGTGCATACATGTGTGTACAGTGAGTGTATATACATATATGTGTAGTGAGTGTATATACATGTGTCTTTGTATGTGTTTGTGTGTGTGTGTGTGTGTGAGAGAGAGAGAGAGAGAGAGAGAGAGAGAGAGAGAGAGAGAGATTCTTCTAATCTTTCTAGCTATTATCTGCATCCCATACAAGTTTAGCTGATGTTCCAGTGACTCTTCCACATCAAACATCTCAAGTCATGAACAGTTCCCTTCATTACAGCGCAGCAGGCCAGCTGCTTAGCCAGACTACAACAGAATAAAAATTGCATGTGCAAAAAACTCTTAAGATACACCTTTCTGTAATGAATTCGCTTGTCGAAATACACCCTTCGGAGCTTTTCGAGACTCCATGCAGCGTTACGACAACAGCTTCGCCTGTTTTTCAATCATATGAAAAGGATACTATCATGAAGTGATATGACGACAACTTCCTCTGCCTTTTGGTCGTGGTAATGAAGAACTTCCTCATTGCTATATTTATCTGATCTTCATGAAGAGATTCAGCGGTTTCCAAATTCCTAGTGTCAGTTTGCAGTGACTTTTCAAAGTGTCTCTTTCACATAGGCGTTGTCTAAGCCTTTCTCAGAGATGCATTCCATAGCGTGATCTAAGCCTTTCTCAGAGATGCATTCCTTACAGGGATGCATTACTGTAATTTCTCAGCATTTCGGAGTGGATCTCCGAGGACTGGCATCAGAAATGGTCGCTTAACCGTATCAACAATGAATGTAAGGGTTAAAAAAAAACTTAACGCCATCGTTCTACGTCTTGCTAAGAAAGCTCCTCGCACATTCTGCTCTTCTTTTTAGGAACTCGACAACTGCGAACAAAGGCAACCTCTTTCTGACAAGGTCATGGCTCAAAAGCTCCATTGCATGGGACGTAAAATCTCTTCGCATTCGTTGAATTTATGTTAAATCGGGAAACAACGACATAAGCATGATAAAATTAGAGTTGATTTTGAAGACACGCACTTCCACTCTAAACAGAAGATTATGTTGCAGATCCATCATAAATGCTTTTGCCTCCGTATCTGCAATAAACAGATGTCCAAGTCGGAGATGCTCACAATCATCCATAGCTTTTGCCTCCCTATCTGCAATAAACAGATGTCCGAGTCGGAGATGCTCACAATCATCCATAGCTGTTCTGCAAAGACTTTTGCATGGAAAAAAAATGAAGCAAGCAGCTCTCGCTTCAAAGATTTTTTTCCCTTTCATAGCGATGTCTTTGAATTCTCTGCGTCTCTTCCTATCAGATGCGTCCACTAATCATAGAAGTTCGAATACGGCTTGAATAGCTTGACAAATCACGCACAAAGCCTTCACGTATCGAATGATTATCTCTGAATATACAAGCACATGCTATTCTTCATGTTGGAGAGAGAGAGAGAGAGATAGAACCCACCAACTTTCTGCATTTAGGGGTCAATCAAGAGGGAAAAAGAGTAATGAGATTTTGGCTTTTGTTGAGAGGGAGAGGTTTTGTTGGTTTTTCAATATAAGTTGTGCCCACAACTCATTCATGTTCAGCCAAGTTTTTCTACCAAAGAATGCATGTTGAGATTTCCAACCCCTCCCCCCCCCGCTTTATCGTTTACCAAATCACAAACATCCAATTTTCTCTTGAGGATCCCTTCTCTTTTTGGATCCCTATCTCAAGGAATTTCCTACATGATTGTTCCACTTTGACTAGTTCTTTATCGCTTGATCTCTAGCACAAGAAGAAATAAATAGTATCAGGAATGAGAAAGGTGTTGATGATGATAATCTTGCCAACCACAATAAGTTGCATACCTTTCTACTACTGCATCTTGTCTTCCATCTTGTTGAAAACCTGATCCTAATGTTGATTCATAGATTTTTGGGAACCCATGGTAATACACAAAACTCTACAAGGGAGTTTGGACCAAGGACTTCATAAAGGTCTACCTATTGTTAATCTTTGAACCTCATGCAGTGCAAAAGGTTTCTAGCCAATCCTAGAAATACTTGGGGATCTCTTGGTCATTTACAAGAAATATGTTAGTACCAATGACAAAAATCAAAGGAGAAGTTGATATATGCCATTGGGTAAAGTAAGGCCCTTGATACTACCTAACCAAACCTATTTCTCAACTAGCAAACTAAAGCCACTCGTAGTGGTATCAAAGAGGAGTGAGGACAAAGGGTGGCCTTGTCTTATCAATCATCTATGTGGGAAGGAGGATGAAAGATTTCCATTGATATTGATATGAGTTAAGATATCACCTAAGAGGACGGAAACTATTTTTGGAAATCTATTGCCAAAGACCAACTTCATTGGCATGCTTAATCTAACTTTGTCGTTTGCAACCACCCTTAGGGATCCCAACTTTATGTTGAGAGTGATGGATGGATGCACTCAGGAAATCAGTTGGTGCTGCAAAACCTGCTTCACACCTGCCCTCTTTTCTATTCTGATATGCTTAGTACACAAGTTTAGCTTCCTAATGACATAAAGAAACCATATATGTGCTTTGGAAATGATTTGTGTAATGACCAAATCAAAACAGATAACTTGGTACTTCACAAATTGAGCAAAACCTTCTATTCCTGTAATGATACCTGCTCAGACTTTTACTCAGTGTGTCCAGCACACTTAAAATTGGCACAATTCCTTTTGGGAGTATTAATGTACCTTAGTAAGCTACCAATCACAAGTGGAATCACTTCAATTGATAAACTATGCACTGAGAAATAAGTTTAGCAAAATTATAATCACCCCCGACTTTTCAGGAACTCTGCAGACAAATACCAGTGTGCACCTCGATTCGATTTTCTCCCAAATGGCTGAATGGAATCCTTTGAAATTTTGTATGCTTGTAGTAGACCTTGAGCTGGTTCCAATGAGCTATAGATCTCTTGATTTGGTTCAGTAGATCCAGAGCAATGCTTCTTTGAAGTTGACAGACTTGGAGTAGGTGACTCAGACAAAACAGAGATGATGAATGTATACTTCTATTGATATATGTGTTTGTACAATCTCATTAGCTTGCCAAGCAGAGCTATATGAGGTATTGTGGTGTTGGCTATGGAGTAACCTTCACACACAATGAATTACAAAGAGATTTGGCCTCGGGGAGTGAGCTAGAGTGAGAGTGTAACCCGCGACTTTTTCAGTACATCCTTTATAGGAGTTTGATCTTCATTTGAATTTGAAATTCAAATCTAGGCTCCCTTGAATCTCTCCTCTAAAAGTAGGGAGATATTCTCTCCATCTCAACATTCAAAAATCCACGACTCTAGTGGTAGGTAAGTGACTTAAAGTGATTACAATCAAATGTCAAGTCACTTAGACTTTTACAAGGGGTAAAGTAGTAAGAACATATAAGCATATGTTCACATGAGCCTTGCTTTTGATTGAAGCCTTGATAAACCTTTATCCATGCTAGTCTTCCATAAGTCCAAGGGTCCAAGCCAATGTGTGTAGGCTTGTTTGCACCAACAGCTCCCCCTCAAGCCAAACACTTTGGCTTAAGTCTTCTTCTTCATTCTTCAATTACTTCCTGTAGTCCAATCATAGACTTGAATCTGCATAGCTTGTTTCCATCCAATGCCTTGGTAAGTAAATCTGCACATTGCATATTAGTAGATACATATGTCAATTGAATCTCTTTACTTAACAATTTCTCTCTCACATAGTGGTAATGAACCTCTATGTGCTTTGTTCTGGCATGATAAATTGGGTTTGCTGCAAGATGAATAGAGCTAGTGTTGTCTCCAAATATGATAGGTGGTCTTGTGAATAGTCCTAACTCTGTATATAGAAGCTTCAACCAGATAGCTTCTTGAGTAGCATTTGCAAGTCCTCTATACTCTGCTTCAGTGGATGACAATGCCACTGTAGGTTGTTTCTTAGCTGACCAAGAGATAGGCTTATCTCCTGCAAAACAAATGTACCCTGAGGTGCTCCTCCTATCATCCTTGCATCCTGCCCAATCTGCATCTGAATAGACTTTAATATCAATGTCTGATGTGTAAGGAAAATACAAACCATGACTTTGAGTTCCCTTGAGGTACTTCAAGATCTTCTTGGCTGCCTCTAGGTGAGGTACTCTAGGTTTGTGCATGAATTGACTAAGCACACTTACTCCATATGCTATGTCAATTCTTGTCAAGGTAGCATAGTTTAAGCTACCCACCATACTTTGGTATCCTGTAATGTCTTTGATTTCTTCTCCTTCATGAGCACTTAGCTTTTGGTTAACCTCCATTGGAGTAGTAGATACCTTAGCATCCTGTAAACCAAACTTCTTGACCATATCCTGTACATACTTCTTTTGAGTAATGTAGATACCTGAGTTTGTGTAGATCAATTCAAGACCTAGAAAATATTTTAGTAATCCAAGATCACTAATCTTGAATTCTTTCATCATCTGACCCTTGATGTGTCTAATCCCATTGACATCATTCCCTGTAATGATGATGTCATCAACATAAACACATAAGTAGATTACCTCTGTACTACTTCTCTTTATGAATAGAGAAGTGTCTGCTTTGCTCATCACAAATCCTTGGTCTTGGAGGTAGGTGGTCAATCTGTAATTCCATGCTCTAGGTGCCTGCTTCAAACCATACAGAGCTTTCTTCAATTTACAAACATAATGTACCTTTCTTGGATCTTCATAGCCAGGTGGTTGTGACATGTAGACTTCTTCAGATATCCATCCATTTAGGAATGCATTCTTCACATCCAATTGGTACATGTTCCAATTCTTGGATGCAGCTACACTCACCAAAACTCTGATAGTTGGCATCTTGGCCACAGGAGAAAATGTCTCCTCATAATCAATGCCTTGGGTTTGTGCAAAACCCTTGGCTACCAACCTAGCTTTGTACCTGTTAATAGTTCCATCTGAATTCTTCTTCAATTTGTAGATCCATCTGGATCCTATTACCTTCATAGTCTCTTTCTTGGGTACCAAGTCCCAAGTATCACTCTCTTGGAGGGCTTCTATCTCCTCATCCATGGCTTCTCTCCATTCTGGCTTTGTAATTGCTTCTTCATAGGTACCTGGTTCTTCATTCAACAAATCTTTTGCAAGATATACAGAATGTTTAGTTACAAGTGATGTGTCATACCCAAATCTGATAGGTTTCTTCTTCTCTCTCTGAGATCTTCTCATAGCCTGAGTAGAAGTTTCTACCTTGTCCTCCAATTGCTTCATCTTCATCTTTCCTTTGGATTTCCAAGCCTTGAACTCTTCAAGATTGATGGTATCATCATCTGAGCTTGAGTCTTCTTGCTGAGTTGGCTCTTCCTTGGTAAGCTTTGGAAAATCTTCCTCCATGTCATAGGGTAGACTCACTTTCCTGCATTCATTCTCATACCATGAGTCATTCTCATCAAATATGACATCTCTGCTTACCTTGAAGCCTTTGTTTGTGGGGTTGTAGAATCTGTATCCTTTTTGGTTTAAATCATAGCCAATGAAGATACATTTCTCTGCCTTTGGGTCTAGCTTTCCTCTTACCTGTGAAGGAATGTGTACATATGCTACACAACCAAAGATTTTACAATGATCCAGAGAGGGTCTCTTACCATGCCATGCTTCATATGGTGTCATGCCATCAAGTGATTTGGATGGCAACCTGTTGATGAGGTAAGTGGCAGTGGACACACTCTCTGCCCATAAGTAATTTGGCAACTTTTTCTCATTGAGCATAGACCTAGCTGTTTCCACTATAAGTCTATTCCTTCTTTCTGCTACCCCATTTTGTTCAGGTGAGTATCTGGTAGTGATCTCCCTCTTGATGCCTCTTTCCTGCAAGAAATCTTCAAACTCATTGGAGAAGTATTCTCCTCCACCATCTGACCTTAGCCTCTTCAAGCTTCTACCTGTTTGATTCTCAACAAGTGCAAGATACCTCTTGAAACAATTAAACACTTCATCTTTATGCTTCATAAAATATAAAATGGTCCATCTGCTATAGTCATCAATGAAGGACACATAATACCTTGAACCAAAAATGGAAGGGTCCTTGCTAGGTCCCCAAACATCTGTGTGAACCAAGTCTAGGTAGTCTTCATGCATGAAACCTTTCCTTGAGTAGGGTAATCTGTGAGACTTACCAAATTGACATGATCCACATTTGTAAATCATGTGTTGCTTGGATACATTAGGTATCCCAAGCACACACTGATCCCTGCACATTTGCTTGATATTCCTTTCACCTATGTGCCCTAGTCTTTTATGCCATATCTCTAACTCTGAGAGTGTCTGATCCTTATAATTATACAAAGCAATATTTTTTGTATCTTCTAGCTCAAATGTAAATAATCTACCTGATTTCTCCCCTTTGGCTATCCTTCTGAATCCTTGTTTTGGGTCCTCCACATATGCTCCATGTTGTGTGAATCTGACCTGCAAACCTTTCTCCACAATCTGACCCACACTCATCAAATTCTTAGTTATTGTTGGTACATAGAGTACCCTGCTTAATAGGTTCTGATTACCATCACATGTCTTCACATTTCCAATTTTTACCACAGAGTGTTTAGTGTCATCACCTGTTTGTACCTGATGTTTGCCCTTGGGCTCTTCCAAATCAGAAAGCAATGCCACATTGCCAGCTACATGGTTAGAACATCCTGAGTCAATGTAAAATAAATGATCATCATTTGTACCTATCTTGGAGGTCATATTCATGATCAATAAGGAGTCATCCTGCTCCTCTGTGTAATTGTTGTAGTCTCTTCTATTTCTGAATCCACCTTGGTAGTTTCCATTGTGGTTGTTGTTGTAGTTGTTGTTGTATTGGTTGTTGTACCCATTGTAGCTTTGATGTTGGTTGAATCTGCCTCTTCCTTGAGAGTATCCACCTCTTGAGTAGCCTCTTCCTCTCTGATTTTGTAGTTCTTGTAGCATTCATCTGTGGTATGATTGGACAACCCACAGATGTTGCAAGGTGATGAGTTGTAGGGTCTCCCCCTACCTGACTTACCTCCTCTGCCTATTCCTCTAGATGACCTACCTCTCCCTGCATAATTGGCTTGAGAGGTAGAGCCTTCTTCATCCTGTTTCTTCTTGCCTTTATCTTTAACTTTCTTATCAGTAAAGAGAGCAGAGGGGTTATTACCTTTTGATTGATCTCCAGCTTTGGTGAACTTTGCTTCATGTGTAAATAGTTGGCCCATGAGTGTTGTAAGATCAGGGGTATGCATGTCCATGTAGAGATCCATTGCAGTGGTGAAACTTTCCCACTTATCATCTGCCTTGAGTCCATTTGTCACTTGCCTGACTATTTGCTCCTCTTCAATTTCCTCTCCAATGCTTGCTAGTTGGTCTGCCACATCTTTGATCTTTGTCACATAATCTGAGACTGATTGCTTGGGCTGCTTTCTAAGTGTTGTGAACTCTATCCACAATTGATTCTTCCTAGCCCTTGTGTTGGAAGAAAAATAATTTAACAAGGTTTCCCAAGTCTCTTGGGAAGTCTTACAGTTCCTTACATGAGGTAAAAGAAAGTCAGATATAGAGTTTAAGAGATAAGACCTTGCCAAAGCATCCTTTGCACACCATTGGTTAAGTCTTTCATGCTCATCCTTTGTAGGTAGTCCTCTAGTCTTGAATGAGGGCAACTCCTCATCTCCTGATATGTACCCAAATAGACTTCTCCCTTGTAGATAGGTCTTCATTCTCAATGACCAAGCTTGATAGTTGTTTCTGTCCAATTTGTCAATGAAGGAAGGGAAACCATCACCCATGATTACCTTCTTTTGCTCTGATACCACTGTTGAGAGTGATGGATGGATGCACTCAGGAAATCAGTTGGTGCTGCAAAACCTGCTTCACACCTGCCCTCTTTTCTATTCTGATATGCTTAGTACACAAGTTTAGCTTCCTAATGACATAAAGAAACCATATATGTGCTTTGGAAATGATTTGTGTAATGACCAAATCAAAACAGATAACTTGGTACTTCACAAATTGAGCAAAACCTTCTATTCCTATAATGATACCTGCTCAGACTTTTACTCAGTGTGTCCAGCACACTTAAAATTGGCACAATTCCTTTTGGGAGTATTAATGTACCTTAGTAAGCTACCAATCACAAGTGGAATCACTTCAATTGATAAACTATGCACTGAGAAATAAGTTTAGCAAAATTATAATCACCCCCGACTTTTCAGGAACTCTGCAGACAAATACCAGTGTGCACCTCGATTCGATTTTCTCCCAAATGGCTGAATGGAATCCTTTGAAATTTTGTATGCTTGTAGTAGACCTTGAGCTGGTTCCAATGAGCTATAGATCTCTTGATTTGGTTCAGTAGATCCAGAGCAATGCTTCTTTGAAGTTGACAGACTTGGAGTAGGTGACTCAGACAAAACAGAGATGATGAATGTATACTTCTATTGATATATGTGTTTGTACAATCTCATTAGCTTGCCAAGCAGAGCTATATGAGGTATTGTGGTGTTGGCTATGGAGTAACCTTCACACACAATGAATTACAAAGAGATTTGGCCTCGGGGAGTGAGCTAGAGTGAGAGTGTAACCCGCGACTTTTTCAGTACATCCTTTATAGGAGTTTGATCTTCATTTGAATTTGAAATTCAAATCTAGGCTCCCTTGAATCTCTCCTCTAAAAGTAGGGAGATATTCTCTCCATCTCAACATTCAAAAATCCACGACTCTAGTGGTAGGTAAGTGACTTAAAGTGATTACAATCAAATGTCAAGTCACTTAGACTTTTACAAGGGGTAAAGTAGTAAGAACATATAAGCATATGTTCACATGAGCCTTGCTTTTGATTGAAGCCTTGATAAACCTTTATCCATGCTAGTCTTCCATAAGTCCAAGGGTCCAAGCCAATGTGTGTAGGCTTGTTTGCACCAACACTTTATGTAACCATATCATGCCATAAAGTTACTTTCTAGGAAACTTTACTACTTTTGAATATGGTAGGAAACATAGCTTAACTCATCAAATAGGAAAACTTTACTATTTCATTCAAGTTATTTTCTTTAGGAACTATCTCATTTCCTAATGGATATTACTTGTTTAGTTTCAACTTGAGAAAGAAGTAACTTAAATGAAACCACAAAAGTACTCTCAAACTTCTTCATAAGATATTTTTAAAGTTTTCATGATTCTTTGGCACTATGCATCATTACTATAGATGTAAATAGGAAATAAACACATATTTATTGAACTTAAAAGTTCAATTTGTGTTTCAATTCAAATATTTTCCTTTGATTTTTGTAACTATCTAGTTTTAATTCTTCCTTTATGTCAAGCTTTTAACCAAAAATTAAGCTAAATAATTTTAAAATATACATTCACTTATTTATTTGGATACACTTGGCAAATAATAGTGTGTTTCATTCATGCAAATACATGTGCTTGCATGTTCTTGCATGCGCATAAATGATTCAAGCATTCTTTTACTTAAAGTGTGCTTCACAATCATGCACTTCATGCACTTACTTTTATGCACAAAAATACAATTTTGCTTTCATTTGAATTAATGAACATCCTAAATGCCTATGCTTTATGCATCAAGAACTTTCATAGATAAGAAAGAAAATTTTGAAATGAACATAAAAGAAACTTCTTAAACTTGTGCATGAAAAGTATTATTTTAAAAACGAGAAGTACAAATACATCCTTTCTTTTACATGCATGAAGTGGAAGAGATTACTTAAGGTTTCATGCAAGTTCTTTGTGCACTTAAAGCCATTTTCACTATATACATGCTTGCTTAAATATATATTATCTTTCATTTGGAAATATAAAAACTTGAAGTCTTATATCTACGCTTCAATTATAACTCTATGAAAAACAAGAGTTGAAATCAGGCATAAAATCTGAAAATACTATCATGTCTATGAGCTACATGACTTAAGAAGAATCATACTTCTTCCACTCAGAATCTCCATCATCAAAATTATCAAAACTTATAGATTAGCCTTGTTTATTAATGTAGAACAATAAAAGGTTATCCCATTCTAATGTTCTTTATGTATTTAGGAAGCTTAAAAGATAAGATCTCTAAGAAACTAAAACACGTTGAAATCAGATACTCAAGCAAAGATCAATACGTGTCTATAGTTGATTGGCTATTAGGTGGTCACCAGTTGGAAACTATATTTGTAGGAGCCACTTTGCAATTCCATGAAAGGTTGTTTGGAGATATTTTTTTAACTTTGAAGCTACAAAACTATCGTAAAGTCTCAAGGAATATATAAGAACAAAAATCAAAGAGCTTGGACAAGTATTGATACCTTAGAAGGTAGGATGAAAATGCTTTTTTGTCTATTTTTCTTTGTCTCAAAGATGCACCCATTGAGGCATCTTTGTCTTTAGCCGTAAGCTCTTGATCCTTAACTTCTTTCTCCATGATTCTTGGAAATTTTCTTGATTCTCTTCTTGAGTGCTTCTAGAGCAAGAGAAGAGATTGAGGATCAACTCACGGGGTTTCAAGGATAAATTGAAAATGTGATTGGCATGTTGGATACCTTGGGGGCCTTCCAAAGAAAAGTACTCAAGTTTAAATCTTGTTGACCACGGATCGTAGATCGTCATGTTTTGAAGGAAATATCTCTATTTTTCTCGTATCTGAAAAAAACAACATTACAATAGGAGGATACTAATTTCCTAAAATCATATACTTGCACATCTATTGCCTTGGATAGGCTACATGACTACATATGGGGTGGTATGGTTTTGATCCCCCATTGATGCTCAGAGATCCCATCTTTTTCAATAAATGATTCATGAAAAGGAACTAGACAAATCGAAACAATAGTATAAGTTGATTTTTTGAGAATAAGATTGATGGGAGCTCATGTGAGAATAAATTAAGAGCTTCACTAAGAAATGAAATGAAATTAGCTGCAGAAGCACGCGAACAACACAAGGAAGAAGAAGAAGCTTGAAACACAACACATAATACTGAATGTATTACCACTAGAATGTACAAAGATAAGTAACGTCTTAGGGCAATAGGTGTATATATAAGCCCAGGGAAAAAAACCTCCTAAAGAGGGAAAAAAGTGCCCCAGTGTTCCTAGTGTGTTCACACACATCAATACCTAAATATATCAACAAATCCCCCCTAGGAGTGATGTAGTGAACAAGGAGCTGGCACTCATGTATAAGGAAGTGCCAAGCTATGTGGAATCAATCCAAAAAATTAAGTAAGCCCAAAGCTTTGTGGAAAGCTTCAAACTTCTCCCTAGGCAGAGCCTTTGTGAAAAGGTCTGCAATGTTCTCCTGCGTGGGCACATATGCCAAGTTGATCTCTCCAGTAGAGAACCTCTCCCTGACATAATGATAATGCACCTCAATGTGCTTAGTGTGAGCATGGAACACAGGGTTCCTCGCAATTGCCAATGCGCTCTGACTGTCAGTGAAGATGGTGGTGGCAAAAGACAGTACAACACCTGTAGCTCAAGCGTAAGCACCACCTCCTTTACTTGTCAATCCGCGGAGACGTGAGGACCGGTATGAAGACCACGAGCAAGTGAAGGCACAAGTGCGTGAGTGAAAGCACATAAACATGCACACACATACACACACACGCGCACAAAGTAAGATCAAAGAGAGGAACAATGGAAAGCTTAGATTGCAAAAGAGTTCTCTTACAAAAGTTCTATTCTCTAACAAGCTAACCCCAAAAATGAGCTCTCTAGCTCTTTTTATAGTTTTTTGACTAGTTTTGGCCCTGTCTAGACCTAGTGTCCGGCCTAGTTAAAAATTAGGTTCCAGGGCTTATTTGAGGGCTCAAACGAAGTCTAAAAATTATGAAAATTGGTACGATGGTACTTCTAATACTCCTCAAGCTCGAGGACTCCTCGGCTTGAAAAAAATGGAGTTACTAAAAATAGATAATGGTATTTACAATGGTTTTTAGTGATGAAAATCACTATTTTTGTAGGGGATTCTTCTGAAAATTTGACATACACTTCTTAGAGCTCCCTACTTGCTCCCTTTCCTCGTGTGTCCACCTTTTGATGTGATTCCATGCTTTGTCCTTGACTTTGAGCTTCAACACTCCCCCCCCTCTCGAGTCTGTCGTCCCTGACAGACCCTTGTTGGAAGGGCTATTCTGTGTAGTGCTTTGAGAGGTGGTGTCCATCCGTTGTATGAGCTGGTTCCTTGGATTCCAGCAAGAATGTGTCGTTGTGAGCTTTCAAAACTGCAAGTTGCTCAAAAGAGGTTGTCAAGAGTGATTTGGAGCAACTACTGGCTTCAATTTGCTTCCGAGATATGGATGTTGTTCCCATGATGTCCGCTAGCTCTTTTAAAGATGATGTTGAGAGCAGTCATGCCAACTACTCATAACCCATAATGAATGATGGGTAAGTGTGTTCGTGCCTGGGTTGAAAAAAGTATGTGCCTTGTGCACGGCCTTGTAATGTAGCCCTGCGGCGTCTTTCTCTTTGGATGCTTTCTGAACTGTGGTATCCAGTGTGGTTGACGCTTTGGTTCGGTGGAGGCCACTTGCACTTTTGGCTTCCAAACCCATATTCTTTTTGCATGTCTTCCTACTAATGTTGAAGAGCTGATTTGATCTTCCTTTGGTCTCTGTACGTGGTTCTTACCCTTTTCTCTTTTTGGCTTCTTTGTTGAAACCTTTTGCATGTGGGAGAACAAAGGTTGTTGTGGATGTAGGAGCTTCTTAGGTACCCACATCTGTAATTGCCCTTGTTGAGCTGCAGCTAACTTCTTAGGCACCCAAACTTGTTGGATACCTTGTGATTGAGCTTGTCTGAGCTGCTTCCTTCGTCTTCTGGCCTGGTTAGTGTGCATGGATGGGATTTGTGGGGGCAAGGCTGGTGGTTGCTCTCCTTTGCGTACCCAGATCTGCTTCATGCCCGGAACCGCTTTTTTATCGAATGGTGTCTTTCTATTTGATGTAGCAGTTGTCGTGAACGGTTGTGTTTGCTTGTGTGGTGGGCTCACTACTGTGGCTACTTGATTCTTTGGAGAAGAAGAAAGATCCACCCGCCTTCGAACCTGGTCTTCCACGATTGACTCCTTCTGCATCATAGAGCTTTTGACACATACAACATCTTCTTTCATATGATTAGTCTTGGAAGAACTAAGAGAGTGTGTGGTGCCATGATTTAGGAGCATGCAGTTCTCTAATTCTATTGTAATGCATTGTTCATGTACCCAAACTTGAAGAATTTGACTTCTTAGGTTTAAGTTAACTGCATGGTCATAGATCCAATCTTGACCCAAGACAAGTGTTTCTGTAAGGTTCTCATCTTGACATACTAGCGCTTTGACTCTCATTGGAACATCTTGAAGGTAGATGGGAAGTTCCACCTCGCCCAAACAAGGGGTTTCCACACCTCCCAATCCTATGAGATAAGCTTCTATGGGATTGATGTTCAACCCCAAGTCTTGGCAGTAGGAAAGTCTAACTGCACTACTTGCTGCACCTGAGTCAATCAATGCTTTCACCATCCTTTCACCCTTCCCTTGTCCTATCTCTATGGTCACAAAGGGTCTTCGGTCAATGACCTGAGAAGTCGCTATGCCTGACTTTTGACACATATCCATGTGATATTTTGGGGCTTTTGAGTTGACTTCTAGGCCTAATCACCTTAACTTATTTCGCCTAATACGCTCTCTAGCCTCTACCTGTGCTTCTTCTCTCACTCTTAACTCTTCATCTTTTCGCTTCTTAGCAGTGTTGAGTCTCATTAGCATATCCTCAGTAAGAGGTTCTTGATATAGCTTGACTCTACAGCCACTAATATAGTTTGGCAAGATATCTCCTTCTAGAGTGGCCAACTGAACTGCACCACTAGTGGAAATTCTATTAATGATCATGGGTCCGTATCCTCTTTTTTCCAACTTACGGGCATGTTGTTTTAGTGTGTATACCAACACTAGATCTCCCTCTTTCAATCCCTTATCCTTGATGTGTGCATCAAAGTATGCCTTTTGCCTCTTCTTTGTAGCGTAGATGCATGCTTCCGCTCGTAGCCTCGTCTCACCCAAGCGTTCGAGATCAAAGATCCTAGAGGACAATTCATGCCCATTCCACTCATACTCTTGTGCTACTTTTAAGGCAGGGATTAAGAAATCTAATGGTAGCACAACGTTCTGTCCGAAGACCATCTGAAATGGGGTGGCGTTGAGTACCGTTTTGTAGGCAACTCGATAAGCCCAAACAGCATGATGAAGTTGTTTGTCCCAATCAGAGCGTTTATTATTTACCAGTTTTGTCAATACGTTACAGAGGATCTTATTGGTACTCTCGGCTTGTCCGTTGGCTTGTGGGTGATAGGGGGCAGATTTCTTATGTATCACCAAGAATTCTTGGAGAAGATTTTCAATGACTTCATTCAAGAAGTGTGTGCCTCTATCGCTCACCAACTCTATTGGTAGTCCATATCTCGTGAACACATTCTCGAATAAGAACTTAGCCGTAGTCTGAGCATCATTCTTCGTTGTGGCTTTGACTTCTACCCACTTTGTAAGGTAATATGTGGCTACAATGATGTACTCTGCATGGGAGTTTCTAGCTGGGGGGTTAATAGGACCTATGAAGTCTATGCCCCACTTCGAAAATGCACGTCCTCCCATCATTGGCCTCAAGGGCATCTCGTCTTTTCTCACTGGATATTGTGCATGTTGGCATGTGTCACATTTCTTCACATAGGTATGTGCGTCCATATGAAGAGTGGGCCACCAAAGTTCTGAGAATAGAATGGTCTTGATCACTCGGTCAGGACCAAAATGTCCACCTGCAACACCGCTGTGTGCAGTCTCTAAGACCCTTAAATAGTCTGATTCATGAACGCATAGTCTTAAGTAACCATCTTTGCCTCTTCGGTATAGGTTGTCCCCTACTAAGGCATAGCCTTGAGCCTCTTGCTCCATGCTTCGTCTTCTTGCTAGACTAGCCTCTTTGGGTAATCTTCCCGATCTCATAAACTCTACCAATGGAGCACTCCAATCTGGAATTAATGACACTTGATAAAGGGTCGCATGCTCCACTGGGGGTCTCTCTCTGCACCTTGGACAATTCTTAATCCACTCATGTATTTCTTTGTCCATGCTAGGCCAATACACTCCTAAACGCTTTAGATTCTGCAATGTTCGTTGTTTAGAATAGTGATTTCCTAGCATTCCTTCATGGGCTTGTTGCAACCAACTACTATGTTCATCATCCTCCACACAACAAGCTAATACACCCTCAGTATCTTGTTTGTACATGCTTCCTGCTAATATGTGATATTTTTGTGATTTTACAATTTCTTCTTGTGATGTTTTCACATTCTTATTTGCAGGGCCAAAGGTTAGGACTGGTACCAACTTATTTGCCCATTTAGGAACAACTTCTAAATTGAACAGATAAGCATCGGGTAATTCGTCAGACACTCCTTGCGGTGAATCTCCTGAAGTGATGCGAGAAAGGTGATCTGCCCGAAGGTGGGTTCTACCTTTCCTGACAACAACTTCAAAGTCATATTCCATTAGTAAGAGGAACCATCTTACTAAGCATCCAGTATTGCAAGGTTTATTGACCAAATATAACAAAGCTTGATGATCAGTGAAAAACTTGAACTTGTTGGCCAATAAATAGTGTCTAAACTTCTTCACAGCATATACCATGCCTAAGCCCTCTCGCTCAGTTGTGGTATAGTTCCGTTCAGCTGCAGTGAGCTGTCTACTAGCATATGCTATGGGCAAATCTAAGTTTCCTTCACTTGTGGGTTGTGCTAGCACACATCCTATGGCATGATTGGATGCATCCACATGGACATGGAATGGTTTATTCCAATCAGGAGTGGTGAGTATTGGTGCCGTGCACAAATGTTTCTTCAGTTCGTTGAAAGAATTCTCGCATTCGTCGTTCCACTCAAAATTAGACAACAAGGCATAAAGGGGTCTAGCTATGATCGCGTACATGTGGATAAACCTACGGTAGTATCCACAATGGCCCATAAAGGCTTGTACCTCTTTAATATTCCTTGGTAGTATTCCTTGGCCTTGGTAGCTCCGCTATGGCTCGTACCTTATCTTCATCTGTTGAGATTCCATTCTTAGAAACAATATGACCTAAGATTTTACCTTGACGCACCATAAACACACACTTTTCTGGATTCAGACACACTCGATATTCTCTACACTTGTTGAAGATTTGTCTGAGCTCAGGGATGTGAAACCTTCTTTCTTGGGAATGAGCACATAAATCATCCACATACACTTCTAAGCTCTTTCGCAAGAACTCTTTGAAGACATGACACATGAGCCTTTGGAATGTTGCAGGTGCATTGGTGAGCCCAAATGGCATCACACGAAATGCAAAGATTCCCCACTCTGTGGCAAAAGCTGTTTTGTGTTGATCTTCTGGGGCAATGGCTACTTGATTGTAACCTGAAAATCCATCCAGGAATCTATAAACTTCCTTGCCTGCAACACGCTCCAAAAGGTGTTCTGTGATTGGAAGTGGATAACTATCTCTAATCGTAGCGGCATTAACTTTTTTAAGGTTAATACACACTCGCAACTTCCCGTTCTTCTTGGGTACCACAACAATGGGGGACACCCATTCGGTATGCTCAATCTCATAGATGAATCCAGCTTCAATCAACCTATCAATTTCTTCTTTTATTTTGGCTGCATAGGTATCATTATATGTGTAGGGCTTCTGTTTGGTGGGCTTAGCATCAGCAGTCATGGGGATAGTATGAGAGCAAATTCTTGGATCTACCCCTTTCAAGTCTCTATAGTGCCATGCAAACACATCCCTATATTCCCTTAATAGAGCTATGAGCTCCATTTCTTCTCTTGCACTTAGGTCATCTCCTATATATGTGCATCTCTCTTCGTTCTCTTCAATGGTCACTATAATCTTCTTGGTCTTTTCTTTATTATCATATGATTCTCCTATGATGGCCTCTCTCTTAGGCATTCGTACCAAAATTTTGCGGTCGTCAACTTCATATTTCTTGAAGTTTTCTGGTACTTCAAACAATGATTCCTCCTCTTCTTGTTTCACCGCTTTTCTTTTCTTTTTCTTTTGACTACTCTCACTTCCATCCTTTGAGTTTACTGCTTTAATACTTGTGAGAGGTTCTTCTTCTTTCTGGGTGAACACTCCTATATCTTCTAGATAGTGCTGCTCTGAGTTAAAGCAACTATCCATCACAATAGACTCCAGATCATCGTCATTCTCTTCTTCTTCTATGACATCACTAGGGTCACATTCTTCTAGCAAGGGTTGACACATGAACACTGAGATATCATAACCCTCCTCATCACAATGAGGTGTCCACTGTTCCTCATTGACAGCAATGTCCATGGTGGCTAAGATTTCTGGCCAGCCATGAGGCTCAAACTCCTCATCTGGAAAGATCATCGGTGTGTAGGCTGGGTCTCTAACTGGTCTATCTCCTAGCGAAGTTCCTTCTTCTCTTGCCTTTAAACGTTTTTCCTCTTCCTTTGCGACCTTGCACATCCACAAATGAGTATCTTCATGCAGCCATGATGGATCAGGTGAACTTTCAGAATGCACAGAGATGGAATCTTCTTTCGCTTTGTGGATAGAATTCCACTGTAGGGGTGGTACATCTCTGAAGGTGTAATCCTTCAAATTGACCTTGGTGGTGACCCCTAAGTGCTGTAAGTACAAGGAGTTAGTTCCCCAATCCTGTACTATTTGCAATTGTTGTAGAAAGGGTCTTCCTAGGATCATCTCATAGACATTATTTTTCTCAAAGTCACATATAGCAAATGTGTGCTCAAACTCTACACCACAAGTGGTTAGAGTGATCCCTTCTAGCAATTCTAGAGGTCTTTCAAAATGACCATCAGCCATTTGAAGCTTCATTCTAGTTGGTCTTAATGTGGGCTTGCCCCATTGCTTCCACAAGGAGGTGGTCGCAATAGCAACACCAGCACCTGAATCTATGATTGCTTTGGTTGTGTAACCTTGGTAGATGATTGGAAGATAAGTATTACCTTCTTCACCCTCACACATGTCCCCTATTTTGTCTAGAGGTATCTCTGGTACCCTTTGCTTGGAGCCTACTTTTGGCATGTTGGAATCAAGTTCTGGAACCTGATCCTTCACATGATTCCAAAGCTCAGGTTTTGCTTTGAGCAGCTCTTCTACAGTGAGATGACACTGAACCTTAGTGTTCTTCACGACATCCGTGTTCCTTGGAACCACTGAGTCTTCATTTCTTACTAGTATTGTGGGAGCTCTAATCTGGAGAGATTCAGATTCCCATGGGCTTGGAAATTGAGGCAGTTCTTCTAAGGTATTAGATTCAAAATCTAACCTTTCGTCTTCTTGTTGTTCTGCTTCATCTCCGTAAATAGATGGGATGTCTTGGGGAAATTGATCATGAAGATCATCAATCTCAGGAATAGGAGGGGAATTACCCTTCTCCTTGGCCCATTTCTCTTCTTGTATTTCCCGCAAGAATTCTTGAGAGTATTGTTGAATTGAAGGAGGTATTCCTGGATCCGTGGAATTAGGAACATAAGCTCCCATTGGTGGTGAGCTTCCTCTTTCAATAACTGGATCGTTCTAGTAAGCCCTGGAAATGCAAATCCCCTTTGACAGAGTTTGTCTGATTGAACTTTTGACTAGTCTCAAGTATAGCTTGAGCTTGTTCTACCATTTTCATGCACATTTTCATCCGTTCAATCTCTAAGTCCGCTCTAGGGTAACTCTTGTCTAGGTTTGCAGCTGTAGGCCCTTCTTGAAGTCGAGCCTGGTAGGCCTTGAACATCATGTCCAAGCCTTCTAGGGTTGGATCTGCAAGAACAGACCCTGGTTGCGGTCTAATTACAATGGGTGGTGGGGTGGGATGAGGTGGAGTGGATGGAGTTTCGGCATGCGAGGGGTTTTGAGATGCAATGTCTTCTACTTTTGTTTTTGCGTCTTTCAAGCTTTCTTCTAGTTCCGATAACTTTTTATTCCACTTACGATTGGCCTTTTCTCTGGTATCCTTCCATGTTCTTGTTTTCCTCTTACTAGGCTCTCCTGATTCACTCGACTCTGATTGCTCTGCTGGTTTATCTTGTTTTAATGCTTGTGCCCTAGTAACTGCCTGTATAGGTGCCACATTATTGCTACTTGAACTTGAATCCGCCACTAAGCCTACCACATTAATGGGTGTAATCTTGGGTGCGCTGGAGGGGTTTCTTGGACAATCTCTAGGGAGATGGTCTTTGCCACAATCAGGGCAAAAAGCCTGTATGTTGATAGCCTGTCCTTGACTCGGAGATGATGGGTGGGGACAGTCACGAATGAAATGATCACCTTGACATCTAAAACAAGATCCTCTAGGGGCTTGTGGTCTCATTTGTCTCAATTGGGGCCTAGGGTTAGGATTTGTGTACATGACATTGGAGTATTCTGGCTCCCAATTTTGCTCCATAGGTGGTGCCTCATATTGATACGAGTAAATCTCGCTATGTTCAGGTGACTCTGTGTAATACGCATGTGGACTACCTTCATGGGAGTAGTCTGAACTATGAGCATGAGAATCATTATCTGGTATCCATCGGGTTAGGGGCACCAATGCTTTATTTAGATTTTCCTCTCCCACAGCATATTTGACTGGAATCACGTTGGCTGGAGCTGGCGGTTGGTTTCCCAAGACAGGTTGTGGCCTATATGGTACCTGATATTGTTGTTGTGGTCTATAATATGGCTGTTGGTATTGGTTCTGATACCTACCTTGTGGGTAAGGTTGCTGATAATTCTGTTTAACAGCCTGCCTATTGTAGGGACAATCTTGAGCCGTGTGGTTTGTGTATTTTCTCTCAATAGTGCAATATGGAGCATTCCTTTCTCTAATGTTTTGGTTTTGCATTGGGCATACATTAGCCATGTGGTCGCCCCCACAAGTATAACACCGATTCACTGGAGTGACTCTCTGTGTTTGTTTATTTTGGACTCCCAGCTTTTTGGCAACTTGCTCAGCTATCTCCTCTATTTCCGTGGAGATTTTTGAAGTATGACTAGTAGAACTATCTGAATCCTTATAGAGTTTGGATAATCCTAACTCCTCACCCAAGTTATCTTCTATGTCAATGCATGTCCGCACACACTCTTCTATGGATCTAGGCTCTTTCAAATATACGTATGATCTTAACTTTGTGCTCAGTAAGCCATCTAAGAACAAAGCCACTTGTTTGGCTGGTGTGGGTAACTCGGGAGCAGGGCATCTTTCTAGGTACTGTCTGAACCTTCTACCTGCTAGTCGCACTGTTTCTTGGGGTGTCTGCTTGAAACTGTGGATCAAGGATGATGTGTTATGCCTGATACCACTCTTGGAAAATTCTACAATGAATTCGTCTAGCAGTTGACCTATATCGCGATAGTTGCGACTACTCAATGGTTGAAACCAAGCCAAGGCAGTGCCCTTAAGAGTCAAACCAAATGCCTCGTATTGGGTGAATAAATCCTCAACCTGTTCAGCTCTTAACACTTGTTTGAACTCGGCCACATGATCATAAGGATCTCCTGACCCGTCAAAATAATTCTTCATTGCCTTGATCACTTGAGTGGGTCTAAGGGTTCTTGGGTGCTCTCGGGGTCTAGGCAATGGAAAATCATGTTCATCTCTTTTTTGCCTATGTGCTTGATGTCTCTCTCTTTCAGGTCTTTCATTTTCAAATCCTGATCTATTCCTGCCCACGGTGTGTGCAAAACTTACCTCAGGTCTCTCTCTAGTTCTTCCTCTCTGGGCTTCATGAGCGTGGGATGATCCTACTCCTTGGAGGCCATGGGAAACATTGGATCTTGGTGGGGGGAAAATCAATTCATTCTTCCAAGTATATGCATGTCTATCATGTTCTGTTACCAAGAAAATTTTCTCTGATGTGTTATCGAGGTAGACAACTTTGCCTGGTATCTCTGGATCCTTGAACTCGTAGATGATGACTATGCCCAATTGGCTAGGTTGATCTGGCTTGAATCTCCAAAAGGCTTCCTCTGTTTCTCTATTCAAAAATAGTTCTATGCTTTTGTTATCTTGAGGGATCCAGTCTGGAGTGATCACTCTGGTCAAAACTGACTTACCTCTAGGAGTCTGGGGTCCTTGTCCTACATTTCCTTGTTCTAGGTCTCCTATTTCATTCTCAGGAATGACATTTCCAAACTCATCAGTCCTATCTGGTAGGTTGGTGACCACATACATGGTTCCTTCCTTATCAATGTATGAACCCTCTTCGAACTTGACCACCGGGTGTTCAAGTCCAAAGGATTGATCTGGATTTTTGAGTTGGACCACTGATCGCCTCAGACCATCCTCATAGATGCGAGCACCTAATTGGTTGGTCCGAATATATTCCAACTGTGTCTTATAGGGACCTTCTGGTGTTTGTAGATGGGCAGTCCCTGAGCCACCTGCAGGTTTTCCCATACTAAAAGACATTTCTGAATCACTTGTGTCTGAACTTAGTAAAAGATGACCACTTAGTTGTGGTGCACAAGGCTTGGATGTATGGTTGACACTAGCCTCAGAAGATCTAATGCTTTGTTTATCCTTGCCTAAGTGTCTACCAGATCTCAGGTTCATAAGCTTTAGTCAAGAGTCCAAATTTTCCCCTTGGTATGGTTCAAAATTCTTTGGAGTCCCCTTGGTTCCTTAGTCCCACATGAGGGTCAACTTCAAATTATCCTATCTCAAAATCAATGCGTGTAGGATTTGAAACGAGCTTTCCAACGAGCTATAGAGCTCAAAAAATGGACTTTGGATGAAAAAGTTATGCCAATTCAGGCTCCTGGGGGTCAAAACAGGCAAACAGGACCTTTGGAGAAAATCGCGATTTTGTACCTTGAGAATCGTGTTCACAAAATCGTGTTTCCACAAAATCGTGTTTTGAAAATCGCGATTTTGATCACAAAATCGTGTTTCTGAAAATCGTGTTTTTTGACATGAAAATCGCGATTTTGATCACAAAATCGTGTTTATGAAAATCGTGTTTTTTTGACATGAAAATCGCGATTTTGAGCACAGAATCGTGTTTTTGAAAATCGCGATTTTGACTCAGAGAATCGTGTTTTTTTCACAAAATCGTGTTTTTTTGCTGAAAATCGTGATTTGTGAGAATCGCGATTTTGAGCCCGCTGAAAATCGTATTTTCTCAGAATCGTGTTTTTGGCATGAAAATCGCGATTTTGAGCACAGAATCGTGTTTTAGAGAATCGTGTTTTTTGACATGAAAATCACGATTTTGAGCACAGAATCGTGTTTTTTGACATGAAAATCGCGATTTTGAGCACAGAATCGTGTTTTAGAAAATTGCGATTTTGACTCAGAGAATCGTGTTTTTTTCACAAAATCGTGTTTTTTTGCTGAAAATCGTGATTTGTGAGAATCGCGATTTTGAGCCCGCTGAAAATCGTATTTTCTCAGAATCGTGTTTTTGGCATGAAAATCGCGATTTTTTTTAGCACAGAATCGTGTTTTAGAGAATCGTGTTTTTTGACATGAAAATCGCGATTTTGAGCACAGAATCGTGTTTTAGAGAATCGTGTTTTTTGACATGAAAATCACGATTTTGAGCACAGAATCGTGTTTTTGAAAATCGCGATTTTGACTCAGAGAATCGTGTTTTTTTCACAAAATCGTGTTTTTTTTTTTTCAAAAAATCGTGTTTTCTCAGAATCGTGTTTTTGGCATGAAAATCGCGATGTTGAGCACAAAATCGTGTTTCTGAAAATCGCGATTTTGAGCAAACAAACGTGATTACACAGAATCGCCTTTTTTCTTCACAAAATCGTGTTTTTTACTGAAAATCGTGATTTTTTGAGAATCGCGATTTTGAGTAGGGAATCGTGTTTTCTCAAAATCGTGTTTTTTTTTACTGAAAATCGTGATTTGTGAGAATCGCGATTTTGAGCACAATCACAGAATCGTGATTCTGAGAATGACCACAGAATCGTGATTTTTTCAGCCAACTTTTAGGCGGGAAAACAGAAAATCGTGATTTTTCAAAAAATTTTGAATTTTCACAGAATCGTGATTTTCATCACAAAATCGCGTTTTTTGGCGGGAAATTCAAATTTCTGAGCGCCGACTATGGCGAGCTCTGTATGAGCAGAAAATCATGAAAAAAACACAGCGCTTGCTCTCCCTTGCTTCTCCTAACTCCTTCCCACACAATAATGCATGAAAAATGGTATGAAGATGGTGAAAATGCACTAAAAAACAAGAATTTTCTATGAAGAAGAAGGTGGAAGAAGGTGGAGATGATGATGATGATGAAGATGAAGAGGAAAAAACTGAAAATGAACTGAAATGACAGTTTTTTTACCTTCCAACGTCGCAAATCTACGATCTTACCATCACAACGCTCGTCCTTGAAGCTCTCTCCCCGGCAACGGTGCCAAAATTTGGTGTAGCTCAAGCGTAAGCACCACCTCCTTTACTTGTCAATCCGCGGAGACGTGAGGACTGGTATGAAGACCACGAGCAAGTGAAGGCACAAGTGCGTGAGTGAAAGCACATAAACATGCACACACATACACACACACGCGCACAAAGTAAGATCAAAGAGAGGAACAATGGAAAGCTTAGATTGCAAAAGAGTTCTCTTACAAAAGTTCTATTCTCTAACAAGCTAACCCCAAAAATGAGCTCTCTAGCTCTTTTTATAGTTTTTTGACTAGTTTTGGCCCTGTCCAGACCTAGTGTCCGGCCTAGTTAAAAATTAGGTTCCAGGGCTTATTTGAGGGCTCAAACGAAGTCTAAAAATTATGAAAATTGGTACGATGGTACTTCTAATACTCCTCAAGCTCGAGGACTCCTTGGCTTGAACAAAATGGAGTTACTAAAAATAGATAATGGTATTTACAATGGTTTTTAGTGATGAAAATCACTATTTTTGTAGGGGATTCTTCTGAAAATTTGACATACACTTCTTGGAGCTCCCTACTTGCTCCCTTTCCTTGTTTGTCTACCTTTTGATGTGCTTCCATGCTTTGTCCTTGACTTTGAGCTTCAACAACACCCAAATCAGCCATAAGGCGTCTCAGCCACACACACTCAACAGTCACTATGAAAGCTGGCCTATACTTAGCCTCACAACTAGAAGTGGCCACAGTAGGCTACTTCTTGATCAACCAAGATATGCTTGCTTTAAACCATATAATGCCTTCTTTAACCTACACACTTAGTTTTCATGCCCTTTCTGCACAAAGCCACAGGGCTGAAAAATATACACTTCTTCATTCAAGACACCATTCAGGAATGTTGTTTTAATGTCCAACTGATGTACATTCCAACCATGATGAGCTACAAGTGCACAGATGCTACGAACAGTAGTCATTCGACAAGTAGGAGCAAAGGTTTCATCAAAATCAATGCCTCTTTCCTATGCATAACACTTCGCAACAAGCCTAGCCTTATACCTATCAACTGTTCCATTAGGTTTATGCTTCACCTTGTATACCCACTTAATGCCAATGGCTTTCTTGCTAGGAGGTAATCACATAAATTCCAGGTACAAATTTTCATGATAGCATCATATTCCGATTGCATTGTAGTCATCCAGTGTTTGGAGTTTTGTGTTCCATCAAACAAAACAGGTTAAGTCTCATCACATAGACTAGACGCAGCCATAGCATAGCAATCTGATGCAAAAGAGGCACTATGAGAACTTAAACGAGTACGTTATGAGAGAGTGCATCTAATTTGTTGTTAAGCAAAGTCAACACTAGCCATTTTGGCATGGTTTTTGCACCCTCCTCAATGTCAGCTCTCTCATCAACAAGTGCATCATGTAAATCTACATAAAAAATGGAATGATCTACATCATCACCTGAAACTTGTAAAGGTTGAGAAGTTGCCTCATTAGGACTAGCACTAGACTGTTCACCTATAAAAAGAGGCAACAAAGTATCACACATGTCTTTGGATCTAACAGATCTCTCCTTCGTACATGAAAGTAAAGGCTGAATAGCATCTTCCACAAAAACAACATCACATCTAACCAAAATGCATTTAGTCTGTGGATTATACAAACAATAGCCTTTTCTTTCAAAACTATATGCAACAAAAATACATTTTACTACTTTATCATCAAATTTCCTTCGATGTTGTGCAAGCACTAATGCATATGCCAGACAACCAAAAACACACAGATGAGCAACAGATGGCTTGCGACAATACCAAGCCTCATATGGATTGATAGAATGTAGAGCTTTAGTGGGACACCTATTAAGTACATATGTTGCACACATGACAGCCTCAAGTCAAAAACTATGTGGTAAATCCTGACTCTTGACCATACACCTTGCCATCTCCATGAGTGACCTATTCGTCCATTCAGCAACTCCATTCTGTTGAGGTGTATACGACACTATACACTAGTGTTTTATCCCACATTCAAACAAAAATGCATTAAACTTAGAATATATCCCCCCCCCCCTCGATAAGAACCGGGGGTGCCCATTTTACATGCTGAGAGATTTTCAGCCAAAACCAAAAACTGTTTGAAGCACATGAATACTTTGGACTTTGCTTTCAATGGATATACCCATGCATGCCTGGAAAAATCATCAATGAAAGTCACGAAGTAAAGATAGTTTCCAAAAGAGGGTGACTGCATAGGACCATAGACATGACTGTGAACAAGATGCAAAAGTTCTGAGTAGCTCAAACTGAACCGTCTTTTGGAAAGGAGGAATGATGCATTTTGCCCAAAATACATCCTTCACAGACATGTTTTCTAGGTTCCTCAATCTTGGGCAAAGAGGACACCATTTCAGATTTCTATAGGCATAACAAACTAGCAAAATTTAGATGGCCAAAGCTTTGCATCTGACATAGCCTGAGAATCATGTACTGCACATGCTGAATCATTCATAGAATTTTCATAGTTTATGAGCTTATATAGCCCATGATATAAAATGCTAGAAGCAATAATCATGTCCCCATTTGACATATCATGAACTGTACATCTGTCATCAACAAATTTCACAACCAAGCCAATTTTGGCTAATGCAAAAAAAGATAACGAATTTTTCTTGATCCCTGGCACAAATAAAGCATCTGACAAAGTGAAAGAACTATCATCAGCAGTAGTCAAAATGATCTTACCAACTCCCATGATAGGATTGTTAGAGTATGATCAATGTCTACCCCTCATGATTGTATGCACATTTTGTAAGGCCCCCTTTATGAGGAGAAGCCAAGCGTGCATTACCCAATTGATGGGAATCCCAACTTGAATGTTGGATGAAGGTCATATTGGACCATGTAAGATATTATAAGGAAAGGGAGTTACCAGGGTCCCCAATTGTGGGGTCCGGGGCAGCGGTGAGCAGCCCCGGCTGGGGGGTCCATGGAATATTCCCTGTCGGAGTCAGAAATCATTTATATTTGTTAGGTCGGTTCAACCAGTCTAAGCCGTGTATGGCAATTACGCGGGCGGTGGCCGCCCACGCTCTACCGCCCATGTATAGCCGTCCATGGCAGGCCACCCATGATCCTATATATACATGACTTCTGCACTACCTAAGACATTGAGTTGAGCCAGCATACCTCTACCTTGTATCTCCCTATCTAGAGTTGTCTAGATCACCATTTAAGCTCTACCTTGAGAGCGCACGGGTGGACAACGCCATCATCTTTGTACTTGCTACTAGTAGAAAATTGTTGAGATTCTCCTATATCTGTTATCTTCTCTGCTATTGCTCCTGTGTTATATTGCGTAACTATTGTCTTACATGGTATCAGAGCTGTAAGGTTCGAATAGCTTGAGAAGTATCATTATTTTAGCCTACTAGCAGACTAGAATATCAGTAGATTATTCGAGTGATTACATGATGGCTTCATCGTCGAACACTAGTCTTGGTGCTTCACCTAATGTTAATGCTGCACCTATTCGAATTCGTCCACCTGCATTCACTGAAGGGAAGCTGGATGGAACCAACTATACACTCTGGAAGTTCAAAATTTCTGCAATTTTGGACTCCTATGAATTACTTGACACTGTCATGGGACCGATGGGATTGGATCCAGAGCCTATACCAGTTGAAGATCCAGCAAATTCAAGATTGATGATTCAGCCAGATCCAGATCTTCTACGAGCTTGGAAGAGGCGGAATGCTGATGCATTATGTGCGATTGTCACTAGTGTAAGTGATTCTGTGCTTACTTTAGTTCAACATACTACTAAAGCACATGAGGCTTGGGGCATATTGGCTCGACAATATGAGACCAAGAACCACACTAGGATACAGAATTTAGAAAATCAGTTGGCAAATGAAAAGCATTCTGATTCTGAAAAGGCTGAAGATTTTATCAAACGGATAAAGCATCTTCAAGATCAATTGGCTGCAGTTGGTGTTGTTATAACACCAGAAGAGCTAGCTCGAAGATCTGTACGTGTTCTTCCAGCAAAGTATGATGGATTAGTAACAGCCCTTAACACTCAGGTAAGGCCAACTCCTCTTACATTTGAAGAGTTTTGTGCCATGCTTTTAGAAGAAGAGACGCGGCTGAAGAATCGGCAAAGTACAACTGATGCTGCATTCTCAGCAAATGCAAAAGGTAAAGGCTCTTCAGAGGGATCAAAGAAGAAGCCAAAGAAGAAAAAGTTCACAGGAAGTTGCTTCTATTGTGAAAAGAAAGGCCATGCCATCAAGGATTGCAGAAAGAAGCAAGCTGATGAACGGAATGGGACTATAAAATCATCATGGAAGAACAAAGAGTCTGCAAACAACACAGAGCTGGAACTTTGGGTAGCTATTGAAGAGGTATGTTCATCTGCTCAAGCTCGTGTTGATGAGCCATGGATTTTAGATAGTGGAGCTTCTCGCCATATGACTAGTAAAAAGGATTGGTATAGTTCCCTAGTGCCTCTACGGGAATCCATCAATGTAGTGGTGGGAAACGACTCCAAGTGTCCAGCTGAAGGAACTGGAACCATCTCTTTTATCACTTCTCCAGGTGTTGAGAAAAAGTTATCCGATGTTCTCTATGTACCTACACTCAAAAGAAATTTGTTGTCAGTTTCTGCAATAACAGATCGTGGACTCGAAGTTCACTTCAATAAGAGTGGTGCGGAAATCATGGATTCATCAGGTAATGTTGTAGGTAAAGGCACACGACGGGATAACTTGTATGAGTTAAGTGCTTTAACTGCTACAGAAGATAAAGATGTAAGCAGGTTATGGCACCAACGATTTGGGCATCTCGGATTTGCAGTTTTGAAGGAGATGCAACGAACAGGGATGGTTGCTCATTTGCCTGCATTTTCAGAGTTGCAGGAACCTTGTGAAGCTTGTATGATGGGCAAGCAACAACGAAAGGCATTTCCAAGAGAGACCAGCAATCGATCTCAAGCTCCTCTAGAGTTGGTACATGCTGATCTCTGCGGTAAAATGTCTACACCTGCTTTAGGAGGATCTTTCTACTTCTTGCTGTTAGTCGACGATTATAGTAGAAAGATGTGGGTTTATTTCATTCGAGAGAAGGCTGATGCTTTTGAAAAATTTAAAGTGTGGCATAAGTATGTAGAAAGTGAATCAGGAAGGAAACTGAAGAAATTTAGAACAGATAGAGGAGGTGAATTCTTGTCAACAGAATTCAACAATTACTGTAAGGAGCATGGTGTGAAAAGGCAACTTACCACAGCTCATACACCTCAACAAAATGGCGTTGTTGAGCGCAGGAACAGGACAGTAGTTGAAATGGCTCGTTGTATGTTAAAGGCTCAAGACATGCCTGATTCATTCTGGGCAGAAGCAGTCAATACAGCAGTCTACATCCTCAATCGAAGCTACACAAAAGCTCTGAAGGGGATGACTCCTCAAGAAGCATATTCTGGTAAAAAGCCTTCAGTTTTGCATTTCAGAATTTTTGGTTGTTTCTGTTATGCACATATTCCTGATTCAACAAGATCAAAGTTGGATTCAAAAAGCAAAAAGTGTGTCTTCCTAGGATAAAGTGAAGAGTCTAAAGCATACAGGTTATGGGATCCTGAGGCAAGGAAGATTTTTGTCAGCCGAGATGTGGTGTTTGATGAACGACCACACTTAGTAGAAGATAAAGGTAAATCTACTATCTCATCAAACGGAGAAATATCTCACCTTGTGCCTATCAAAAGACAGGTTAAAGTTGAGGAGGAGGAAACATCTGATGGAGAAATTTCCTCAATAAAAAGCCAACCAATTGTAGCTGCACAGCGTAAGCCACTACCGAAGTGGGCACAACAGCTCTTTGATGATCACAATCCACATGTAGATGCACCAGAATCATCATCGGATGGATTACGAAGATCAAAGAGAATAGAGGAGCAAAGAAGAGCCTCAAAACACATTGTTAACATGGCTCTAATGGCAGATATCATGGGTTCGATAAAGGAACCTACCACCATTGAAGAAGCCATTGATGATCCAGATTGGAGAGCGGCAATGCAGTCTGAGTATGATAGTATACTAAAAAATGATACATGGGATCTAGTCGACTTGCCGCCAAAGAAGAAGGTAATAGGTACTAAATGGATTTGGAAAGCTAAGTATAAAGCTGATGGAACATTAGAAAAGTATAAGGCACGATTAGTTGCACAGGGTTTTTCACAGATTGAAGGATTTGATGTTCAAGAAACTTTTGCACCAACAGCACGCATGACAACTATTCGGACGGTACTTGCAGTAGCTGCACAAAAGTCTTGGCCTATTTTCCAGATGGATGTCAAATCTGCATTTTTGAATGGTCACCTCAAGGAGGAGGTATATGTATCTCAACCACCAGGTTTTGAGGTGCCCAATTCAGAAAATAAAGTTTGCAGGTTGAAGAAAGCCTTGTATGGACTTAAGCAAGCTCCACGGGCTTGGTACCAACGAATTGATCATTTTTTCAAAAATATGGGTTTTGAAAGAAGTACTTCTGATGCTAACTTGTATGTAACGAAAAGGGATAGCAAGCTAGTTGTTGTCATTGTATATGTAGATGATTTGATCATTACAGGAGATCATCAGGAACTCATCAATCAAACTCGGATCAGCTTGGGAACTGAGTTTGAAATGACAGACTTAGGTCTACTCCATTTTTGTCTGGGAATTGAAGTATGGCAAAGGAAGGATGGCATTTTCATCTCACAACAAAAATATTCCAAAGAAATTCTCAAGGCATTTGGAATGATGGACTGCAAACCAACTAGCACACCTATGGAGGTAAATCATAAGCTATCTATGGATGATAACATGCCTGATGTAGATGCTAAGAAGTATAGGAAGCTCGTTGGAAGTCTTATTTTTCTGTGCAACACTAGACCAGACATTTGCTATGCTGTTGGAGTGTTAAGCAGGTTTTCCAACAAACCTAAGGAGAGTCACTGGAATGCTGGAATGCGAATTCTAAGGTACATTGCAGGAACCTTGGATTTTGGTATTTTGTATACCACAGGTGATACACTCCAAGGATATTGTGATTCAGATTGGGCTGGAGATTGTGATTCTAGAAAATCAGTTTCTGGATATTGTTTCTCACTTGGTTCAGGAATATTTTCTTGGGTAAGTAGGAAGCAACCAACTCTCGCACTCTCCTCCACTGAAGCAGAGTACAAAGCAGCTTGTTTTGCTTCTTGTGAGGCAGTCTGGTTAAGGAGAATTCTTGCAGATATAGGCTTTCCATCAAATATGCTAATTGTACTCAAGTGTGATAATCAAAGTTGTATGGCTATTGCAAAGAACCCAGTATTTCATGCTCGCACCAAGCACATAGAAGTACAGTACCATTACATTCGTGAGCTAATTGAAGATGAAATTGTGGAGCTAGAATATTGCCCAACAGAGGCAAATTGTGCTGACATATTCACTAAAGCACTTGGAAGAGAGCAGCTCAACAAGCATCTTCAACAGATGGGCATAGGACCGAGACCTACTTGATTTATCATCGGTAAACATTGAGGGGGGGTGTTAGAGTATGATCAATGTCTACCCCTCATGATTGTATGCACATTTTGTAAGGCCCCCTTTATGAGGAGAAGCCAAGCGTGCATTACCCAATTGATGGGAATCCCAACTTGAATGTTGGATGAAGGTCATATTGGACCATGTAAGATATTATAAGGAAAGGGAGTTACCAGGGTCCCCAATTGTGGGGTCCGGGGCAGCGGTGAGCAGCCCCGGCTGGGGGGTCCATGGAATATTCCCTGTCGGAGTCAGAAATCATTTATATTTGTTAGGTCGGTTCAACCAGTCTAAGCCGTGTATGGCAATTACGCGGGCGGTGGCCGCCCACGCTCTACCGCCCATGTATAGCCGTCCATGGCAGGCCACCCATGATCCTATATATACATGACTTCTGCACTACCTAAGACATTGAGTTGAGCCAGCATACCTCTACCTTGTATCTCCCTATCTAGAGTTGTCTAGATCACCATTTAAGCTCTACCTTGAGAGCGCACGGGTGGACAACGCCATCATCTTTGTACTTGCTGCTAGTAGAAAATTGTTGAGATTCTCCTATATCTGTTATCTTCTCTGCTATTGCTCCTGTGTTATATTGCGTAACTATTGTCTTACAAGGATAAGAGGAGTTGTTGGTCCACGTGATAGTATTCCATGTAGGGGTAGGCTCGAGTGAATTGAAGAAACTGCGCTGCAAGGTAATATGTTTGGTTGCCCCACTATCAAAGTACAAAGCATCCGAGTATACTGGAGACATACACTGTTCAGGAGAAGATGGGTCAAAACTGCATTTGCAACACGCATAATGGACCTATTCTACCTAGATTGATCTTCTTGTAATAGAACAGAGACTAACTCCTCAAATGGCAAGGCATTTGGATAGCCTTTTGTTATCAAACGAAGAGTAGAAGCAAAACTCTAATATGAATCAGGAAGGCCATTTAGAACGGTCTGCACAAGTGAGCTATCTGGTATAACTTCATCAGCAGAAATCAATTATTCCTTCATGTCTTTGATCTTTGTTAGAAAATTGTCCATAGAATCAACTTCATTCATATGTTCACTCTCCAACTGTTTTTGAAGCAACAAGACCCTCATTCCTAGCTTGGTACAATGTGATTAGTGTATCCCAAGCATCCATAGCTATTCTGCAGGAGCGAATGTGAGGAATAATCGCACATTTGATAGAAAAGGCTATCAATGCATGTGCCTGATCATCTCTGCCATCCCAATGAATTTGCTCTGTAGTAGGTGCAGTAGAAATTGCAGCACAAAAAGGAATATGAAGAATATATGTATCTTCAATGCCATCTGCATCAGCTTCAATACCTGTATTTACAGGTGTAATAGGCCATTTTTCAAGACCCTACACAATTTTCCACAGTCCTTTTGCAACCAATACATGTCGCATCATATAATCCCACAATGGGTAATTGGTACTATCCAACTTATCCTCAACAACCAACATACAGAATACATCATTGCTTTCAGCCATGGCCACTTATTAAAATACCCTGATGCAAAAAATGACTATATCTGAAAAAGTTGAACAGAACTATCTTGATGAGTTCTACTAGACCTATAGTAGACTTTGAGATGCTTATACTAGCGAACCGAAACATGTATATATCTTTGGCACAAAAAGATAAAATAGCCTACACAAGCACTACGATAGTGCATTCGAAGGTAGAAATGAGCTCAAATCACGATTTCGGCACCACATAGCAAAGCTGTTTTGATCTCATAATCACCTTGAGCATGCCTACCAAATATTGTGTGATTCTGGGAGTGTGACGAGAGGAGTGTTTATGATGCCCTAGATGAAGCGATGACTTGCTCGCTCTAATACCAATTGCTGGAGCTAGATATCTGCAGAATCATTCCAACAACACAAGGAGGAAGAAGAAGCTTGAAGCACAACACACAATACTGAATGTATTACCAGTAGAATGTACAAAGATAAGTAACCTTTTAGGGCAATAGGCATATATACAAGCGGGGGAAAAACCTCCTAAAGAGGGAAAAAAGTGCCCCGACAGTCCTAGTGTGTTCACATACATCACTACCTAAATATATCAATAATCTCATATAGAAGATAATCAACACCCATGGTCTCCATGGAAACTTGCCTAAGCTTTGATACCAATGTGAAGAACTAGAGCATTAGGACCACCACATGATAGAGAGATGAATTTTCTCCCAACCTTATGCCTCTATATATAGGTCTCTCCTCTCTAATAGGTTGATACTATCTATCCAAGTGTTGGCGATGTCAAGAGAGCGTGTTTGAAGTGTCTCGTTTCACTAGAGTTAAATCAAGAAAATGTTTGTAGAAGGATCTAGACCCTAGAGCACTTGAGGCAAAATACTTTTTTTATGAATCTCATAGGACTTGAAACTAAGACCTCATCCTTCCTATCCATTTGACTTAATCACTTGGCCAAGCTTCTTGATTCTTTTTAGAAACCACATGAATCTTTGTGTAAGTCTAATCTTGAGACATTGAGCTAAAAATAGACGAACCAAATGATTTTCGATATCAAATCCATATAAACCAACTAGATACTCAAGTAATAATGTTACTCTATAACACACCATCTCATTTGGACATCTCAAAAGGGAGCCAGGGCCTCTTGCTAGATCAAGATGAGTGATTCCATTGTGATGTCTTTTAATTCTTTAAAAATCTCATTCATCATACCATCAAGGCTAAGGATTTTCCCTTTGGTAAGAGATTCAATAGAATTTATCATCTTTAACATGGTTCAAGTTTTTTATATCCACCTTGCAACATTGGATGATACCCTTTTGGTGGCAAAACACAAAATGGTGGCCATGAAATCTCATTTCTTCATGGTCAACGGAGAAGAGACCTTGAATATAGAGTTATTCTTCCAATGGGAGTGCATGTGGGTGGCTCTTTGTCATTCTTCCTAAACTATGGCATTAGAGCCGTGTTTCAACATGAAGGACAAGTTTGAGTGCAGCAGGCTATCATTGTAGATCTAGAGAAGCATGAGGAGGACACTCTCTTTTCTCCCCCCACACAGTTGCACGATGGACTGACAGATGTTCTTTCCTTCTTTTATATGAAGAACAAACTTAGATGTGCAATATATAGGCATCAAATTCCAGATTTTCCTTGCATGTGGGATCAAGGATGTCTCACACTTTGGCTTTTCCTTCACTGAAGAATTAGCCTCTTCCATGCATTCCGTGCATGCATATTTATCTACCTCCTCTATGTAGTCCATGCATGCCTCTTTTCCCCTTCTTTTTTCAATAGCTTGCACACTTTCTTCACCTTGATCTTCAAATTCTCAAGTTCAACATAGACTCTTCTATATGCCCACACATCCCCATGTTCCATGAGAGTGATCAAGGAAGGATTGAGAAGGAGGAAGAGAAGATGGAAAGAAGGAAGAAGAGGCTGGAGGGTTTAAGAAGGAGATATCTTCTAGTGAGGGAGAAAATGAGCTATTTTCCTTATTTCTTCAAGGGAATAGAGGCAGTGTTTTCCTCTCATAGGAAGGCAACTAGAATATAGGCAGTAAATGCATGATGCATGCATCTCAAGTTTCTATTTCCAACTCACGCTCTCCACATTTTGTATTTCATCTCTTCCACATTCTTTCCATGAAGATTTTCATGAGGGAGGAGCAAAGAGTATAGAACAAGGTTGTATCTCAATTATCATTGAAAAGGAGGAGAAGATGAGATAGGGCAAGCATGGAGTAAGAGATCAAGAAGAAAGAGCTAAAGGATGCCTCCAAGCTCCCAAGATTTTCTATTTATGAAGAGCGCAAATCTTGTGATGAGATATTTTTGTGCCCTTACAGATATTTTTGTGCCCAATCCATTTTTTTTCTTTTTATTCTTATGTGTTCTTCAAATTGTGTACTACAGAAATATAGCTTGAAAGCTAAGGAACTATTTTCCAAAGATATTTGGTGGACTTGCATTCAAATATAGTTTCTAATCAGTGATCGCATAGCATCTAGTCACTTCCAAAAGTATTGCTCTCTCCTTAGGAGGTGGATTTCAATGGTCTTTAGTTTATTAAAAAGCTCATGAAAAAGATTATTGATAACATAAAGATAATTAGATTTGTAAGAGTTTTGAATTATCTTCATAAAGAAATAGTTACAAACATTCTCTTTTTGGTGATGCTTGGCACATTTTTGGTGACTTTGGTGACAATCTTTTGGTTGAAAAATACTTCCAAATGCAACATGAATGTGTATTTCCACTTTTTAACTTACAACTTAGGCTCTATAGATTATTGGAGCAATCTAGGAAAGCTTTGATTGATAGTTTAGATTAGTTTAGTTTTTTTTTCAAAAATTATCTATATACACAATTTATAAGTGCACATGGATTCTTGTATAGGAGTTCACCTTAGGATAACCATATTTAATTCTTGTATTTTAATGAAGAGGAAGATTGTGCCTACCTTGAACTTGTAATGAAGATATGTATTTGGGCAAAGGAATCGAGTGTATCGCAAAGGGGATGGACATGCATCTCGAAGGGGATCGAGATGGGTAGGTGAACATGCACATGCACCACTTTCACCACTAAGTTTGTGAATCTTGATCACATAAACACACCATGATGGCATAGAGACACTCATGTGTGTCATGCAAAACAAATGAATAAGTATACATGCACTAATATGTGGCATTGTAAGTGAATTAGTCAAAATGGATGATGATGATGATGAAAGTTATGTCAACCTATCCCTTCATCTTAAGATGATAAAGGAAATGATATCGAAGATTAGAAGACGAATCATAGTATATATAAGAAATTATATGAAACTTAAGAACTTGCAAGTGAAGTAAGAAAAGTCAACTTAGATTATACACGTGTATTAAGGAAAAGTCATATTCATGACTTTTAAGAGCTATGAAAGAGAAAGATGTAAATTTTCCTCAAGAAGATGGTACAAATTAAGCTTGAGTATATTAACAAATTTCAACTTTGGCATGAAAAGGACATGTGAGTGAAGGATTATTTCCTTCAACAAAGTATCACGGAAGTCTATGAGAGACTATGGCATATCACAAAGTATTGAAACAGCTTAGTCTGCAAACATCACTTGACTAAAATGATCATGCACACTACTTAACCATTTAAGACACCAATTAGAAGGGGTCCATTAAATTTGTTTCATGAGGAAGCATCGATGAGTGCTTATAATATAAAGTGATTATCTAGGCATAGACATTAATTTTATAGCCTAAAGGTAAGATCCTAAGGAAGAGAATTAGGATACTCAAAGATATAAGTGGATCAAGGTATTATTAAATCATAGATATGGATGGGGATCTAAGGAAGTATAGGAATTTATAAAGGAAGCATGAGAATTTGATCATGGATCATGAGAAGTATAAGAACTAAGGAAGTATGTTGATTCGGTCTCGCTACTTAAGACTAAAATTTTTGGTTTTTAAGGATGTCCAGTGATAAAATAATCAATTAAACACAGTTAATTGGCTTCAATATCAAAGATAATTCACAAGAAACCAATTTAATTTTGGATTTGGAATAATTCATATTTTATAAGAGTCCATTTTGGTTGATTCTAGAGTTCCAATATAGATGAGTAATTCATTGTTGGTTTAGTGAGAATGTAACACATGGATTTCCAAGAGGATCCATTGCTATGGGATCATGGATATGACTTCCCTTTGAGAGAATTTATTCTATGATTAGGGAGAAAAAGATTCATCATATAGGGATAGCATTCATCATTAGAATAGAAGAAGTAGATAGCCCCTTAGTGCATGACTTTGAAACATGGAAAGATATGATCTTCCAAGATTATAAATAGGTGATTTTATCTCGACAAATTTTTACTTCTTCATGACAGAAGATTCTATTAGTGTATGGGCATCCACACATAAAGAGAAGATGTAGCTTTATTCATCCATAGCCTCTTTCAAGGGAAAGGGAAAGCAAAAAGAAAGATAAGGTTCAGCTTAGATTATAATAATAGACGTAAGTCTAGTTTGCTCATAGAGCTAAGTCATAGTAGAGATTTTTCTCTATAGGAAGTAACTCTAGCTTGACCTTGAGGAATAGTTAAGGTTGAGGATCTATATTTTAGATTGATTAGATATGAGTGGAAATACGGACATCAATTCAATCATATTGGTTGGATTGAGTCTCACTTGATGACTCTAAGAAAAGGTTCAACTTAGATTATTACTTTAGTGGAAGTAAGTCTAGTTTAATCATAGAGATTTGTCGCCATAGGAAGTAACCCTAGCTTGCCCCTAGAGAAATAGTCAAGGTTCATACTTTAGATTTTAGATTTCCTAGATATGAGTGGCAAGATGGAGATCGTTTAGTCATATTGGTTGGATTGAATCTCACTTGATGACTCTTAGATGAGCAGCTATGATGACTATTATCAATGATTTTTTTTTTTACTAGATGAGGAAGATCTAGTTGTTGGCATTGGAGATTTTTGAAGCTCAAGGTCAAAGGCAAGCATAAAAGCACATCAAAGAAGTGGAAACACAAGAAAAAGGAGAAAGTAGGGAGCTCCAAGAAGTGTATGTCAAATGTTCAGAAGAATCCCCTACAAAAAAACAGTGATTTTGATCACTAAAAACCATTGTAAATATCATTTTACCTTTTTGTAGCTCCATTTTGTGAAATCCAAGGAGTCCTTGAGCTTGAAGAGCATTAGAGGTATCATCCTACCAATTTTCATAATTTTTAGACTCCGTTTGAGCCCTCAAATAAGCCCTGGAACCTAATTTTTAACTAGGTTGGACACTAGGTCTTGACAGGGCCAAGACTAGTCAAAAACCTATAAAAAGAGCTAGAGAGCTCATTTTTGGAGTTAGCTGGTTAGAGAGTTAGCTTGTTGTAGATTTGAGCTTTTGTAAGAGAACTCTTTGTAATAGAAGCTTTCCATTGTTCCTCTCTTTGCTCTTATCGTGTGTGTGTGTATGTGTGTGCATGCTTGTGTGCTTTCACTCACACACTTGTGCCTTCACTCGCTCATGGTCTTCATACCGGTCCTCACGTCTCTGTGGATTGACAAGTAAAGGAGGTGGTGCTTACGCTTGAGCTACACCAAATTTTGGCGCCATTGTCGGGGAGAGAGCTTCAAGGACGTGTTGTGATGGTAAGATCATGGATTTGCGACATTGGAAGGTAAGAAATAGTCATTTTCTGTTATTTTTCTTCTCCTTCTTCATCATCACCATCTTCCTCTTCATAAATTTTTTTCATCTTTGAGTGCATTTTCACCATTCTCACATCATTTCTCATGTGTGGGAGTGCAAGAAAGATCTAGGAAGTGCTTGAGAGTGCATGCGCTTGTGTTTTTCATGATTTTCTGCACATTTGGGACTCGGCATAAAAATTTGAACTTCTGGCCTAAAAACTAAGAAAATCGCGACTTTCTCAGAAAATCGTGATTCTAAAAAAAAAATTCCCACCTAAAAAATTTGGAGAAAATCGCGACTCCTTGGACTTGAGAAAATTTGAGAAATTCACGATTCTCTGCTAGAAATTCATGACTCCCTGGACTTGAGAAAATTTGAGAGAATCGCGATTATCTAGAAGAAATTCTTGATTCTCTCCTAGAAATTCATGACTCTCTGGATTGAGAGGAATTTGAGAAAATCATGATTTTTTGCAAGAAATTCACGATTCTCTAGACTTAGACATTTTTGAGAAAATCGCGATTCTCTGGAAGAAATTCGCGATTCTCTGGAAGAAATTCGCGATTCTCTGGAGAAAATCACAATTCTCTGGAAGAAATTTGCGATTTCCTAGGCTTTGTGAATTTGAGAAAATCACGATTCTCTTGAAAAAAATCGCGATTCTCTAGAAGAAATTTGCGACTCCCTAAATTTGAGAACTTGAGAAAATTTGAGAACTATCATACATCTCTTATGGCGAGGCTGGGTAAGTCTTCCACCTGCATCACCAAAGAGACACCGACATCTGGGTGTCTCCCAGTTAAGAAAACCTCACCACGACCCTCTTTATCAAACGTAAAAGGCTTTATGCAAAGAACGTAACCGCTATATCAATGACCACATGGACGTACATAAGCGGTATCCACAGAAGCGTACATGGTGTGTATGTGCTCAATATATGCAGTAAAATGACACTAAAAGGCTGAGTACACAGCCCAAAAACTAGCCAATAACACCTGCAAGTGTCTGTCAACTCTGATGTTTTAGGCTCCCACCAAAACTGAAAACCCCTCGAGAAACCTGTAGTTTTACGAGTGTGGCTGAAACTACAGCCCCAAAGGTTGATATTTATTGTCTCAGAAGTACAAGGAACACTCTTCTTGATGTTCTTGGACCTGTGCGAAGAGAACTATGTGCAAAAGTACTCCGAAATGGCTCCAAAAAACACCCCAAAATTGCTTCAAAAATAGGCTTTGAAAGCAAAAAATGAAGCTTTGAGGGACCAAAACTTGTTCAAGGTAATGTCAACCTTAGTCTTTCCCCTTCTTCAAACACCACAAGAGTGTAGCTTAGTGGCAAGAGATTGCCACGGTTAAGCGAGCTCTAGGGGGAACAGTACTGGGATGGGTGACCTCCCGGGAAGTACCGAGAACCTCTACATTCCTTGATCGTTGAGATCCTCCCTCGCGTGCAGCCAACGACGCCAACGGTGACTTCGGTGACTCGGATGACAAGGTATGCCAAGGTCTATGCCTTGGTCGCCGCCTCGTAAGCCTTGGAGAAAGCCTGGGGGGGGGGGGGTGTTGCTTGCACAAACGGAACAAAGTTTTTGCCTCGAACTGCTTTGATACCAGTGAAGTGTTTCAATGGCGATGCACCACAGTGTGCTCTCTTTCTTGAGAGCTCCACGACGATATGCTCGGAGTAGAAAGCCGAGCTCCTGAGGCTGCACACAGTACTCTGCACAGAGGCTGTAGAATACGCAGAAAACACAATACACAGGAAGCACGAAGACAGACTTCTTAGGTCTTACAAATGCGGCCGAACTTACAGTCTGTGTCTGACCAGGCCACTATATGTTTCATTAAAGAACATATACAAAGAAGTGTTCGATGGCCATTTGGCCTTTCACATGGACACTAACAGTAACAGTTGTTTCTTCTCTCTTGCTGATCTTCTAGGTGCTTGTTTGGAGCATTCTCCAACCTCTTGCATCTTTGCTTTGCCTCTTGACTTCCATAGCTTGTAATCCTTTTCTCTTTCATCTTGGTCATCATCTGTATCACTTCTTGGATCCTGAACCTGTGTATCATGCTTGCTTCCTAGTTGATAAGAGTCAGAATCAAGATCATATGGAAGTGTTACCTTTTGTTTGTCTTCCTCATACCAAGACATGTGTTCTTCAAACACAACATCTCTACTTGTAGTGAATTGCTTGGTTGAAGGATTGAAGAACCTGTAACCCATCTGAGCTGCATCATATCCAAAAGACATTGCCTTTGTTGCCCTTTCATCTAGTTTACCTCTTATTTGTGATTGTACATGAACATAAGCTAAACAACCAAAAACCTTGCAATGTCCAAGACTAGGTTTTCTTCCATGCCATGCTTCATAAGGAGTCATACCTTGAAGTGATTTGGATGGTAGTCTATTCACAAGGTACACAGCAGTTGAAATAGCTTTTGCCCATAGATAATGTGGCAACTTCTTCTCTTCAAGCATTGTTCGGTCTGATCCAATGAGTGTCTCGTTTCTCCTCTCTGCAATTCCACTTAGTTGAGGAGAGTACCTAGTAGTTACTTCTCTTTTGATACCTTTTTCCTGCAAGAACTCATCAAACTCTTTGGAGAAGTATTCTCCCCCTCCATCAAATCTAAGATTCTTTAGTGATCTACTTGTATGATTCTCCACATGTGCAAGATACTTCTTGAAGCAATCAAACACTTCATTCTTACTCTTGATAAAGTATAGAACAGTACATCTACTATGGTCGTCAATAAATGAGACATAATACCTTGATCTTGCCAATGAAGGTTCTTGACTTGGTCCCCATACATCTGTATGTACTAAGTCCAATAAGTTGTTGTGGATGTAGCCTTTGTGGTTGAATGGTTGTCTTTGTGCCTTCCCAATCATATCCACCTCTTCCACTTCCTTTCTGGGTCTTCCCATTGAACCAACAATTCTGAGTGGTGCGGTTGGTCTTATCGCATATGGCACAAGGTTGAACATTCTGACCTTTGGCCTTGTCTTGCTTCGGTCCTTTCTTCTTCCCTTTCCACTTGCTCTATCTTGCAAAGTTGGCTTGAGAAGTCTCTTCTTCATCTTCTTCCTTCTTCTTGCCTTTTTGCTTCTTATCCTTCTTATCTGCATATAGAGCACTAGTTGAATTACCATGATAAGAGTTACCTTCCTTTATGCTATTGTTGTCTTCTTGATTGAAGAGTTGTCCAAGAAAGATGTTGAAGTCTGGAGTTTGCACATCCATGATGAGATCATAAGCCATCGTGAAGGATTTCCATTGCTTATCACTTCGAATGCCATTGAGAATTTGCCTCATGATGACCTCTTCTTCAATCAGCTCTCCAATGGATGCTAACTGATCCACAACCTCCTTGACCTTGGTAACAAACTCTGTGATGGTTTGTTTAGGTTTCTTCTTCATTTGGTTGAACTCGTTCCAAAGATGATTCTTTCTTGCTTTGCTACTAGCAGAAAAGAAAGTGTCGAGGGCATCCCAAGTCTCTTGGATGTCTTGCATCCTCTAATATGTGGTAATAGAAAGTCAGAGATAGATTTTAGTATGTATGACCTTGCTTGAGCATCCCTTGCACACCAAAGTGTGAGCTTATCTGTCTCCTCTTGTGTAGGTCCTCCTTTGGATCTTGGAATAGGCATAGCTTCATCACCTGCTACAATTCCATAAAGATTCTACCTTGCAAATAGGCCTCCATCCTGATTTTCCAAGCCGCATAGTTGTGTCGATCAAGCTTCTCGACCATTGAGGGAAATCCATCACCCATCTTGATCTAGCTCTGATACCACTGAAAGAACTTGGAGAAGCTTGTAAAAGGTAGAAAAGTGGGTTTCGAAGCGACAAAGTTTGCTCTAGCCAACCGACACAAGACCAGCCCTTGAGCTTATGGAGACTCAAATAGACCTTATAAGCATGTGATATGTGCAAAGAAACACACTATGTACTTTGGAGCATCAAGGAGAATGAGTCGATACAAAACAGATAGGTTTGCGGGTCGACTAGCTCAAAAAACTTATTATCTATGGAAGAGACAATGAACTTCAAATGCCCATAGCGACCAGCGTGATTACAATTAGAAAAATCCTTTGATGGGAGTGATACACATAGGGTTGAGTGTATAGAATGCAAAAAATTATAAGGAATAAGCGAAATATGCAGAGATTGACCCCGAGACATAAAAACTCAGATTTCTCCTAATCTACTGAATCATATGCTATGAAAATTTATATACCTAAACTAGAATACCTTTCCAATGAGCCATCTTGCACTCAATTTGGAGCTCTGGAGAGAGAGCAGCATCCTCTGCAAGATTACTATTGGCGAAGAAGATGATGCAGAGAATTGAAGGAGCAAGAAAATGATGGTCACAAGTGTATGTATATTGCTTCCATGTGTTGTACAAGTGATTTCAAGTCTTTATATAGACTCTAGGAGTATTCCACGACTTCTACAAGTGAATTTTGAATTCAAATGAAGGTGAGAATGGTTGTTGGAGGGAATCAATTCACTTTCCTATAATCTAGGAAAAGTGAAGATCTAATTTGATCTACTTTTAGGTGATTTGATTGCTTGATTGAATGCAACTTCAACCACCACAAATTCATGGGATTTGGGCTCTGTCTTTCTACCTTTACATGTGTAAAGCTCAAGGCTTTTACTACGGTAAATGAACCATCAAAAATCTCTCAAAAAAATACAATAAATGAGCATAAGAAAAAGAACTCTCCAACGGATATTCTTTCAACGCGATAGCCTTTGATCTAGATCAAATCCACCTCAAGCATAGTGTAAGCTTGATGTTCCAACATACATCACCTTCCTAAAGCTTCTTGTTCTTGATATAGGCATCAAAATAAAATTTTTCTTTTTTTTTGTGCATAGATGCCCATTGCAATGTGAAGGTGCATATCTTGAAAAGAATCATGATAATCCACCAAAGGAGATAAATACATAACCATTCGACTCATATGTTCTAGCTAATTCAAGATTCGGTATGAAGCAGTCAATAGGGAGAATAGCATGTTGTCCATATACCAAGTTGAATGTACTAGCTCCTAGCACTCTTATAAGCAACATGATAAGCCCAAACTACATGGTGTGGTTGCTTATCCCAATTTTTGCATCCTAAATTAATCAATTTTGTCAAAACTATGAAAGAGATTTGTTGGAACTCTCAGCTTGATCATTTACTTGTGGATGTTATTCTTTTAGTAAGTCCTCTATGATTTCATTGACAAAATGAGTACCTTGATCATTGATTATCTCAATGGGGAGACCAAATTCGGTTAAATTATGCTTAGATAAAGAATTTTTAGTGGTTTCATCATCTTCCTTTGTTGCACCACATACCTCTACCCATTTAGTGAGATAATATGTTGCTAATTATGTACTCAACATGACATCCCTTGGTAGGTGCGATAATAGGAACAATCAACTCTATCCCCCATTTTGTGAGTGCATGTCCTTCCATCATTGGCCTTAAAGGCATTTGATCTTTTTTGAAAGGATATTTTGCTTTTTGGCAAGTATCGCACCTACTCACAAATGTTTGAGAATCCATGCATAAAGTGACTGCCACATACCAGAAATAAAATCATTTGGATTGTCTAGACTACAAAGAAATTTCTATAAGTGACATTGGAGGGGCATGTAGATACAAAGTACACAGTAGCATGCTCAATCATGGGAAGGACTTAGTAGGTAGAACAAGCACTCATAAATTCATGTACTGTTTAAGGGCTTGTGGTTGTGTAAAAACAAAATGGAGGCTTGAAATATATTTTTAAGAGGTTATTGGTATTCTCATCAATCGTTGAAAATAGGTTGTGGTCTTCCATCCATCAATTCAACTCCTCGCTTGCTTGCCCCAATAAATTGCCATGTGCATCATCTTGCCCAATTTTGCTCATCTTACAATCGAAGTAGATGTACAAAAATACATCATGTCACATATTTATGGCATCGAAGTGGGCATGGAAATGTGCTTCAGATGGAGTACATATTTCATACAAATGCTCATGTAACTTCCACTTCCTCTCTAAGTTACAAGTCTACCAGAATGCTCTAAGCACACATAGCGAAGGTTCCATAGATTGGTACAATAGAAGACTTAAAGCTCAAGTAAGGAAAAAATAGTAGAATTGTTGTCTTAGTAGCAAATGATTTAGCCTGGTCATGTCCTTGGAGTGAACTAGGAGTTCATACATAGAAAAATAAAAATTTAGATCAAAGCTTCCCCAAAAATGAGTTTTCTTTTGAAATAAGTGGAATACTCAACCTACAGGTTAAAAAATCTTGTCGATTTTGAAAGGCATAAGTCCATTTGAATTTTGAAGGAAGCTTTTGTAGACTTAAAGCAAGAAATAGTGAATAATTTTTATCAATGTTTAATCAAAATTTGATCCATCCTTGAAATTTACAAAAGAAACACATTTAATCATGGAGTCAATGGAACTTTACACGTTAGGCCTAGATATTTCACGTCACGTTCACATATGGAAAGTGAGAAATAGAGCAAGGATTTCTCAAGGGGAGCTCTTGTGAAAAGTTTATGATCACTTCAAAAAGTTTACTTTTTGAAAATAAATATTCTCTTTTATGAAATTAATGCTCAACAACATTTGATAATCAGAATCAATTAGTATTGCAAAGTTTTCTTATCAAAGATTATTGGATGCTTACGTTGACTTGCTGCAATAAAACTTACAATCAAAGCCATATTGTACATATCTTGGAGTAGAAAATCCATCAAACATCCACCATGTATCCACAAGATTTTATCATCTTCAAGTGACTTCAATCAAGATATATATGCTCAAATATTAATATTTCCAATGTCCAATTTTGAATCCATTTTTTATTTCTTGTTACTCTACTTTGTTACAATCATTTGAATGGATTTGAGTGGCTTTGGACCCTTTGATTTATCTTCATGAGAATTCCTTTGATAGTCATTTTCCTTTGATATCTTCATCTCTTTCCTTCATCTTTTCTTTGCTTCACTTGATGTAGATCCTCCTTTGAGCATGTTTGAGGTAAAGAACTCCACACAAAGCTTTGGATAGCTCATCTTCATAACTTAAACAGGGTGCATGGCTACAAATCACTACCACATCTTTCCTCCTACATGTGGGAAGTGTGAAATAAAAGAATGCTTTCTCATAAGGATCTCTTGTGTAAATTTTATGATCACTTCAAATTTTACTTTATGAAAATCAATATTCTCTTTTGTGAAAAAAATATTCAACACATCATTTAATAATATAAATCAATTAAAATTGCAAACTTGTTTATCACAAAATCATAAAAATAAGATTGAATTGAAGAATAGAATGCTTACCTTGAGTTGCTTCAATCAAACTCATACTCAAAGTCATATTGTACATATCTTGGAGTAGAAATCCATCAAACATCCACCACGGATCCACAAGATTTTATTATATTCAAATGACTTCAATCAAGATACATATATTCAAGGATGAAGATTTCAATTAATGATCAAAGTAGCTTTTACTACAAGAAATCAAGGAAATCAAAAGATCCATATGAGATTTCTCATATGCAATTGTCATGAAAGTGAAAGTATGGCAATGTAAACACTAATAAGGCTTACATGTAGCTTTCTTACCCATTACTAATTAGTTGTTCCATTAGAGCCTTGTACACTAGGTCAAACATGGGTAATTGCTCCTCAAATTTCTTATTATGTGAAAAATGTAATATTTGATAATACTACTCATTCACATTATGTCACTCAATAACAAAGATATGAAATAATGATGAACATACCAAGATTCATGCCTCACCAGTCCCGTGCATGATCATACAAGTCATGGAAAAGAACACAGCTAAGCTTAGGCAATCATCTCATGTTAGACAAGGTCGCTCTCACCCTAGAACCATGAGTGTAGAATCTATTGATTTAGACAAGGCAACAAAGGCAACATAGATACTAGCTCTAGCTAAATGTTTCTCTTCATTCGCATATTTTTGCAAGATTAGAGAACAAGAAGTGTCTATGTTCAATGTTTTTAACTTTTTTGGGTTATTTTCACATATCAAAAACATCTACAAAGGGCTTGTCGATGTTAAACCTGAAAGAACTTGGAGAAGCTTGTAGGAGGTAGAAAAGTGAGTTGCAAAGTGACAAAGTTCGGTCTAGCCAACCGGAACAAGACAAACCCTTGAGCTTATGGAGACTCAAATAGAACTCATAGGCATGTGATAAGTTCAATAAAATCCACTATGTACTTTGAAGCATCAAAGAGAAAGAGTCAATGCAAAAAAGATAGGTTGCACATTGACTAGCTCAAAAAACGTATTATCTTTGCATGAGAAAATCAACTTCAAATGCTCATAGCAGCCAACATGATTACAATTGGAAAAAATCATTTTGGAGGAGAGATACACATATGGTTGAGTGTATAGAATGCACAAGAGTATAAGAAATAAGCAAAATATGCTTTTGGAATGATCCTGGCACTCAATAGTGGTACATCCTATTTTTTAGGAATGCACAGAGATAGACCCGAAGACAAAAAAAATGATATCTCTCCAAATCTACTAAAGCAAATGCTTTGAAAATTTATAACATAAACTAGATACTAATACCTTTCCAATGATTGCTCAATCATTCAATTTGCAGCTCTGTAGAGAGAGCAACAGCCTCTGCAAGCTTACTATTGTTGAAGAAGATGATGCAGAAAAATGAAGGAGCAAGACAATGATAGTCACAAGTGTGTGTATATGATTCCATGTAATGTACAAGTGATTTGAAGCCTTTTTATAGACTCTTGAAGTGATCCAATACTTCTACAAGTGGAGTTTGAATTCAAATGAAGGCGTTAAAGGTTATTGAAGAGAATCAATTCGCTTTCCTACAATCTAGGAAAAGTGAAGATCTAGTTTGATCTACTTTTAGGTGATTGATTGATTCATTGATTGCAACTCAACCACCTCAAATTTGTGGAATTTCAGCTCTATTTTTCTCGTTTTACATGTGTAAATCTTATGCTTTTACAATGATAAATGATACATAACAAATCTTTTTAAAAAAATACAATAAATGAGCATAGGTAAAAGAACACTTTACTTGATATTTTGGCATAATCCAAACCATAGCTTTTTTGAAGTAGATAAAATCCACCTCAAGCATAATGAAAGCTTGATGTTCCAACAGCTCTCCCTCAAGCTAAAGTATGTTTGAGTCTTCATTCTCTAATAGGTTGAATACATGCCATTGATTTAAATCTTCAAAAATTTATTCCATCAAGGGCCTTCGTCATCATATCTACTACTTTCTTTTCAGTTGGAACTAAAGAAATGTCAATCTCCTTTGCCATGACCTTCTCCCTAATGAAATGGTAATGAACCTCTATGTGTTTGGTTCTTGCATGGAAAATAGGGTTTGCCACTAGATGCATGGAACTTACATTATCTCCACATATGTGAGGTTTGGAACTCATAAGTCTCAAATCTGTATACAATCCTTTTAACCATATTGCCTCTTGAGTTGCTATGGTCAAACCTCTATACTCTGTTTCAGTTGAGGATAAAGCAATTGTTAGTTGCTTCTTGGAACTCCATGACACTATATTTGAACCTGTAAATGCTAATTAATGAGAGGTACTTCTTCTATCATCCTTAGCTCCTGCCCAATCTGCATCTAAATAGATTTTGATATCCAAATGTGAAGATTAAGGATAGAATATACCTTCATTGATTGTACCTTTGAGATACTTAAGTACTCTCTTAGTTGCATCCATGTGTGGTCTTCTAGGTGAGTGCATGAATTGACTAAGTACTTTGACACTATATGAGATGTCTATCCTTGGAAAAGTAGCATATATCAAGCTACCTACCAAGCTTTGATATTTTTTAATGTCTTCAATTTTATCACCTTCATAAACACTAAGTTTATGATTCATGTCCTAAGGTGTACCTGCAATCTTTGTGTTCTTCCTTATGAACTTGAGAAGTTGATCTTGAGTATATCTTCTCTGAGCTAGATACATCCCTTCATCAATATAAATCACTTGCATACCTAGGAAATATGTGAGCTCACCTAACTCACTAATTTTGAACTCCTCTTTCATGTGTATCTTGATCCTTTGAATGCCATTTAGATCATCACATGTCATAATAGTATCATCTACATATACAGATAGATAGACAACCTCATTGTGATCCCTTTTGATGAATAGAGAAGGATTTGAGTTGCTATGTTTGAACCCTTGATCCTGAAGGTATGTAACCAACCTGTAACTCCAAGCTCTAAGAGTTTCTTTCGATATACAATGCTTTCTTAAGTCTACAAACATAAGATGGATGATTAGGGTTTTCAAAACTTGGAGGTTGTGACATGTATACCTCTTCACTTATCCAACCATTTAGAAATGCATTTTTCACATAAAGTTGGAGGAGTCTCCAATTTCTTGCAGCAACTACACTTATCAATGTTCTGATTGTAGTCATCTTTGCAACTGGTGAGAATGTTTCCTCATAGTCTATACCATGAGTTTGTGAGCATCCTTTGGCAACTAATCTTGCCTTGTACCTACAAACTAGTCCATCTACATTTCTTTTAACTTTATATACCCATCTACAACAAATTACCTTTTGATTGGATGACATTGGAACCAAATCCCAAGATTCCATCTCTTTCAATGCATATATTTCTTCTTTCATGGACTTTTCCCAATTATGGTTTCCCTTTGCCTCCCCATAGGTTGAGGGGTCTTCTGAAATTGATTCTTTTGCTAACTAGAATGAATGCTTTGTAAAAAATGTGGAATCATATCCATACCTTTCTAGTTGTTTCTTCTCTTTTGTTGATCTTCTAGGAGCTTGCTTGGAGCATTATCCACACTCTTGCATCTTTGCTTTGCCTCTTGACTTCCATAGCTTGTAATCCTTTTCCTTTTCATCTTGGTCATCATTTGTATCACTTCTTGGATTCAGTACCTATGTATCATGCTTACTTCCTAATTGATAAGAATTAGAATCAGGATCATAGGGTAGAGTTACCTTTTTATTTGTCTTCATCATACCAAGACATGTGTTCTTCAAAAACATCTCTACTTGTAGTGAATTTCTTGGTTGAAGGATTATAGAACATGTAACCCATCTTAATTGATTCATATCTAATAAACAATCCCTTTGTTTCCCTTTCATCTATCTTACCTCTTGTTTGTGATGGTACATGAACATAAGCTAAACAACCAAATAGCTTGCAATGTCCAAGTCTAGGTTTTCTTCCATGCCATGCTTCATAAGGAGTCATATCTTGAAGTGATTTGGATGGTAGTCTATTGACAAGGTACACAGTAGTTGAAATAGCCTCTACCCATAGATAATGTGGCAACCTCTTCTCTTCAAGCATTATTCTGGCTAATCCAACCAATGTCTTGTTTCTCCTCTCCACAAGTCCATTCAATTGAGGAGAGTACCTGGTAGTGACTTCCCTTTTGATACCTTTATCTTGCAAGAACTCATCAAACTCTTTGGAGAAGTATTCTCCCCCTCCATCATATCTGAGCTTCTTAAGTGATCTACCTGTATGATTCTCCACAGGTGCTAGATACTTTTTGAAGCAATAAAACACTTCATTCTCACTCTTAATAAATTATAGAATAGCCCATCTACTATGATCATCAATAAATGAGACATAATACATTTATCCTATCAATGAAGGTTCTTGACTTGGTCCCCATACATCTGTATGTACTAAGTCCAATAAGTTGTTTTGGATGTAGCCTTTGTGGTTGAATGGTTGTCTTTGTGCCTTCCCAATCTGACATGCATCACATCTGTTAATCATGTGTTGCTTCGATATGTTTGGTAGTCCTAGAACACTTTGATCTTTATATATACCCTTCAAGGTTCTTTCATTCACATGAGAAAGTCTCATATGCCACACTTCAAGATCACTTAAGGTTTGAGACCCAAAAGTGAATAGAGTTATGTTCTTGGTTTCTCCTAATTCAAAAGTAAAGAGCCTACCATGCTTCTCACCTCTGGCTATCTTCTTGAAGCCTTGACATGGATCTTTCACAAAAGCTCCATGTTGGGTGAACCTAACTTGCAAGACTTTTTCAACTATTTGGCCTATAATTATTATGTTTTTAGTGATATTGGGTACATAGAAAACCTTATTCACAATGTTTATCCTGCCATTGGAAGATTTGAAATTACCAATCTTCTCCATCCCTTTTTTGAACTTCATTTCTATGCTTTGGACTTTCCAAATCAGATAGAAGAGCAATGTTGACTACAACATTTTGAACACCTAGAATCTATGTAGAACAAATGATCATCTTCTTTACCTTCTTTGTGGCTTAAATTCATTAGAAGGAATCAGTCTTCATGTGCTTGATCTTCAGAATAATTTTTGTAGTCCTTTCTATTATGAACTCTATTGTTATTGTTGAAGTCTTGTCCACCTCTGCGTCTATTGCTGCCATATCCGCCTCTTCCACTCCCTTTCTATTTCTTCCCATTAAACCAGTAATTTTGAGTGGTGTGGTTGGTCTTATCACAAATGGTACAAGGTTGAACATTCTGACCTTTGGCTTTGTCATGCTTTGGTCCGTTTTTCTTCCCTTTCCACTTGCTCTATCTTGCAAAGTTGGCTTGGGAAGTCTCCTCTTCATCTTCTTCCTTCTTCTTGCCTTTCAACTTCTTGTCCTTCTTATCTGCATATAGAGCACTTGTTGAATTACCATGATAGGAGTTACCTTCCTTTATGCTATTGTTGGCCTCTTGATTGAAGAGTTGTCCAAGAAAGATGTTGAAGTCTGGAGTTTTCACATCCATGATGAGATCATAATCCATGGTGAAGGATTGCCATTGCTTATCACTTTGAATCCCATTGAGAATTATCCTCACGGTAGCCTCTTCTTCATTCAGCTCCCCAATGGATGCTAACTAATCTGAAACTTCCTTGACCTTGGTAACAAACTATGTAATGGTTTGTTTAGGTGTCTTCTTCATTTGGTTTAACTCATTCCAAAGATGATTCTTTCTTTCTTTGGTTCAACCACCTCAAATTCATGGAAGTTTAGCTCTCTTTTTCTCCTTTTACATGTGTAAAGCTCTAGGCTTTTACAATGGTAAATACTCCATAAAGAATCTTTTATAAAAAAATACAATAAATGAGCATAGGCAAAAGATCGCTTTAATGGATTTTTTGGTGTAATCCAAACCATAGCTTTTTTTATGTAGATCAGATCCACCTCAAGCATAGTGTAAGCTTGATGTTCCAATAGAAGCAACGATAATTCATAAGATAATCAACCTTGTAGAATAGTTTGTGTAAGTAATAAAATGTGTACATGCATGTTCACATTATGTCACTTATCAATGGCATATAGTACTGTTTGAATGTTAATTGTGGGATATAACTAAACCTACATTAGAAAAGAACTTGGAGAAGCTTGTAGAAGGTAGAAAAGTGCGTTTCGAAGCGATGAAGTTTGGTCAATCCAACCCGCAGAAGACCAGCCCTTGATCTTATGGAAACTCAAATAGACCTTATAGGCATGCAATAAGTGCAAAGGAACATACTATGTACTTTGGAGAATCAAGGAGAATGAGTCGATACAAAACAGATAGGTTCGCGGGTCGACTAGCTCAAAAAACTTACTATCTATGCAAGAGACAATGAACTTCAAATGCCCATAGCGACCAGCCTAATTACAATTAGAAAAAATCCTTTTATGGGAGTGATACACATAGGGTTGCGTGTATGGAATACAAAAAACTATAAGGAATAAGAAAAATATGCTATAGGAATGAATGCAACATTCACCGAAGGTACTTCCTATTTTTCAAGAATACTCAGAGATTGACCCCAAGATAGAACAACTCCAATTTCTCCCAATCTACTTAACTAAACGATATGCAAATCTATAGACATAAACTAGACACTAATACCTTTCCAATGAGCCATTGTTCACTCAATTTGGAGCTCTCGAGAGAGAGCAATTGCCTTTGCAAGATTACTGTTGGTGAAGAAGATGATGAAGAGAATTGAAGGAGCAAGACAATGATGGTCACGTGTATGTATATTGCTTCCATGTAATGTACAAGTGATTTCAAGTCTTTATATAGACTCTAGAAGTGTTCCATGACTTCTCCAAGTGTATTTTGAATTCAAATGAAGGTGGGAATGGTTGTTGGAGGGAATCAATTCACTTTCCTATAATCTAGGAAAAGTGAAGATCTAGTTTGATCTACTTTTAGGTGATTGATTGCTTGATTGAATGCAACTTCACCCACCAAAAATTCGTGGGATTTGGCCTCTATCTTTCTACCTTTACGTGTGTAAAACTCAAGGCCTTTACAATGGTAAATGAACCATCAAACATCTCTCAAAAAAATACAATAAATGAGCATAAGAAAAAGAACTCTCCAACGGATCTTCTTTCGACGTGATAGCCTTTGATGTAGATCAAATCACCTCAAGCATAGTGTAAGCTTGATGTTCCAACAGCTCCCCCTCAAGCTAAAGTATGCTTGAGTCTTCATTCTCTGATAGGTTGAATACCTGCCATAGCTTTGAATCTACAAAGCTTTATTCCATCAAGTGCCTTCGTCATCATATCTGCTACTTGCTTTTCAGTTGGAACAAAAGAAATGTCAATCTCCTTTGCCATGAGCTTCTCCTTGATTAAGTGGGAATGGACTTCTATGTGCTTGGTTCTCGCATGGAAAATAGGATTTGCCGCTAGATGCATGGAACTTACATTATCTCCAAATATGTGAGGTTTGGAACTCACTAGTCCCGAATCTGTATACAATGTTTTTAACCATATTGCCTCTTGAGTTGCTATGGTCAAGCCTCTGTACTCTGCTTTAGTTGAAGATAAAGCAACTGTTGGTTGCTTCTTGGAACTCCATGACACTAGCTTCCAACCTACAAATGCTAAGTAACCAGATGTACTTTTTCTATCATCCTTAGCTCCTACCCAATCTGCATCTGAGTAGTTTATGATATCCAAATCTAAAGAGTAAGGATAGAATATACCTTCGTTGATTGTACCTTTGAGATACTTAAGTACTCTCTTAGCCGCATCCATGTGTGGTCTTCTTGGTGAGTGCATGAACTGACTAAACACTCCCACACTATATGAGATGTCTGCCCTTGTATGAGTAGCATATATCAAGCTACCTACCAAGCTTTGATACTCTTTAATGTCTTCAATTTTCTCACCTTCATAAACACTTAGTTTATGATTCATCTCCAAAGGTGAACCTACTGGTTTAGTGTTCTCCATTTTGAACTTGAGAAGAAGATCCTGAATGTATCTTCTTTGAGTCAAATACATTCCTTCATCTGTATATATCACTTGCATACCTAGGAAATATGTGAGCTCACCTAGGTCACTGATTTTGAACTCCTCTTGCATGTGTCTCTTGATCCTTTAAATGCCATTTAGATCATCACCTGTCACAATAATATCATCTACATATACACATAGATACATAACCTCATTGTGATCCCTTTTGATGAATAGAGAAGGATCTTAGCTACTAACTTTGAACCCTTGATCTTGGAGATATGTAACCAACCTGTAATTCTAAGCTCTAGGAGCTTGTTTCAATCCATACAATGCTTTCTTAAGTCTGCAAACATAAGATGGATGATTAGGGTTTTCAAAACCTGGTAGTTGTGACATGTATACCTCTTCACTTATTCAACCATTTAAGAATGCATTTTTCACATCAAGTTGGAGGAGTCTCCAATTCCTTGCAGCAGCTACACTTATCAATGTCCTGATTATAGTCATCTTCACAACTGGTGAGAATGTTTCCTCATAGTCTATACCATTAGTTTGTGAGCATCCTTTGGCAACTAATCTTGCCTTGTACGTGCAAACTAATCCATCTGAGTTTCTTTTAACTTTATATACCCATCTGCAACCAATTACCTTTTGGACCAGCAACATTGGAACCAAATCCCAAGTCTCCATTTCCTTCAATGCATCTATCTCTTCTTTCATGGCCTTTTCCCAATTAGGGTTTCCCTTTGCCTCTTCATAGGTTGAGGGTTCCTCTGAAATAGAGTCTTTTGTCAAGTATATTGAATGCTTCGTAACAAATGTGGAATCATATCCATATCTTTCTGGTTGTTTCTTCTCTCTTGCTGATCTTCTAGGTGCTTGTTTGGAGCATTCTCCAACCTCTTGCATCTTTGCTTTGCCTCTTGACTTCCATAGCTTGTAATCCTTTTCTCTTTCATCTTGTTCATCATCTGTATCACTTCTTGGATCATGGACCTGTGTATCATGCTTGCTTCCTAGTTGATAAGAGTCAGAATCAAGATCATATGGTAGTGTTACCTTTTGTTTGTCTTCATCATACCAAGACCTATGTTCTTCAAACACAACATCTCTACTTGTAGTGAATTGCTTGGTAGAAGAATTGAAGAACCTGTAACCGATCTGAGTTGAATCATATCCAATAAACACTGCCTTTGTTGCCCTTTCATCTAGCTTACCTCGTATTTGTGTTGGTACATGAACATAAGCTAAACAACCAAAAACCTTGCAATGTCCAAGACTAGGTTTTCTTCCATGCCATGCTTCATAAGGAGTCATACCTTGAAGTGATTTGAATGGTATTCTATTGACAAGGTACACAGCAGTTGAAATAGCTTCTGCCCATAGATAATGTGGCAACTTCTTCTCTTCAGCCATTGTTTGGGCTGATCGAACGAGTGTCTTCTTCTCCTCTCTACAATTCCATTTAGTTGAGGAGAGTACCTGGTAGTCACGTCTCTTTTGATACCTTTGTCCTGCAAGAACTCATCAAACTCTTTGGAGAAGTGTTCTCCCCCTCCATGAGATATGAGCTTCTTTGGTGATCTACCTGGATGATTCTCCACATGTTCAAGATACTTCTTGAAGCAATCAAAAACTTCATTCTTACTCTTGATAAAGTATAGAACAGCCCATCTAGTATGGTCGTCAATAAATGAGACATAATACCTTGATCTTGCAAATGAAGGTTCTTGACTTGGTCCCCATACATCTGTATGTACTAAGTCCAATAAGTTTTTGCGGATGTAGCCTTTGTGGTTGAATGGTTGTCTTTGTGCCTTCCCAATCTGACATGCATCACACATGTTAATCATGTGTTTCTTTGATATGTTTGCGAGTCCTAGAACACTTTGATCCCTGCATATATCCTTCAAGGTTCTTTCATTCACATGAGCAAGTCTCTTATGCCACACTTCAAGCTCACTTAGGGTTTGAGACCCAAAGTTGACTAGAGCTATGTTCCTGGTTTCTCCTACTTCAAATGTAAAGAGCCTACCATGCTTCTCACCTCGGCATATCTTTTTCAAGCCTTGACATGGATCTTCCACAAAAGCTCCATGTTGGGTGAACCTAACTTGCAAGCCTTTTTCAACTATTTGGCCTACACTTATTAGGTTTTTAGTGATAGTGGGTACATAGAGAACCTTACTTAGAATGTTTTTCCTGCCATTGGAAGCTTTGACATTACCAATCTTCTCCACATTGTGCTTTGTGTCATCCCCTGTTTGCACTTCATGTCTATGCTTTGGACTTGCCAAGTCAGATAGAAGAGCAATGTTGCCTGCAACATGATTCGAACATCCTGAATCTATGTAGAACAAATGATCATCTTCTTTACCTTCTTTGTGGCTTAGATTCATAAGAAGTAATGAGTCTTCATGTGGTTGATCTTTTGAATAATTGTTGTAGCCCCTTCTATTATAGCTTCTATTGTTATTGTTGAAGTTGTGTCCACCTCTGCCTCTATTGCAGCCATATCCACCTCTTCCACTTCCTTTCTGGGTCTTCCCATTGAACCAACAATTCTGAGTGGTGTGGTTGGTCTTATCGCATATGGCACAAGGTTGAACATTCTGACCTTTGGCTTTGTCTTGCTTTGGTCCTTTCTTCTTCCCTTTCCACTTGCTCTTGCTTGCAAAGTTGGCTTAGGAAGTCTCTTCTTCATCTTCTTCCTTCTTCTTGCCTTTCTGCTTCTTATCCTTCTTATCTGCATATAGAGCACTAGTTGAATTACCATGATAAGAGTTACCTTCCTTTATGCTATTGTTGGCTTCTTGATTGAAGAGTTGTCCAAGGAAGATGTTGAAGTCTGGAGTTTGCACATTCATGATGAGATCATAAGCTGTCGTGAAGGATTGCCATTGCTTATCACTTTGAATGCCATTGAGAATTTGCCTCATGATGACCTCTTCTTCAATCAGCTCTCTAATGGATGCTAATAGATCCACAACCTCCTTGACCTTGGTAACAAACTCTGTGATGGTTTGTTTAGGCATCTTCTTCATTTGGTTGAACTCATTCCAAAGATGATTCTTTCTTGCTTTGGTACTAGCAGAAAAGAAAGTCTTGAGGGCATCTCAAGTCTCTTGAGATGTCTTGCATCCTCTAATATGTGGTAATAGAAAGTCAGAGATAGATTTTAGTATGTACGACCTTGCCTGAGCATCCCTTTCACACCAAAGTGTGAGCTTATATGTCTCCTCTTGTGTTGGTCCTCCTTTGGATCTTGGAATAGGCATAGCTTCACCACCTACTACAATTCCATAAAGATTTCTACCTTCAAAATAGGCCTCCATTCTGATTTGCCACGCCGCGTAGTTGTGTCGATCAAGCTTCTCGATCATTGAAGGAAATCCGTCACCCATCTTCATCTAGCTCTGATACCACTGAAAGAACTTGGAGAAGCTTGTAGAAGGTAGAAAAGTGTGTTTCGAAGCGACGAAGTTTGGTCAAGCCAATCGGCACAAGACCAGCCCTTGAGCTTATGGAAACTCAAATAGACCTTATAGGCATGCAATAAGTGCAAAGAAACATACTATGTACTTTGGAGCATCAAGGAGAATGAGTCGATACAAAACAGATAGGTTCGCGGGTCAACTAGCTCAAAAAACTTACTATCTATGGAAGAGACAATGAACTTCAAATGCCCATAGCGACCAGTGTGATTACAATTAGAAACAATACTTTTATGGGGGTGATAAATATAGGGTTGAGTGTATGAAATACACAAAAGTATAAAGAATAAGCAAAATATGCTATAGGAATGAATGCGACATTCACCGGAGGTACTTCCTATTTTTCAGGAATATGTAGAGATTGATCCCAAGACAGAAAAACTCCAATTCCTCTCACTCTACTGAAATAAGTGCTATGAAACTATATAGGCATAAACTATACACTAATACCTTTCCAATGAGCCATCTTGAACTCAATTTGGAGCTCTGGAGAGAGAGCAGCAGCCTCTGCAAGATTACTATTGGCGAAGAAGATGATGCAGAGAATTGAAGGAGCAAGACAATGATGGTCACAAGTGTATGTATATTGCTTCCATGTAATCTAAAAGTGATTTCAAGTCTTTATATAGACTCTAGAAGTGTTCCATGACTTCTACAAGTGGATTTTGAACTCAAATGAAGGTGGGAATGGTTGTTGGAGGGAATCAATTCACTTTCCTATAATCTAGGAAAAGTGAAGATCTAGTTTGATCTACTTCTAGGTGATTGAATGCAACTTCAACCACCACAAATTCGTGGGATTTGGGCTCTATCTTTCTACCTTTACATGTGTAAAGCTCAAGGCTTTTACAATGGTAAATGAACCATCAAACATCTCTCAGAAAAATACAATAAATGAGCATAAGAAAAAGAACTCTCCAACGGATATTCTTTCGATGTGATAGCCTTTGATGTAGATCAAATCACCTCAAGCATAGTGTAAGATTGATGTTCCAACACATTACACACGTAAGCAAAGTTGTACAGAGTTGCATATTGGAGAAGATGATGCCAAATGTTAAGGTATAACTGCTCATACATTGATCAATGATGAAGTACATACATACTTCATATGTGCCCATTTGTAACTCATGTTGTATATTACAGAGTTCATATGGTTAGGCGGACATAAGCATTACTTTTTCCAACACACTCCTATAATGCAAAATGTCCACAAAAGAGGTGGCAGAGATTTATTGATGAAATCTAAGTTATATGCATAATAAATTGCATCATGACATGCAAGATGATACACATTTTGATTGAACATCTCATGAATTTGAATGATAGAATTTGCTCTTTTGTCAAGCTGCATTTCTATACTTCTTCAATCATATCCCTCCATTGTCTTCACTTTCAACAGAAATATGAGTACATGTCCAGAATCAAAGGTTTCTAAAGGAGATATAGCAACATCATTGAAACAAGATCATAGCATAGAATGTCATCATCTACAAAGAGGATAAGTGATGTAGGATTGTAGAGAGGGCATATTCGATTGATAGTGTGGTATAGATATTTGTATGAGCAGACATAACTTCATATTTGAGGTTCTTTCCATCATAGAAGTATTGCACTTGCTCTTGGGTAAGGTACTTGTTCATATCATCAGAGGGTTGAAGGATTATTTGTAATGTTTCTAGATGATAGTTTGTTTGCTAAAGATTCATTGACAAAAATAAACCATAGTAATGTGGTGCCTCAAACTTAATGGAGAGAATAATTATATCATAATGATTCATGAACACAACATGACCGATTTGCATATTAGTCAGGGTAAATCTCTGTCTCCATGGGCTCATGTTGTGGCTTATAGATTTCCCTTGATAGTTCCTTTCCTTTGACATCTTCATCTCTTTCCTTCATCTTTTCTCTATTTCACTTGATATAGACCATAATTTAAGTATCTTTGAGATAGAGAATTCCACACCAAACCTATTTCTTTAGGCAAACAAATTAAAAATTTCCTTTAGAAAATTGCTAAAAGGGAATGTGAAATGACTTTAGTACTTCTTCTTACTCACTTTACTCGTGCTCTCTTCACTTACTCTTCACTCTCTCACCTTCACTTCTCTCACTTTACTGCGCTATACTTGTCCTCTCTTATTCTTCACTTCTCTCACTCTCTCTTTTTTAATTCACTTTTCTCTTTCTCACTTCTTTACTTCACTTCTCTCTTTCACTTACTTTTCTCACTCTTCTCACTCACTTAGTTCTCAATTCTCTTCTCACACCCACTTTTCTCACCACTTCAAGCAATCTCTTTTCTCACTTTTCAACACACTTACTTCACATTCACTTCAATTACTTTATCCTTCACTCCACTCACTCACTCTTAATGTCCCGCTCCTTGCTTTCTCACACTCACTCTTTACTTGACTCACTTTTTACTCATTATCCTCCACTTTGTTCACTTTTTCTTACTTTCAACTCTCTTTCCCTTGACCCCACTTTCTCTTCTCTTCACACACTCACTTTTCTCACTTTCACCTAACTTCACTTTCTCTTCACTTCAATAACTCACTTATCTAACTTTCAACTCAGTTCACTTTCTCTTCACTTCACTCACTGACTTTTCACTTTCTCACCTTCACTTATTTCGATTCACACTCACTTTACTTTTTCTTCATACTTCACTCTTTCATTTTTTTAACTTCTATTTTATGTGTATATGGAGTCTGTCTCCCTCTCTCTCTCTCTCTCTCTCTCTCTCTCTCTCTCTCTCTCTCTCTCTCTCTCTCTCTCTCTCTCTCTCTCTCTCTCTCTCTCTCTCTCTCTCCTCCCTCCCTCCCTCCCTCCCTCCCTCCCTCCCTCCCTCCCTCCCTCCCTCCCTCCCTCCCTCCCTCCCTCCCTCCCTCCCTCCCTCCCTCCCTCCCTCCCTCCCTCCCTCCCTCCCTCCCTCCCTCCCTCCCTCCCTCCCTCCCTCCCTCCCTCCCTCCCTCCCTCCCTCCCTCCCTCCCTCCCTCCCTCCCTCCCTCCTCTCTCTCTCTCTCTCTCTCTCTCTCTCTCTCTCTCTCTCTCTCTCTCTCTCTCTCTCTCTCTCTCTCTCTCTCTCTCTCTCTCTCTCTCTCTCTCTCTCTCTCTCTCTCTCTCTCTCTCTCTCTCTCTCTCTCTCTCTCTCTCTCTCTCTCTCTCTCTCTCTCTCTCTCTCTCTCTCTCTCTCTCTCTCTCTCTCTCTCTCTCTCTCTCTCTCTCTCTCTCTCTCTCTCTCTCTCTCTCTCTCTCTCTCTCTCTCTCTCTCTCTCTCTCTCTCTCTCTCTCTCTCTCTCTCTCCCCTCCCTCCCCCTCCCTCCTTCTCTCAGTTGACACAATTACTCCAAGACTAAATGCTTGATCACTTATCGTAAATTTCATATGTTCATTCATTAGCACATGAATGATCTCTTATAAAATATTGATTTTTACATAGGAGAATCTTTCCTCAAATTATTTGGTGAGAATTAATGAAAAATCAAGTCCTATAACATTGGAACACTTTTAGGTAAAGATTAAAATTTAAATTTGAATCTTGGCTTCAACAAAAAGGCTATAAAAAGAGGACCATCTAGTCATGTGGAATACAGCCAGATATAGTAGAGATTTTAGAGAAATTTGTGTGGCACATTGAGCTCACATTGCTCAAAAGGTCTACTTTGAAGTCCTCAACTTAGTTTTGGCTGATGTGAAGCAAGAATTTGCAACACCATCTCATCTCTCGAAGGTGTCCACCATCTCCTCCAACAGTGGTATCATAGCAACATCAAGGTAAAATGGTAGATGGATTTCCATCATTTATTTATAAATTGGGCAGGGAAAGTTATCCAGCTTGGTCCCTTACAATGAAGGCTTACCTCCAAGGAAGAAGCTTGTATGGATACATATCTAAAGATGAAGAAATGTCAACCTTTAGAAACAAAAACCAACCTGCAAGAGAGACTAGTTGCATGGTGTGCAAAGGATGCTCTAGCCAAGTCTTACATTCTCAATTCAATATCTAAATTTTTTTACCTCATATTAGGAATTGTTCGACTTACCAAGAAACTTGGGAAGTACTGTATTCATACTTCTCATCAAATACAAGGGCCAAAAAGAACTAGCTTTGGATGCAATTCACAACATTGAAGAAGCAATCAAAGAAAATTGTAGCTGACTATGTGACCAAGATGAAGGATGTAGCTGATCAACTTGGGAGTATTGGAGAAGAAATAGAAGAGGATCAAATAGAAGAGTAAAGGTAAAGGCAAAGGTAAGAAGAATGAAGAAGAAGCAAGTGAATTTCACAGGTAGAGGAAGAGGAACTAGAGGAAGGGGTAGAGGAGGAAAGCAAGGTAGGGGGAGACCATACAACTCTTCACCTTACAACATTTGTGGCTTGACCAATCATACCATAGATGAATGTTGTAAGAACCCAAAGAATCAGAGAGGAAGAGGCTTCCATAGAGGAGGCTATGGGCAATCAAGAGGCAAGTTCAATAATGGAGGGAACAACTACCATCACAATTACAACCAAGGCTAAAACAACAACTATCAAGGAGGCTTCAGAGGAAGGAGAGACTACAATACCTAACAGATGATCAAGAGGATTCCCTATTACTCATGAATATGATGGCCAAGCAAGGTAAAGATGATGAGTACCTATTCTATATTGATTTTGGTTGCTCCAATCATGTACTAGGCAATGTAGCATTATTGTCTGACCTTGAAGAACCCAAAGGAAAGCATGAAGTTTAGACAGGTGATGACACTAGGCACTTGGTAAAGAAGATTGGAAATGTAAAAGCATTTGATGGTAACATGAATCTTCTAAGCAGGGTATTATATGTGCCAACAATAACCAAGAATCTAATCAGTGTTGGATAGATTTTTGAGAAGGGTTTATAGGTTAGATTCACAAGCAATGGAGCATATGTGAGAACCCTCAACAAGGCTTCAAGAGGATTGCAAAAGGTGAGAAATCTGGTAGACGCTTTACCTTTGAAGTTGAAGATACAAGAAACATTGCTCTCTTCAATTATAAGGACCAAACCCTATCTGAATTAGAGATATGGCATAAGAGACTAGGACATATAGGTGAAAGGACATTGAAGAAAATATGCACAAATCAGAGTGTGATTGGCATCCCAAATGTGTCCAAACAACACATGATTTACAAATGCGGAGCATGCCGATTTGGTAAATCACATAGGCAACCATTCAACAAAAGAGGATACATGTATGAAGACTACTTAGAGCTTGTACACACAGATGTGTGGGGTCCTAACAGAGACCCATCAATTTTAGGGTCAAGGTATTATGTTTCACTCATAGATGACTATAGTAGGTGGACAATACTTTATTTTATGAAGCATAAATATGAAGTCTTCACTTGTTTCAAGAAGTATTTGGCATTGGTTGAGAATCAAACAAGTAAAAGTTTGAAGAGGCTCAAATCTGATGGAGGTGGTGAGTATTTCTCACATGATTTTGACTCCTTCTTACGAGACAAAGGCATAAAGAGAGAGATTACAACAAGTACACTCCTGAACAGAATGGAGTGGTAGAGATAAGAAATAGATTAATAGTAGAGGCTGCAAGATCAAAGTTGAATGAGAAAAAACTTCCTAATTATCTATGGGCAGAGGTTGTTTCCACAGCCACTTACCTAATCAATAGGCTTCCATCCAAGTCTCTGGATGGGATGACACCTTATGAGGCATGGAATGGCAAGAGACCTTCTTTAGATCATTGTAAGATCTTTGGGTGCATTGCTTATGCACACATACCCTCACAAATTAGGGGAAAACTTGATCCAAAAGTTGAAAGATGCATATTTATTGGCTATGATCAAAATCAAAAAGGATATAGGTTATATAATCCCACCAACAAAGGATCTACAGTTAGTAGGGATGTAGTATTTTATGAAAATAATTCTTGGTTTGAGGATGATTGTAATAAAATAAAGCTACCCGATGATTTAGAGAATGATTTTCCAAATCTGACTAAAGAAGAAACACATACATCAGAGGATGTCAATTCAGAAGATGAACAACAAATTGATTTTGAAGCTTGGAAGTCCAAGGGCAAAGCAAAGGTCAAAAGAATGGAAGACATTCCAAAGTCATCCAATCACGGACTTAGAAGATCTCAAAGGGAAAGCAAGAAACCTAAAAGATATGGCTATGACACATCACTAGGCACCAAGCATTCTATATGCATAGCTAAAGACGAAGCACATTCAAGATGATGATTGGATTGCAAGAGATAAAAGAGAATTGAAGCCCAAGCATGTTAGGCTTGAGAGGGAGCTATTGATGCAATTACTCCAAGCCTAAATGCTTGATCACTTATCCTAAAGTTCATACGTTCATTCATTAGCACATTAATGATCTCTTGTAAAAGATTGATTTTTACTCCTTGTAAAAGTGCATATATTGAATCACTTCCAATCACGAGTTCATAGGACAATCTTTCCTTGAACTATTTGGCAAGCATTTATAAAACATAAATTCCTATAACCTTGGAACTCTTTTAAGTGAAGATTCAAATTCAAATTTGAATCTTGGTTTCAACAAAAAGGCTATAAAAAGACGACCATCTAATCGCATGGAATGCAACCAAATATAGCAAAGATTTTAGAGAAATTTGTGTGGCATACTGAGCTCACATTATAGCTCTCCTATTGCCCTTGCATTGTGCAATCATTCATTGCCAATGTCAATGTAATTTATGTGCATTGATACATATAATTTTCTCATATCGCATCTCATCTACTCTGTCATGTATCACTCAAAATAGTAAATTTCTCTGATCTAGTTCTCAGTGTATACCTGATCATTTTCACTTATTTAACTTGTTGTAGATTCATTAGATAGTTTATTTTCTTGTTACAAAGTTACATTTTATTTTTACCAGCCAATTTCGAGTTACGTGCAAAACATTGCCCTCTGTTTTGCATACTGTTAACTCCCTAAAATGTGGGGATGCATCTCAGTTTTGCTAAGCATCATTCTCTGAGCATAGTTGATTATTTCTAGTGAAGTAACTTGGAAAACATAGCTACTCAAGTCAATTAGATGTTCCCAAAAGGATTTTGACCAATTGCTACCAGGGAAGATGTAGTGTTCATTTTTTTAGTAGATGTAGTGACCACAATAGCAAATTTTTGGTTCACAGTGAAACTCCAAGTTATCTATTTTGATCCAATGATTTGTGGATCATCTTCCAAAGTACTTGGGTAATTATTTGTGCTTCCTAGAAAGCTCAAGAGGTCTACTTTGCACTCCTCAACTTAGTTTTAGTTTATGTGAAGCAAGAATTCACAGCAACATCTCATCTCTAGAAGGTTTCCACCATCTCCTCCAACTCTCCCTCCCTCGCTCCTGCCCTCTCTCCCTCCCCGCCCCTCTCTCTCTCTCTCTCTCTCTCTCTCTCTCTCTCTCTCTCTCTCTCTCTCTCTCTCTCTCTCTCTCTCTCTCTCTCTCTCTCTCTCTCTCTCTCTCTCTCTCTCTCTCTCTCTCTCTCTCTCTCTCTCTCTCTCTCTCTCTCTCTCTCTCTCTCTCTCTCTCTCTCTCTCTCTCTCTCTCTCTCTCTCTCTCTCTCTCTCTCTCTCTCTCTCTCTCTCTCTCTCCCTCTCCCTCTCTCCCTCTCCCTCTCTCCCTCTCTCTCTCCCCCTCTCCCTCTCCCCCTCCCTCTCTCCCCCTCCCCCTCTCTCTCTCTCTCTCTCTCTCTCTCTCTCTCTCTCTCTCTCTCTCTCTCTCTCTCTCTCTCTCTCTCTCTCTCTCTCTCTCTCTCTCTCTCTCTCTCTCTCTCTCTCTCTCTCTCTCTCTCTCTCTCTCTCTCTCTCTCTCTCTCTCTCTCTCTCTCTCTCTCTCTCTCTCTCTCTCTCTCTCTCTCTCTCTCTCTCCCTCTCTCCCTCTCTCTCTCCCTCTCTCTCTCCCTCTCTCTCTCCACCTCCCTCTCCCCCTCCCTCTCCCCCTCCCTCTCCCCCCCTCTCCCTCCCTCTCTCTCTCTCTCTCTCTCTCTCTCTCTCTCTCTCTCTCTCTCTCTCTCTCTCTCTCTCTCTCTCTCTCTCTCTCTCTCTCTCTCTCTCTCTCTCTCTCTCTCTCTCTCTCTCTCTCTCTCTCTCTCTCTCTCTCTCTCTCTCTCTCTCTCTCTCCTCTCTCTCTCTCTCCCCCTCTCTCTCTCTCTCCCCTCTCTCTCTCTCTCTCTCTCTCTCTCTCTCTCTCTCTCTCTCTCTCTCTCTCTCTCTCTCTCTCTCTCTCTCTCTCTCTCTCTCTCTCTCTCTCTCTCTCTCTCTCTCTCTCTCTCTCTCTCTCTCTCTCTCTCTCTCTCTCTCTCTCTCTCTCTCTCTCTCTCTCTCTCTCTCTCTCTCCTCTCTCTCTCTCTCTCTCTCTCTCTCTCTCCCTCTCTCTCTCTCTCTCTCTCTCTCTCTCTCTCTCTCTCTCTCTCTCTCTCTCTCTCTCTCTCTCTCTCTCTCTCTCTCTCTCTCTCTCTCTCTCTCTCTCTCTCTCTCTCTCTCTCTCTCTCTCTCTCTCTCTCTCTCTCTCTCTCTTTGTTGCTCTAGCACAATGGTGAGAACCACGTTAAGAAGCTCCACCTCCTTAATGTCAATCCGCGGAAGAGATAGGAGTGATATGAAGATCATGAATGTGAGATGAAGTGAGAGTGAAGGTGAGAAGCATAGAGATGCACACACACATACACACACACTACGAAGAGACAAGCAAGACACAATGGAAGGTGAGAAATCAACTCTATTACTCAAGAACACTCTTACAAGCTCAAAATAGCTCTAAGCTCTTCTCTACTCACACAAGCTAACCTCAAAAATGAGCTCTCTAGCTCTTTTTATAGATTCTAGACTAGTTTTGACCGGTTTCACATCTAGTGACCAGCATAGTTAAAAAATAGGTCCTAAGTGCTATTTGAAGGGGTAAACGGTGTCTGAAAATAACCAAAATTGATACGCTCATTCTACCTAAGCTCCTCAAGCTTGAGGACTCCTCGGCTTGCACAAAATGGAGCTATGGATTACAAAAAAGGGTTTTTCTATGTTACATATGTTACAATAGTGATAAAAATCACTGTTGGAGGTTTTTGGAAAGTATTTTAAAACATAATTCTTTGAAAAAAAGATTCGACTGACTCCCTGCTCTGCCTTTACATGCTTCCGCGTCTTCTATGCCTCTGGCTACTGCCAACACCCCCCTCCCTCTCGCTTCTATCATCCTCGACAGAACCTTGTTGTGCGGTCTGTCGGATGTAGTTCTGTAGTAGTTCCTGAGCGAGGGTGTGTTCTGATATTCGAATGCCTCAGGCCAAATCTGCCTCGAGTTTCTCCCAATCAATTGGTTGCGGTTCATCGGATGGCGGGAGTCGATAATGTGTGGAATATACCATCTGTTCACAGGCGAATAGGTGTAAGAGGTGGGTGGGCCTGCTGATGAACACTTCTGAATGGTATTCCCAAAAACCGGTTGTGAACATCTCTTCGAAAGTCTGCTTGTAGCACACCGGTAAATATTTAATTCTGCAATGTCAGGCATAACACACCTGTAGCGATGGCGTTGTACTCATATCGTATGCAAGATCTAGATTGCCATGCTCGAAGCCCGGGGTGTTTACATGAGGTGCCTTTACACAACGGAAGACTTTGAAAACCATTTGCATCATGTCAAAGATTTTGACAGTCATGTGCGCTGCTAGATCATCCATGTGTTTCAAGCGAGGGAGCCAGTGACAGTGACGAATCGTGGCCATCATATATCCCACTGTCAATAGTTCTATGGGTGGCTTGAAATATGGGTAATTTAACCAATCCTGGCACTGCTTGTTGTTATGTACTTTAATAGCAAATGCTATCCAGGAGTGGCGACGTGGCACTGGTCCCCAACATGGGTTATATTTCAAATGTAGTGGTGCCTTTACCCAAGTACTCATCATCTCAGGATATTCTTGTAAAAGATATTTACGCCACTCTAGTTGATAAATCTCGCCTTGCTGCGCATCCAGTGGCAAATCATCAAGCTCAAACTGAGTAGCGTGAGACGGTTTCATGCGTGTTTCTTTCTCTATGGCCAACTGATACTCGGCCATTAGCATAAAATACGGTTTGTACTGTAACTCATGCCCTGAGATATATCTATGAGGGGCCAAGTGAGCAAAGTAGGGCGATTGTAAAATTCTTTCCTCAATCATTGCCATTCCGTGCAGCTGCACCTCTACTCGTGCTGAGTGGGTGGTTCCAAGCTCTTCCACTGTCTTCATCCATGTGGGGGTTGGAAGCTCATAAGTCATCTGGGCTTCAGACGTGACTCGTCCGCCTGGGATGGGTTGTGGCTCGTAGGCTTCTTCAAAGGTTTCCTCCACCGGAATGGTTACATTGTCTTCATCGGCTGGGATCTCTGGTGGGGATCTGGCCGTGGTGGTGCTTCATATATAGCTATCCGCAATTCAAGAGTTGATACCTGGGCCCGTAATGCGTTGAGTTCCTCTAGGATGTCAGGAGAAGGGTCCGCAGGAGCTGGTAATCCTTGGGTTGCTGGTAGTCCTTGTGTTGCAGGTGCTCTGAGCTGGAGTAGTTTATTATCTTCCTTTAGCTTCTGATATTCTTCGTTCATTCGATCGTATTTGTCGAGTAATCTGATGTGATCATCGAGCAACATTTTCATTGATTCGGAGGGCACTGCTTTGAACTGGCTAGGACTTAATGGTTGATCTGGGTTATCGAGAGCAGCTTCTAAATTTTCTCTGTTCTGCTCTTGTAGCCACTGGTTCTCTTCCTTTGTTGCTGCTAGGTGTCTTCTGAGTAAGCCCATGTTCCGTGTAAGCGTCGCATTGCGAACTGTTTGTGCCCTTAACAAATTATCAAGATCAACAATGGCCTCTTTGGCTTTCTCTTCACTTTCTAGTTCCAGCTTGTGGTAAGCCTTGCGTAGTTCTTGATATCGAGTATTCAATGGGCATTCTCAATAGACAATGAGTATCGGGAAATGGGGAATGCTTGTTCTGTTTTTAAATGGGGTATCGGGAAAGAGAAAGCTTCCGCACCAATAGTGGTGGGAACTTTTGTCGTAGTGGTGATAGGTCCTGGGACTATGGTTGCTTGAGTAGTGACTGTGTTGGTAGTGCCCTCCGTTACAACTGGTCTTGATAACCGTATACGAATAGGTTGTACTGTGGGAGTGGCTTCTGTCGGAGACTGCTCTGGAGATGGTTGTGGTGAGGGTGATTCTGGCACCTGAAGGCAGGGGATAGTTCCTCTCATTCGCTTTCCTTCTCTTCCTTTGCTAGGCTTCCTAGCTTTCTTCGTTGTTCCTTTAAACGCTTTCAGCTCCTCACTTGTCATTGCTCGCTCAATAGGTAAATCGTAGGCCAAACACATATATACAATGTGCGTGAGGGCGCAACATCCATTGATGACCTTCTTTCTTTCCCATCTATGTTGGGCTAAATACATCTGATCAATGATCCAGCTAGCTAGATCAACTGTCTGGGGTCCCATACAAGATAAATACAAACCGAACCATATTCGTTTGTGAGGCATTGTGAATCTGTCCTGAGCGGGGAAAGCAAAATGCTGCATGCATATCTACAGTGGCTTTGAAAGCTCAGGTGTGATCGCTGAAATCTCCTCCCACTTAGTGACGTCCCCACGTTTCATAGGGTCTAGAACTAACCTTTCTCGCTCTGTGGGCGTGTGGGTTCCATGAATCTTGCTGGCAGCTCGGATCAGATCTTTAGAAAGATAAAATCTTTTATATGGTGGATCGTTCACTAAAGATGGCAAAATAAAAGTTCCTAGCAGATCCTTGTTCTCTGAAGCCATCAAAGTGGTGATTAAATAATAGCATCTGTAGAAGTCAAGTTTAGGCAAAGGGTCACTGAAATACTCTGTGAATCCGGATCTTGCCCAAACATGTGTTAAGTCTTGTGTGTTCTGTAGCCCTTCGAACTCTCTTGAGAAGAACTGATATTTGCCCCATGTACGGTCATCAAAAGTCAAATTAGCCTCGAATATAAACTCAGCATCCGCCAATGGTCCTGCCAGCCCTTGAAACCAGTGAGAATTGCGATGAATCTTCTCAGTATAGCCTCGAGGAGGATCGTCAATAGGCATGGGTCCTGGGAAACCTTGAAATTCTGGCGGTGGAGCCGTCGGATGGGACTCTGCGAGTAAAACACCGATAGGTGCTACAGGTGCACTGGGGCCTGCTTCTGATGGTCCTTCTTCGGTTTGCATGATGCTTGTCGTGCTAATGGAAAAGATCTACTACAAAAGATTAGCACATTAGTATGGAAATTAATTATGATCCCATTAAGGTGAGACCGCAATCCCTTTCCATAGCCGATGTGTAACCCGTGTAGCCAAGTGTTGTTGTGATTGATGCAATGCTTCTTGCAGAACTAATGCAGGTCTCTAGACACCTATATGTTTTCAGATATTGCATGTAGTTCTTTGATGAGATGTTATTACAGGTGATGTTGGGTTATAGTGTGTGGATTTATACAAGGTTTAGTCATGAGTGAGTTATTACAAGGTTGTAGGTTAGTCGGGGTGGTAGTTATGTTAGACAAGGGGTTAGGAGAAGACTTCTGGATACATTTCGGTATCCACTTCCTAAGAGTTTGTGATCGGGTGATAGGTCTCTACGGAGGGACAAAAGATGATATCGGATTTGGTGGTATGGAGGGCTGAAAAGCTTTCCGAAGGGTGTATTTTACATGGCTTGAGGGTTGAACTATAATACATGGTTTGGGTACCCAAATCTGCGTGGGTGTGGGTCGATTCATAAGGTACTTCTTGGCGATCCAAATTTGTCGAATGGTCGAACTTGTAGAAGAAGGTCAAGGGGATGTTGGATACTGATTCTGCTTCTGCCTTGACTTCTTCTTATCAATGTCTACGTTGTTGAAATCAGTCGGTGCTTTCTGTTCTTTTGGCACCCATATTTGTCTTGTGCCGCTTGCTTTGCGTTGCTGACACTGCTTTCCTCTTTGCGTCGTCTGATATTGCCGTCGGTCTGGGTTCCTTCCTAGTGGTTGACTCCTTTGTGGTTGAGGTTGAGAGGTCCGATGGACACTCTGCTTTGGAAAAGAAGGGAGGTCCAACAATTGCGAAACCTGCCCATTAGGAAGAGCTCCGTTTCGTACTTTTAATCTAGGCCAGTCCGTAGTAAGTGTGGAAGGATGGGCACCACAGGGTGTTTTGCCCATGTGTCCGCTGATGTAACCCTCCTGACCCATCTGTTGGGTGGTTACCCCTTCTAGTTTGCAGGAAGCCCCAGGGAAGATCTCCTGACGTCCTTCTAATTGACCATTGTCCATCGCCAAGCCCGCATGGGTTGGTGTAGACGTAACGTGACTGATCTGACCAAAGATCTTCTGGTCTTCCGCCGCATGCATTTCATAGGGTCTATGGCTACAAACCTCAGTCGGAATGCCATTAGGGAAGTCAAGCGGTATCACTCGCTTCTGATCTAAGGTTCCAATCTGCAAGGAGCCTTGTCTAAGATTTAGGTCCACTGAGTGATCGTATAGCCAATCTTGGCCAAGGATTAGGGGTTCTATCAGGACATCATCATGGCACACTAGTAGCTTCACTGTCAAGGTCACTTCGTTTATGAGGATAGGAAGATCCACCTCACCCATGCAAGGGGTTTCCATGCCTCCTAGCCCTATGAGGTATGCCTCAATTGGCCGCATTTCTATTCCTGAATCCTTATAGTGGGACCATCTAATCGCACTAGTCACAGCACCTGAATCAATTAAAGCCCTGAGCTCTTGGCAGGGGTTGCCGTGCTCTAGCCTGACTGTAATGAATGGTCTCCTGTCCACTATGCTAGGATGAGTGGTTGACTTTACTTGACACATGGCCATGGGGTATCTGGGTGATGTTTCCAGATGATTATAATGTTCTCTCCCTAGTCCTTGTCTTCTTAACTTCATGCGCTTAATGCGTTCTATAGCTTCTGCCTGAGCTTCAGCTCGTATTCTATTTTCTTCTTCCTTACACTTCTTTGCCAACGTGAGTCGTCTAAGCATATCCTCAGTAAGAGGTTCTTGGTATAACCTGACTCTACACCCACTAATGTAATTAGGCATTATATCTCCTTCTAAGGTGGCTAATTGTACTGCTCCACTTGTCGAGAGTCTGTTAATGATCATAGGTCCATAACCTTGCTTTTCTAACTTCCGTGTGTGTTGTTTCAGCGTATATACTAGAACTAAACCTCCTTCTTTCAAGCCTTTATCTTTCACATGTGCATCAAAATATGCTTTCTGTCGCTTCTTTGCCGTGTATATTCCTGCTGCTGCTTTCAACCTGGTTTCTCCTAATCGTTCCAAGTCCATTATTCTTGCTGATAATTCATGGCCGGTCCACTAATGTTCTTGTGCAACCTTAAGGGTCGGTATCAAGAAGTCCAAAGGAAGCACCGCATTCTGACCAAAAACCATCTAAAAGGGAGTTGCATTGAGTACGGTCTTGTAGGCCACTCGATATGCCCAAACAGCGTGGTGTAACTGTTTGTCCCAATCTGAACGTTTGTTGTTTACGAGTTTCGTCAGTACGTTACAAAGGATCTTGTTAGTGCTTTCAGCCTGACCATTGGCCTGAGGATGATATGGTGCGGATTTCTTATGAATCACCATAAAATCTTGTAACAAATATTCAATGACTTGGTTTAGAAAGTGAGTTCCTCGATCACTCACTAACTCTATAGGCAATCCATATCTTGTAAAGACATTTTCAAATAAGAATTTTGCAGTCGTGTGTGCATCATTCTTTTTTGTGGCTTTTGCCTCTACCCATTTGGTGAGATAGTCTGTCGCAACAATAATGTATTCAGCATGTGTACCTTTTGCACGGGGGTTAATGGGTCCTACAAAGTCTATGCCCCACTTAGAAAATGCACGTCCACCCATCATGGGTTTCAATGGCATTTCATCTCTGCGAGTAGGAAACTGAGTTCTTTGGCACACATCACATCTCTTTACATAGGTATGTGCATCCATGTGAAGAGTGGGCCACCATAATCCTGCAAAGAGGATGGCTTTGATTATCCTATCTGGTCCAAAGTGACCGCCTGCAACACCTTGGTGTGCAGTCTCTAGTATGCTCAGATAATCGCTTTCATGAACACATTGTCTTAGGTATCCATCTCGTCCTCGTTTGTATAGATTATCCCCAATAAGTGAATAGTCTTGAGCTTCCTGCTCTAGACTGCGTTGTCGTGCTAAGGTCATTCCTTGAGGGAATGTGTTCGTCCTCAAGTATGTCACTAAAGGTTCACTCCAGTCTGGTGTGAGAGACACGTGATATAAGGTAGCATGCTCTACTGGTGGTCTTTCACAATAAACATGGCATTCTTTACACAATTTGTAGACATCTGCTTCCATCGTAGGCCAATATATTCCTAGTCTATGCAGAGTTTGTAATGTTCGATGTTTCGAATGATGTTGCTTTAATGCACCTATGTGTGCTAATTGCAACCAATTCGCATGTTCTGATTCATCTACACAACAAGCAAGAATCTTTTGATTATCCTGTTTATATATGCTTCCTGCTATTATGTGATATCTTTGAGATTTGGTAATCTCTCCTTCCTAGATCTTTATCCTAGGATTCTTGGGTCCGTATGTGAGAATAGGGACTATCGGCTTAGCCCATTCTGGTGCTATCTCAAGGTTAAACAAATATGCATCTGGTAATTCGTCCACTATTCCTTGAGGAGCTTCTCTTGAGGTTAATCTTGAAAGGTGGTCAGCTCTGAGATGTGTCTTTCCTTTCCTGACTACTACTTCAAAGTCATACTCCATTAGTAATAGAAACCAACGTATTAGTCATCCTGTGTTACATGGCTTGTTGACTAAATACAATAGGGCTTGATGATCTGTAAAGAACTTGAATTTGTTGGCAAACAAGTAGTGCCTGAACTTCTTTACTGCGTAGATCATCCCTAATCCTTCTCCTTCCGTAGTGGTGTAATTTCTTTATGCTCCGTTCAATTGTCTGCTCGCGTAAGCTATGGGGAGGTCTATATTACCTTCATTCGTGGGTTGTGCTAACACACATCCTATGGCGTAGTTGGATGCATCCACATGTACATGGAATGGCTTACTCCAATCCGGGGTTGTCAATATAGGTGCTGAGCATAAACGTCGTTTAAGTTCATTGAATGAATTCTCGCATTCGTCTGTCCATTCAAAATGGGTCAAAAGAGAGTACAAAGGCTTGGCTATGATTGCATACATGTGTATGAATCTTCTATAATAACCGCAATGGACCATAAATGCCTGTACCTCTTTTATGTTAGTTGGTCTAGGTAATTCTGCAATTACTTTCACCTTTTCTTCGTCTGTAGAAATCCCATTCTTTGACACAATGTGTCCTAAAATTTTGCCTTGTCTGACCATGAAAACGCATTTTTTTGGGTTCAAACAAACCTGATATTCTCGACATTTGTCAAATATTTGTCTTAACTCAGGGATATGTGTCTATCTTATATTTGAATGTGCACATAAGTCATCGACATAAACTTCCAAACTCTTTCGTAAGAATTCCTTGAAAACATGACACATGAGTCGCTGGAAAGTAGCGGGTGCATTTGTTAAGCCAAATGGCATCACACGAAATGCAAATATGCCCCATTCTGTGGCAAAAGCCTTCTTGTGTTGATCTTCAGGAGCAATGGCTACTTGATTATAGCCTGAAAAACCATCAAGAAAGCTGTAAACTTCCTTGCCCGCAACTCTTTCCAATAAGTGTTCTATGATAGGAAGAGGGTAACTGTCCCTAATCGTGGCGGCATTAACTTTCTTAAGGTTAATACACACACGCAATTTCCCATTTTTCTTGGGCACAACAACAATGGGGGATACCCATTCGGTATGCTCAATTTCGTAAATGAATCCTGCTTCTATCAATCGATCTATCTCCTCTTTAATCTTCGCGGCATAGTTATCATTATACGTGTATGGTTTCTGTTTTGTGGGTTTTGCATCTGGAGTCATAGGGATTCTATAGGAACATATGTCTGGATCTACTCCTTTCAAGTCTTTGTAACTCCACGCAAAAACATCTCTATATTCACGCAATAGGGCAACTAACTTGTCTTCTTCTTCCTTTGTCAAATCATGCCCAATGTATGTACATTTTTCTTCTTCTCCTTCTATGGCAACTATGATTTTCTTGGTTTTCTCTCGGTTATCATATGCTTCTCCGACGTCAGCTTTTCTGTTAGGCATTCGTACCATTATTCTTCTATCTTCTATTTCATATTTCTTGAAGTTCTCGAGAACCTCAAACAAAGATTCTTCTTCTTCTGGCATGGTTTCTTTCTTCTTTCTTTTCTTGCCTTCACTCTTGCTAGTCACTTGAGTGGCTAATCTCACCTCATTCGTAATTTTTTCGTGTGTCTGAGGATGAGTTTCTACTTCGTAAAAATATTCTTCTTCTGATGCAAAGGGTGGGTCCATAATAATTGATTCTAAATCGAAATCACTCGCATCCTCAAATGCATCAGTGTTAGGTTCACATTCTTCTAAAACTGAATCACACACGATTGGCTCTATTGTGAAGACTGAAATGTCATAGCCATCCTCGTCACAGTGGGGTGTCCATTGTTCTTCATTGATGGCTACATCCATGGTTGCTAGGATTTCTGCCCAACCATGGGGTTCAAACTCTTCATCTGGAAATACTACAGGTGCGTAAGCTGGGTCTTGAAGAGTTCGTGGATGTTGTTCTGCACCTAAGGTTCTGGCTTCTAACCGTTCTTCCTCTTGTTTTGCTACCTTACACATCCATAAATGAGTGTCCTCGTGCAACCATGAGGGATGTGACTCTAATGAGTGTACTGATTCTGTTTCTACTGGTGTCTTATGGATGGTATTCCATTGTATTGGGGGTACATCTCGATGTGAATAGTCTTTAAGATTGACTTTAGTAGTCACTCCTAAATGTTGCAAGTACAAAGAATTAGTTCCCCAATCTTGTACAATTTGCAACTGACGCATGAATGGTCGTCCCAATATCATCTCATAAGCATGATTTTTCGCAAAGTCACAAATGGCAAAAGTATGCTCAAACTCCACACCACAAGTGGTGAGAGATATGCCTTCTAGTAAGCCTAATGGTTTTTCTATATGTCCATCAGCCATTTGTAGTTTCATCCTGGCAGGTCTGAGTGCTGGCTTACCCCAACGTTTCCATAAAGCGGTGCTAGCTATGGCTACTCCGGCTCCTGAATCTAAGATGGCTTTCGTGGTGTAGCCCTGATGGGTTATTGGAAGATATGTGTTACCTTCCTCTCCTTCACTTACGTCTCCAATCTTTTCTACGGGTATCTCTGGTACCTTTTTATGTGATCCTATCTGTGAGGGAGTAGTAGCAAGCTCAGGGAATTGATTTGCTACATGTTTCCACAATTCTGGTTTTACCTTTAACAGTTCCTCCAGAGTGAGATTACACTGTACTTTAGTGTTCTTGATCACTTCCGTGTTTCTAGGGATCACTCATTCGTCATTCCTCACTATTATCGTGAGTGCTCTCATACTAATAGACTTTGCTTCCCAAGGTCCTATGAACTGAGGTAATTCTTGTAAAGAATTGGATTCAAAGACTGTGTGTTCACTCATTTGTTCTTCCTCTACATCATCGTAAATAGAGGGGATATCTTGGGGAAATTGTTCCTGCAAGTCGTCTATTTCTTGAATAGGAGGATGGGTTCCTTGTTCTTTTCTCCATTTCTCTTCTTGGATTTCTCTCAAAAATTCATGTGAATATCTATGTATGGAAGACAGATTGTCTTGACTTTCTATGTTGGGTACTCGAGACAAGGATGGTGCATTCTTTTCCTGTGTCTCGGGGATGATAGGATTCGTATGCTGATCCTTTTTTGCTTTTCTTTCTATCAAGTATTCTAGCTTGTCCATTAGCCCTTGAAAATGTAATTCCGGTTTTGCCATGTTATTCCAATTAAGATATCTAGAGGCTTCGAACAAAGCTTGTGCTAATTCTACCATCTTCATGCAAAGTTTAGTTCTCTCAATTTCTAGATCAGCTCGTGGGTAGTTCTTACTCATTTCAGCTACTTGAGGTCCCTCTTTTAATCTAGCGTGATATGCACGAAACATCATGTCTAGATTTTCTGGTATGGGTTCCGCTAAAACTGATCCTGATTTTTGAGCTGGGTTCTCTTGATTCAATTCCTATGAAGTCAATTCTAGAATTTTGGCTCTCGACTCTTTTAAACTTCCTTCCAACTCAGTTATCTTCTTACTCCACTTTCTCTTGATTCTTTCTCTGGAATCTTTCCAAGATTTCGTTCTTTTACTGCTAGATTCCGCAACTTCACTACTTCCGGCTACTTTCTCTTGATTAAGCTGTTGGTTCTGTAAGAGTGCCTGGGCCCTTGTTATAGCTTGGATAGGCACGTATGTAGGGTTGGATCTATCTGCATTGTTTACAATACCTATCACGTTGATTGGTGTCACACTTGAAGCGTTAACTGGGTTCTTAGGACAATCTTTGATTATGTGCTCTTTGCCACAATCGGTGCAAAAGCCTTGGATGTTATAGTACTGTGATTGCCTTGCTATCGAAGGATGTGGACATTCCTTTATGAAATGATCTCCTTGGCACCTAAAGCATGGTCCTCTAGGGCCCTGTGGTCTTTGTTGTCTCAGTTGGGGCCGTGGGTTTGGGTTCGTGTACATCACATTGGCATATTCGGGCTCCCAACTAGGTTCCACTGGTGGACTATCATAATGATATGTCTCCACATGTTCTGGTGACTCCGTGTAATATGCGGGCGGACTATCTACATGAGTAGAGTTAAAACTGTTTGAGTTTGGGTCAGTCTCTGTGATCAAGGGTGAAGAAGGCACTAAAGCCCTACCTAGGTTTTCTTCTATAGCAGCGTATTTGACTGAGATGACATTCGCTGGTGGGGGTGGTTGCTGAGCTAAGACAGGTTGAGGTCTCTGTTGAGCCTGGTAGGGGTAGTTCTTAGGAGGCCTATAGTAATAAGGCTGAGCATTGTATTGGCCTTGATACCTACCTGGCTGTTGGTATGCTTGCGGGTAGTTCTGTCTTACTGCTTGTTTGTTGTATGGGCAGTCCTGAGCTGTATGATTAGTGTATCTTCTCTCAATCGTACAGTATTGGCCACTAGGGTTGGCTTGTGGTTGTGTCGCGTTGGGACACACATTTGCCAAATGACTTCCACCACAAGTGTAACAACGTACGTTAGTTGTTAACTTGGGCACCTGTTTACTAGAAACTCCTAGTTTTTGGGCCACTTTTTCTGCTAGGTCCTCTATCGAGTTAGAAAATTTTGTGGATGCTAGAGAAGAACAATCCGAGTCCTTGTAGACTTTTGAGAGTTCCAACTCATCTCCTAAGTTGTCCTCAATGTCTATACATATTCTTACACACTGCTCTAGCGTTCTGGGTTCTTTTAAGTACACGTAGGAGCGTAGTTTAGAGCTCAACAAGCCATCTAGAAACAATGACACTTGTTTGGCCTGTGAGGGTAGCTCTTGCATTGGACATCTTTCAACATATTGTCTCAACCTACGTCCTGCGAGTCTAACTGTTTCTTGAGGGGTCTGTTTGAAACTATGAATCAACGAAGACGTGTCATGTCTAATCCCACTTTTAGAGAATTCAATGATGAATGACTCTAAAAAGTGATGGATGTCTCTAAATTGCCTTTGTTGCAATGGTTGGAACCAAGTCAAAGCGGTGTTCTTTAACATTAGTCCAAAAGCGTTGTATTGCGTGAACATGTCTTCGACTAGTTCTGCTCTTAGTACTTGCTTAAATTCCGCTACATGGTCATAGGGATCTCCTGTCCCATCAAAATAGTTTTTCATGGATTTCACTAGTTGAGTGGGTCGTAATATTCTTGCGTGTTCACGTGGTCTAGGTAGAGGAAAATCATCTCTACCACCTGGCATTCTTTGTCTTTCCACTCTATCCGTATCTATGGTGGTTCGGTCTCTTCCTAGGGGATGATTGAAGTTTACTTCCAGTCTTTCTTTGTTCTTTTCTCTTTGCATGCCATGGGCTGAGGATGTTCCTGCCCCTTGTTGGCTCGCGTTTTACGTTTGCTCGAGATGGAGGGAATACTGAATCACCTCTCCATGTGTATGTATTTCTAGCATGGTCAGGCACCACAAAGACTCATTCTAAAGTCTCATCCAGGTATACAACCTTTCCAGGTGTATCCGGGTCCTTGAACTTGTAGATTATAATGGATCCTACCTCGCTAGGTTGTTCCGTTCTGTATCTCCAAAATGCTTCGTCTGTTTCTTTATTTACAAACAGCTCTATGCTTCTGTTGTCCTGAGGGGTCCAATCTGGAACTAGTACCCGTGTCACTACAGATTTCCCTCTAGGTGTTCTAGGTTCTTCTAATGGTTCTTTTCCTTAAGATCTCGCTTCCGTCTCTAACTGAATCACGCCAAACTCATTCGTATTGTTTGGTTGCGTACTTAAGATGTACATCGTTCCTTCCTTGTCTATGTACGCGTCTCTCTCGAATTTCACCACTGGAGGTTCCAATCCAATGGGTTGATCGGAGTTGTGCATTTGCACCACTTGTCTTCTCAAACCATCCTCATAGATGCGGGCACCTAATCGGTTGGTTCGCAGAAACTCCAATTGAGTCCTATAGGGTCCTTCTGGTCTTTTTAAAAGTATGCTACATTTGACCCTCCTTCTGGTCTGTCTGTGTTAAATGCCATTTCTGATTCGCTAGTATCTGAGCTCTCGTAGGGATAACTAGTGTTCAATTGTTGAGCCCACGATCGTGCAGTAGTTCTTACACTTGCCTCTAATGATCTAAGGCTTCGTCGGTCTGACTTACCTATGTGTTTGCCCGATCTAAGGTTCATGAATTTTCTTCCTTGCATGCTCAGTACACGCTCAGATTGTCAATGATTCTTTGTTATTACTTTCTTGATTCTTTTTAAATTTTCTTTATATTCTTGTCTTGATGTATGCATCAGGAATTCGACTTTCTGTGGTACTTTGAGTTCTCGTTCCGTCAGACTTATGTTCTTTCCTTTAGGTTTTCGTATTACACACCTTTACTTTAGTCTTGAACTTGATAAATTTAATTCTCTTGAACTTGAGGCGTTCCTATCGTCTTTAATCCACAATGCTTACGTTTATCCTAAGCTAAAAATTGACTGAGGGGGTTGAGTAATCTTCCAACCTCGAGTCAGCTTTTCGGTTGCTCTGATGCCCAAGAAGCCACGCTTCCCAAGCTTTATGCCCTTCACTGCCTTGCTTTGGTTGCCCTTGATTGCCTTTGCTAGACCTGGAAAAATCCAATATTAGACCAATATCACAATGGATGATCAAGCACCTAAGTTTATACACTTTTAAGTCCCTTAACTTTCGGATGAGAAAGATATGAGCGTTCAGGCCCTCGGGGGTAAAAACTCACAAACAGGTTTTTCTTCAAATATGAGCTAAGGGGTCTCCTATGAGTCTAATCACCCAAAAATTTCCCAAAAATAGCCCCAAAACTGGTCAAAAAATCAAACCCTAAAATTTGCGTTTGGATGGGCAATCGCGATGGTCTGAGATGATCGCGATGGTCTGGGACCGTCGCGATGGTCCAGGCGAACCGTCGTGATGGCGTGTGCGCGAACCGTCGCGATGGTCTGAAGTGCACGGTCGCGATGGTCTAAATGTGAGCAATCGTGATGGTCGGGGTGAGGCGTCGTGATGGTCCGATTGAGTGAACAATCGCGATGGCATCAGTCAACGGTCAACGTGAACCGTCGCGATGGTCTGAAGTGAACCGTCACGATGGTCACATATGCGATGGCATGAGCCAATCGCGATGGTCCAAATTTTGAATTGTCGCGATGGTGTAAGGGTCTTGTCGCGATGGCGTGAGGGTCTCGTCGCGATGGCGTGGCTAGTGAGCAATCGCGATGGTCTAGCTTGCCACATGGCACTATTGAGGCGATGGCATGGGCCAATCGCGATGGCGTGGGGTCGACGGGATCGTCGCGATGGTCAAGGACCGTCGCGATGGTTCAACTGAACCGTCGCGATGGCATGAGACCGTCGCGATGGTCCGGCCGAGCCATCGCGATGGCGTGAGCCAATCGCGATGGTGTGACACAATCACGATGGTCTGAGCCAATCGTGATGGTCCACCAAAGTGTGAATTTTTTAAATGCGTCTGTGGATTCGTGCATACGCTTGTGTCGCCTACCTCGTGGTGTGGTCGCTTACCAAAATTACCGAACTTGGCAGACCATCGCGATGGTCTGACACACTCGGCAGATTTCTGACAGAAAGTGAATTTTTACCTTTTCCAAGATTTCCTGATGCACTGGAGCTCTGTACCTACAAGAAAACTCAAAAACACACAAGTACACACAAGCAAAAAAAGCGCTCTCTCTCTTGCACATGCACAAATGAGGAGAAATGAGGAGAATGGGTGGATATGGTGAATTTTTTTATTTTTTTGGAGTTGGAGATGATGATGCACTGATGAAGATGGAGTGTGGGGGAGGTGAAAAACACTAAAAACTAAGTAAAAACAACAACAAAAACTGAAATTTTTACCTTCCAACGCCACTTCTTGCTATACTCTTACCATCACACATTCGTCCTAGACTCGATCCCCGGCAACGGCGCCAAATTTGGTGTTGCGCTAGCACAATGGTGAGAACCACGTTAAGAAGCTCCACCTTCTTAATGTCAATCCGCGGAAGAGATAGGAGTGATATGAAGATCGTGAATGTGACATGAAGTGAGAGTGAAGGTGAGAAGCATAGAGATGCACACACACATACACACACACTACGAAGAGACAAGCAAGACACAATGGAAGGTGAGAAATCAACTCTATTACTCAAGAACACTCTTACAAGCTCAAAATAGCTCTAAGCTCTTCTCTACTCACACAAGTTAACCTCAAAAATGAGCTCTCTAGCTCTTTTTATAGATTCTAGACTAGTTTTGACCGGTTTCACATCTAGTGACCGGCATAGTTAAAAAATAGGTCCTAAGTGCTATTTGAAGGGATAAACGATGTCTGAAAATAACCAAAATTGATACGCTCATTCTACCTACGCTCCTCAAGCTCGAGGACTCCTCGGCTTGCACAAAATGGAGCTATGGATTACAAAAAAGGGTTTTTCTATGTTACATATGTTACAATAATGATAAAAATCACTGTTGGAGGTTTTTGAAAAGTATTTTAAAACATAATTCTTTGAAAAAAAGATTCGACTGACTCCCTGCTCTGCCTTTACATGCTTCCGCATCTTCTATGCCTCTGGCTACTGCCAACTCTCTCTCTCTCTCTCTCTCTCTCTCTCTCTCTCTCTCTCTCTCTCTCTCTCTCTCTCTCTCTCTCTCTCTCTCTCTCTCTCTCTCTCTCTCTCTCTCTCTCTCTCTCTCTCTCTCTCTCTCTCTCTCTCTCTCTCTCTCTCTCTCTCTCTCTCTCTCTCTCTCTCTCTCTCTCTCTCTCTCTCTCTCTCTCTCTCCCCCTCCCCCCTCCCCCTCCCCCTCTCTCTCTCCCTCTCCATCTCCCTCTCTCTCTCTCTCTCTCTCTCTCTCTCTCTCTCTCTCTCTCTCTCTCTCTCTCTCTCTCTCTCTCTCTCTCTCTCTCTCTCTCTCTCTCTCTCTCTCTCTCTCTCTCTCTCTCTCTCTCTCTCTCTCTCTCTCTCTCTCTCTCTCTCTCTCTCTCTCTCTCTCTCTCTCTCTCACACACACACACACACAACAAGAAACCATCATATAACCAAGAAGAAGCTTATCACTGATAACATAGACTGAACAACATAAGTTCAAAGTTCTCTCTCTTTCTACAAACTCAATTTAGTAATTTTTAGAGACGCACTCAATAGACATTAGGTGCCAACTATCAAAGCCTAGTGATGTGGCATCACCATAGTCGCACACAATTCAAATGGTGAGGAATTATTTAGTGTGAACAATAGGAATCCTCTGTGAAATTGAAGGAGATGTGTTGATGTCCTTTTCTCAAAATTCATAGGAAGAAAGATTTGGCACCAAATCACATCAATAATGTATCCTTACCAAGCAAAGAAGCCTCTATTGATTGTGATATCATTAGTTGCACTAGATATACTTACTATTATATTTGATTGTGGTCTATTTAGAATTTATCATTGTTGGCATGAGTCATCCAGTTCTCTACCAAAACCTATGACCTTCTTCATGTTGATCATTTTTAGCAAGATAAGGAAGATATGTAATATCAAAGCTATTATCACAAATGTGGACCACCTCTTGAGGCCTAGTGGTTGGGTGCTAGTTGGGGAAAAGACTGAATTTATAAGAAAATGCAAAATTACTTTGAGTGATTATAGTGGGGAGCAAAAATGACGCTCTCAAATGGAACACAAGGGCTTGTGGTTGTGTAAAAACAAAATGGAGGCCTAAAATATATTTTTAAGAGGTTATTGGTATTCTCATCAATTGTTGAAAATAGGTTTTGTTCTTCCATCCATAGATTCAACTCCTCCTTGCTTGCCCCAATAAATTGTCACGTGCATCATCTTTCCCAATTTTACTCAGCTTACAATCGAAGTAGATGTAAAAAAATACATCATGTCACATATCTATGGAATCAAAGTGGGCACAGAAATGTGCTTCAAATGGAGAAAATATTGCATACAAATGCTCATGTAACTTCCACTTCTTCTCTAAGTTACAAGTTTCCTAGAATGCTCTAAGCACACGTAGAGAAGGTTCCATAGATTGGTACAATAGAAGCATTATATTGGTACAATAGAATGCTTAAGTTCTAGATTGTTATCTCAGTAGCAAATGAATCCCAATCCTCCTAAGTATGCTCACAATTTTCATGGGATTTTGAGACTATGATTAGAGGGTGTTGACAACGGCCTAGATGAAATGGGGACCTTTGTGATACCAAATTTCGGAGTTTCAGGTCTACAGATGCACATGAATAGCATAAGGAATAAGAAGAAGTTTGGAGCACAACACGATAGTGAATGAATTACCAAGTGAATGTACAAAGATAAGTGACCCATTAGGATTATAGTCGTATATACAATTCGGGGAAAAAACCTCCTAAAGAGAGAAAAAAATGTATCAGTAATCCTAAGTGTGTTCACACACATCACTACCAAAATATATCAACAGGTAAACACATTTTAGTTTAACTAATACTTAGCTATTTCTCAGCTAATAGTACTTACATAACTCATAATAAAAATTAGCTAATATTTACAGATTTTATCATTTAATAGTACATAGTCAATAGTGTTGGAGCAAATGGTGGACACCTTCCAGAGATGAGATGGTGCTACAAATTCCTACTTCACACCAGTCAAAACTATGTTGAGGAGTGCGAGATAGACCTCTTGAGCTTTCCAAGAAGCACAAATAATCATCTAGGTGATTTGGAATATGATCCTCAAATCATTGGATCGAAACAAATAAGTTGAGGTTTCACTATGAACCAAAAACTTGCTATTTTGGTCACTGGACCTCGTCAAATCAATGAATAGTTTTCTTTCTTTGCTAATAATTGAGTAAAATCCTATTGGCCATATCTAACTAACTTGAGTAGCTAATGTTTGCAAGTTATTTCACTTGAAATGATAAACTATGCTCATAGAATGATGTTAAGCAAATCAAAGGTGCATCCCGACACTTTTGGGTACTAACAATATGCAGATGTTTTGCACACAACTCGAGAATGATTGTGCCAATAGAAATGAAACTTTGTATCAAGAAAATAGACTTCTAATGAATCTACAGAAACTTTAATCAATGAGAAGCATCAATTAAAATGTAAGAAACAGATCAAAGAAGCTCACTATTTTGAGTGATACATGACAGAGTAGTAGATATGAGATATAAGAAAAAATATATGTATTAATGCGCATAGATTACATTGACATTGGCAATGAATGATTGCACAATGTGAGGGAAATGGTAGAGCTATAGTGTAAGCTCAAAATCCATATGAAATCTCTCTGAAGTCTCTACTATATCTCCTCCTTTTCCACATGCCTAAGCAGTCCTCTTTTATAGCCTTTTTGTTGGAGCCAAGATTCAAATTTGAATTTGAATCTTCACCCAAAAGTTTTCCAAAGTTTTAGGACTTGATTTTCTACAAGTCCTCACCAAATAAGTCGTGGAAAGATTCTCCTAAGAACTCATGGTTGAAGTGATTCCATATATGCACTTTTATAAGGAGTTAAAAGTCAATCTTTTACATGAGATCATTCATGTGCTAATACATGAATTCACATATGAGCCTTAGGATAAATGATCAAGAATTTAGGCTTGGAGTAATTGCACCAATAGCTCCCCCTCAGGCCTAATATGCTTGGTGTAGCTCAGTGATGAGTAGCACCTCCTTTAATGTCAATCCGGGAAGACGTGAGGATGGTATGAAGACCTCGAGCAAGTGGCGGCACAAGTGCGTGAGTGAGAAGCACACAAGCATGCACACACATACACACACACGCGCACACACAGCAAGACAAAGAGAGAGAATCAATGGAGTTCTTTAGATTACTTTCATAAGCTCTTACAAGTTCGTTCCAATTACAATCTAACCCCCAAAAATGAGCTCTCTAGCTCTTTTTATAGTTTTTGACTAGCTTTTGGCCCTGTCCAGACCTAGTGTCCGGCCTAGTTAAAAATTAGGTTCTAGGGCTTATTTGGGGGCTCAAACGAGATCTAAAAAATACGAAAATTGGTACGCAACTACTTCTAAGGCTCCTCAAGCTCAAGGACTCCTTGGCTTGCACAAAATGGAGCTACAAAAATGTGAAATGATATTTACAATGATGGTTAGTGATAAAAATCACTGTTGTTGTAGGGATTTCTTCTAGTGATCTGTCAGACATATCTTCGAGCTCCCTACTTGCTCTTTCTCCCTGCATGTCCATTTCTTTGTCTTGAAAAAATATTGGCCTACTTGCCAGATCTTCTTTGACTGCCCTGTTTGCTTGTGCTGTCCCTTCGCTCTGACTCCCTTCTTTGACTTTCATGTCTTGTACGTCCTGGTGTACCAAGGCTACTGCCAACACCCCCCCCACTCTCGCGTCTGTCGCCCCTGACAGACCCTTGTCTAGCTGCTTTTTGTACGTAGTATTGTACAACATCGGCGGCGAGGTGGTGTTCTTCTAACCTGAGTCCCCTTGCTAGATCTGTCAGCAATGCATCCCAATTGACTGGCCCTGGGACATCTGGATGTGGCACCCGTAACTACTCTGAGTGAATGGTTCGCTCCACAGCAAATAAATGGAGGAGATGTGAGGGTCTGGGTACAAATATTTCTGAGTGGTATTCCCAGAACCCTGTTATGAACATCTCTTCGAATGTTTGTTTAAAGCAGGCCGGGAGGTATTTTATTCTAGCGTGCCAAGCATATATCACCTCTATGGAAGGAGTGGTGCTCATGTCATATACCAAATCTTGGTTTCCTGTAAGGAATCCGACGCCTGAGAAGTGTGGGTCTTTGATATTCTTGAATGTCCTGAATGTAATAAGCATTAACTCAAAAATTTTCATGCACATCTGGGCCATTACATCAGGGGTATTCTTTAATCGGAGGCTCCAGTGCCGTATAGTGGAAATCATGTAATTGACGGTGGGAGGCCCTTGAGGTGGTGCTAGATAGACGTAGTTTAACCATTTGGCGCATCCCTTGATATTCTTGACTGCAATGGTAAACTCTGGCCATGTGCGCCTGCGGAGTACAGGAACATAACAAGGGTTATATTTAATAAAAAGGGGCATATTCGTCCAGGTGCGAACCATCTCCGGATAGGTTTCGAGGAGTCGGATCCTCCAAGTGGGTTGATGAATGGATCCTTTTTTAGCGCTCTCTGGGATGTCATCTGGCCCAAATTGTGTAGCAAACGTTGGAGGTTTGCCACATTTGTGTTGGATTTCTGCATTGTAGTCCGCCAGGAGTATACAATAGGGCACGTATTGATCATCATTGGTTCCGATCCATCTATGGTGGGACATGCTGCGGAAGTATTCTGATTTAATAATAGTGTCCTCTATCTTTGCCATAGATTGGATTTGAACTGCGACTCGATCTTCATGAGTTGATGCCGTTTTCTCTAGTGTTTGGAGCCACTCAGGTACTTCGATTTCTAGCGTATCCATTCCTTCTGCGGTTTGTTCACCACCTGGCATTGGCATAGGAACGTAAGGTTCCTCATACGTCTCATCTACCTCGATGGGTACCAAATCCTCGGGTTCAGGTTCGACCACTGGAGAGGGTTGCCTTTCATGTGTGAGTAATCGTGCCTGTAATTCAGCCACCTGCTCTTTCAATGCCATGACTTCTTCTGAAGTCGTGGTCGTTTCTGTGACTTTGGGTACTGTCTGTTGCTCTTGGAGTTGATTGCGCAGCGCGTCACGTTCCCTTTCCAAGTCATCATGCGCTTCTAATAGATCTGCATAGCCGTCCAGGATGGTCTTCATTGTCTCTGAGGGCACAGCTTTAAATTGCTCTGGATCAATTTCGTGTGGAGAGCCTTCCATTGCAGCTTCTAGATTTGCTTCATTTTGCTGCTGCAGTCTCTTGTTTTCCTCAAGGGCGGCCGCCATGTGTTTTCTGAGAAGTGTCAAGTTACGCCGAACTTTGAGATTATCGGCTTGGTATACCTCGAGTAAAGCCTCTAGTTGTTTGGCACCTGATTCTGTCGATGGTTGGGGTGCTGCCGATAAGGTTTGGTGAGCCTGCTCAAGCGCCGCATAGCGTTGATTCAGTTCTGCATTTTCTGTGTGTAGAATGTGAAATTGTGTTTGTAAGTTCTGGTGGTGCGTTTCCAGTTGCTGATACCGGTTGTCCAGAGCTTTGTACTCATGTTGGAGCTGATATACACATTGGTTTAATGCAAAAAATATGTTATTTACATTAAATAATGATGCAGGGGGAATGGGGGCGGGAATGGGAGAGGTGAATGCTGTGGATGTAAGTGGAGATGTGGGTGGAGGAGGTATGGGTGATGGTGGCATGGGGGGAGGGAGCGGTGCTGTGGCTGGTGATGTTTCCATCGTGTCAACTGTTTGAGTGACGGTGTAGATGGGAATCGTGGGTGGAGTGGATGTGACATCGGTGAACAGGGTGGTGAAGGTCGGCATGGTGACTCCCCCGACTTGGATTCCCGGGGAGAGTGGGATGCCCATGACAATGGTAGTGGTAGTGGATGTGGTAGTGCTAGTGCCCTGTGGTGGAGTGAATTGTGTAGTGTGAGGTGGGGATGGTGGTGACAACGGTGCTTCGTGATATTCTTCTGCTTGCGCTGACTCGCCTGGTGCTGATGTATTGATGTGAATTTGCTTCCCGGACCTCCTGGGACGAACGGGAACTCTTTTTTCAAACCTGTGGATGTAGGCCATAGCCTCATGGATGGCCTCGTCCAGTCCTACAGCGTCGGCATGAAGGTTCATAGACTCAATGAACAACTCGTCCACACCTTCCTCCGCTAGCAAGTCGTTCATGAGTCTTTTGCCCTGTTCTAGAGACATCTTATGCTGTTCCTGAACCAGTCGCATGGTTCGATATAGTCTCTTGACTTGTGCCGAATATGCTGGGGCACTTGCTAACTCGGAGAGTTCGTCATATTCTTGGTGTTGTTCTTCGTCGGCCTCTTCTTCATCTCCTCCTGCCTCTTGTTCATCTGCATCGACTTCTATAGTTTGTGGTTGGGTGGGGGCCGATGTTGTTTTGGGTCGTGGTTCCTGAGCTCGCGCTGCTTCCGCTTCGAGGTTAGAGTCATAGATTAATCTGGCAATTTCTTCATCCGTGAGGTCCTCAAGAGTAAATCCCTGCGGAAATTCCAAATCGGATGGAATGGGTGGAAACACCAGATTAGGCCCCTCCGTGCTTGGTCTTGGTAACCGGATTGTGAATGGCCTAACTCGTCGTGTCTGGGGAGGAGTGATTTCTGGTGTAGCGGTAGCTCCCCTTGGTTGAGCACAGGGTAGTTGGACTCCCCCCCTCATCTTCTTGGATGGGGGGCCTGCTGTTGATAGTCTTCTTTGGAATTCTTGGACTCGGGACCATACGAGTGCCCGCTGAACAGGCACGTCATAAGCCAAGCATCTATAGATTATTCTGGTCAAAGCGCAACACCCGTGGAGCACATTCTTCTGTTTTTTGTTCCACCTTTGATGTGCTAGGTGGATCTGGTCTATGATCCAGTGTGGCACATTGATGGGCAGGCTTTCGGTTTCTGCTAGATATAAACTGAACCATATTTTTTTCGGGGGCATTGTGAATCGTTCTTGGGCGGGAAACGCGAAGTGTTGCATGATGGTGCGCAGGTGAAGCGCAATGGTAGGTGTCATGGCTACCATATCCTTCAACTTATTCAGATCCTTGTGCTTCATTCGACCTGGGACCATGGTTTCCTTTTCTGTTGGGATGTGCATGCCGTACATACCCAACGCTTCTCTTACCAGATTGAGGCTCAACTTGAATCTTTTGAGCTCATTACCCGGCAGCAGTGATGGCAACACAAAGGTGCTGTCGCCGCCCTTGGCTCTGCTTGGCGTGATGGTACTGATCAGATAAGAGCATCGTAAAAAATCCGGCTTTGGTAAGTGAGTCCTGAAATAACTTTCCACACCTGCTTTGACCCAAACTGATCTCATGACTTCAGCATTTTGGTAGCTTTCAAATTCGCGTGTGAAAAAGTGGTATCGACCCCATTTGCCATTGAACTCCAATTCTGCTTCCCAGAAGTAGGTTCCATCGCCCAGTGGTCCAGCAACATCACTGAACCAATGCGCATGCTTACCCACTTGAGAAGTGTGTCCTTGAGGAGGATCCTGGATGGGGAGCACATGCACATCTTGAAGCTCTTGCGGTCTTGCAGTGAGGCGTGGCTCAAGGAGAAGTGTTTCTATGTCCACTATCTGGGGACCAGATCCGGCTTGAGAGCTGGTACCTACTTCTGCCATGGCCTGTTTGCTGAGTGGTTCTGTGAGAATATAGAACCAAGTGTTAACATCGGACTGGACAAAATAAATCTGTTGTTGTCCCCGTTACAACATTAACATGAGATGGATGGTGAGTTAGTGGTTAGTAAGTGCATGAAGGCAGTGTGTGTAGTTAGTGATTGTGTTGTCCTAGGAAACTATTGCAGTTAGTAAGTGGGTTATGAATTTACAAATTGGGGTCGGGGGGTTTATTACAGGCCCTAGGCTGCCAAATGCAGTGAATGGGCTTTGCCTTCGGTTTCGGAGAGTCTCTACAGAGCCTTCTCGATGTAGTGGTTTGCAGATGAGGCCTTTTTGGGACCCATTTACAATTGATTACATGTACGCTCTTGGGTTTTGGTGTGTACATGAGTGTCGAGAACGAGTGAAATCTGGTAGTATGCGTCGCTGCGTTATGCTGTTTAAGTTGTGGCCTCAGCGTAGCTATTTGTGCCATCAAGCAAGCCTTAGGCACCCAAATTTGTCTTGATTGTGGGCTTGCCTTCATCGACTTCTTGGGCACCCAAATAGATTTTACTTTAGCAGAAGATTTTCTGAAAAACTTCTTATTAGCGTTGCGTTGTTGGTCACTAATAAGAGGCTTTGCCCCTGTAGTTGACGGTGGTGCAACTGGTCGTTCGCCTTTCCGCACCCATACCTGATCTATTTGTTGGGCTGTTCTGCTGCGCAGGTACTTTTGATCGCTGACATAGGTAGTACCCTGCTTCTTCTGCCTCTGATCCACCTTGGGTTGCTGCCTCTTTCTAGCCTTTGGAAAAGAAGGGAGTTCCTTTGCATCCCTGACTCCTTTTTTGCGAATATCATTCCTCTGCAACACATAGTTTTGGACAAGAACAGCATGGTCATCTTCATGTGTACCCCTGGAAGGACCAGGAGTCTGTGCCTTTCCTAGTTCCTTGAGTGCTTGATTGTCTAATTCTACCGTAACTCGACTATGATTGACCCAAACCTGGAGAAGTCCACTTCTTAGGTTTAGATTGACTGCTTGGTCATAAATCCAATCTTGACCCAGGACAAGAGGCTCAGTGAGATCCTCATCCTGACACACTAGTACTTTAACGGTCATTGCCTCCTCGTGAAGGTAGAGGGGGAGTTCCACCTCGCCCATGCAAGGGGTCTCCACGCCTCCCAATCCTATGAGGTATGCTTCCATAGGTTGGACGGTTAACTGTAACTCTTGACAGTAAGACATTCTAACAGCACTAGTGGCTGCACCTGAGTCAATCAAGGCTCTTACAGTCCTTGCACTTTTTCCTTGTCCTATATCTAGGGTTACGAAAGGACGTCTATCGACTATCCTATGCGAGCTTGTTCCTGCGACTTCACACATGGCCATGGGGAATCCTTGGTCTGCATAGTCATTCGCTTCAGGCTGAACTCTACCTTGCCTTCGTAGTTTCATCCTTCTGATGCGTTCTAAAGCCTCTGCTTGAGCTTCTTCTCTAATTCTCTTTTCTTCCTCTTTGCGTTTCTTAGCAGTGTTGAGTCGGCTAAGCATTTCCTCCGTGAGGGGTTCCTGATACAACTTGACTCTGCAACCGCTAATATAATTTGGGAGAATATCACCCTCTAATGTGGCCAATTGTACTGCTCCGCTCATGGAGACCCTATTGATGATCATAGGTCCGTAGCCTCTCTTTTCTAGCTTCCTCGCGTGTTGTTTTAGTGTATAGACTAAGACGAGATCTCCTGTTTTCAAGCCTTTATCCTTCACGTGGGCATCAAAGTATGCCTTCTGTCTCTTCTTGGCGGCATATATTCCTGCAGCGGCTCTTAGTCTTGTTTCTCCTAATCGTTCAAGGTCAAAGATCCTAGAGGAGAGCTCGTGACCTGTCCATTCGTGTTCTTGTGCTACTCTCAATGTGGGGATCAGGAAGTCCAAAGGTAGCACAGCGTTTTGGCCGAATACCATCTGAAAGGGGGTGGCTTGGAGTACCGTTTTATAGGCAACTCGGTATGCCCAAACAGCATGGTGTAGCTGTTTGTCCCAATCAGAGCGTTTAGTGTTCACTAGTTTTGTCAGTACATTGCATAAAATCTTATTAGTACTCTCAGCTTGTCCATTAGCTTGAGGGTGATAAGGGGCCGACTTCTTGTGTATTACCAAGAATTCTTGGAGTAGATTTTCAATCACTTCGTTCAAGAAATGAGTGCCTCTATCACTTACAAGCTCTATGGGTAGTCCATATCTCGTGAATACATTCTCAAACAAGAATTTGGCAGTTGTTTGAGCATCGTTCTTGGTTGTAGCTTTTACCTCTACCCACTTGGTGAGATAATCTGTTGCCACAATGATGTATTCTGCATGAGAACCTTTCGCTGGGGGATTAATAGGACCTACGAAGTCTATTCCCCACTTAGAGAATGCACGTCCACCCATCATAGGTTTCAGTGGCATCTCATCTTTGCGTATAGGATACTGAGTCCTTTGACAGATATCACACCGTTTCACATAGGTATGTGCATCCATGTGAAGTGTAGGCCACCAAAAGCCCGCAAATAGTATTGCCTTGATTACCCGATCTGGTCCAAAGTGTCCTCCTGCTACACCTTGGTGAGCAGTTTCTAAGATCTTAAGATACTCACTTTCATGGACACACAGTCTCAGGTAACCATCTTTACCGCGCTTATATAGATTATCACCTATGAGTGAATAATCCAGGGCTTCTTGTTCTAAACTCCTTTTCCTAGCTAGAGTCATGTCTGGGGGGAATGTGTTTGTCCGCAAGAATGATACTAGAGGTTCACTCCAATCTGGCACAATGGATATTTGATAGAGAGTGGCATGTTCCACTGGTGGTTTAGTGCAGCAGATTGGGCATTCCTTGCACAACTTTTGGACATCCGCTTCCATAGTTGGCCAGTGCACTCCGAATCTCTTTAGAGTCTGTAAAGTTCGTTGCTTCGAATGGTGTTGCTCTAACGCACCTACATGTGCTAATTGCAACCATTTAGCGTACTCATCTTCTTCTACGCAACAAGCCAAGATCCCTTGATCTGTGTGCTTGTACATGCTTCCGGCCATGATGTGATACTTTTGGGCTTTTACAACCTCTCTATTCCGTGTGTTTACCACTGGATGGTTAGGCCCGTAGGTCAATACTGGTACGATTGGCTTGGCCCACTGCGGTACAACTTCCAGATTAAACAAGTAAGCATCAGGGAGGTCATCTGGCACTCCTTGTGGGGCTTCTCCCGATGTGAGCCTAGAGAGATGATCTGCTCTCAAATGAGTCCTTCCTTTTCTTACCACGACCTCGAAGTCGTATTCCATTAGCAAGAGAAACCATCTCACTAATCTTCCTGTATTGCATGGCTTGTTTACTAAGTACAACAATGCCTGATGGTCCGTAAAAAATTTAAACTTATTTGCAAGCAAATAGTGCCTAAATTTCTTGACTGCATATACCATGCCTAATCCTTCGCGCTCTGTTGTGGTGTAATTTCGTTCAGCCGCATTCAATTGTCTGCTGGCGTAGGCAATTGGAAGATCCATATTGCCTTCACCAGTAGGTTGTGCAAGTACACATCCAATAGCGTAATTGGATGCATCCACATGAACATGGAATGGCTTATTCCAATCTGGTGTGGTCAAGATTGGTGCTGAACATAATCTTCGTTTAAGTTCTTGGAAGGAATTCTCACATTCATCCGTCCACTCAAAGTTTGTCAGAAGTCCGTACATGGGCTTTGCAATGACGGCATACATGTGTATAAATCGTCGATAATAGCCACAATGCCCCATGAAAGCTTGTACTTCCTTGACATTCTTTGGCCTAGGTAACTCTGCTATGGCTCTCACTTTCTCCTCGTCAGTAGATATGCCATTCTTTGACACTATGTGTCCTAGAATCTTACCTTGCCTAACCATAAAAACGCACTTTTCTGGGTTCAGGCAGACTTGGTACTCTCTACATTTGTCAAAGATTTGTCTGAGTTCAGGAATATGAGTTTGTCTAACATTGGAATGAGCACAAAGGTCATCAACATAGACTTCTAAACTCTTCCTCAGGAACTCCTTAAACACATGGCACATCAGCCTCTGGAATGTAGCTGGTGCATTGGTAAGCCCAAATGGCATTACTCTAAAAGCAAAAATGCCCCATTCTGTGGCAAAGGCTGTCTTGTGCTGATCCTCTGGAGCTATGGCTACTTGATTGTAGCCCGAAAATCCATCAAGGAAGCTGTACACTTCCTTGCCTGCCACTCTTTCTAAGAGATGCTCTGTTATGGGAAGCGGATAGTTATCTCGAATTGTGGCGGCATTAACCTTTTTCAAGTTAATGCACACACGCAGCTTGCCATTCTTTTTGGGCACCACTACGATGGGGGATACCCATTCAGTGTGCTCAATTTCATAGATAAATCCAGCTTCAACCAGTCTATCTATCTCTTCCTTGATCTTAGCAGCATAGTTATCGTTATATGTATATGGCTTTTGCTTAGAGGGTTTGGCATCTGAGGTCATGGGGATGGTGTGCGAGCATATGTCCGGGTCAACACCCTTCAAATCCTTGTAACTCCAAGCGAATACATCTCTGTATTCTCTTAGCAAGGCTATCAATTCGTACTCTTCTTCTTCTGTTAGGTCATGACCTATATACGTGCATCTCTCCTCTCCTTTTTCTATGGCCACTACTATTTTCTTGGTGGTTTCTTTGTTATCATAGGCCTCTCCTGATTGTGCCTCTCGTTTAGGCATTCTTATCATGACTCTCCTGTCATCTATCTCATACTTCTTAAAATTTTCGGGGACCTCAAACAAAGATTCTTCCTCTTCTGGTAAGGCTTCTCTCTTCTTTCGTTTCTTTCCTTCTTCTTTAGGGGTCACATGTGTTGCTAATCTTACGTCATTTGTCAGCTCTCCATGCCTCTGGGTTTGAAATTCTACCTCATGGAAGTATTCTTCATCTGATGCAAATGGTGGGTCCATAATGATTGACTCTAGATCGGAGTCACTTGCATCCTCAAATGCATCAGGGTTAGGTTCGCATTCTTCTAAAACTGCCTCTCCCATGATTGGCTCTATGGAAAAGACTGAAACATCATAGCCATCCTCGTCACAGTGAGGTGTCCATTGTTCTTCATTGATGGCTACGTCCATTATCGCTAAAATTTCTGCCCAGCCATGGGGTTCAAATTCTTCGTCTGGAAAAACTACAGGTGCATAGGCTGGATCTTGGATTGATCTATGGGTTTCTTTCGCACCTACCTCTCTGGCTTTCTCTCTCTTCTCTTCTTCTACTGCTACCTTGCACATCCATAAGTGGGTATCTTCATGCATCCATGAGGATCCAGATCCTATGGAATGCACCGATTCTGTGTCATCTTTGGCTCTATGGATGGGATTCCATTGGATAGGAGGGACATCTCTGTGAGAATAATCTTTGAGATTGACTTTGGTCGTAACCCCCAAGTGTTGCAAATACAAGGAGTTGGTTCCCCAATCCTGTACCACTTGCAATTGTCGCATAAATGGCCTTCCCAAAATCATCTCATAGGCATGATTTTTATTGAAGTCACAGATAGCAAAACTATGTTCAAACTCGACACCACAAGTGGTGAGAGTTATTCCTTCTAGCAATCCTAGGGGTCTCTCTATGTGGCCATCGGCCATCTGCAATTTCATTCTCGTCGGCCTGAGTGCTGGCTTGCCCCAACGCTTCCATAAGGAGGTGGTGGCAATTGCAACTCCTGCACCTGAGTCCAAAATTGCCTTTGTGGTGTAGTCTTGGTAGGTAATGGGAAGATAGGTGTTCCCTTCTTCACCTTCGCACATATCTCCTATCTTATCCAAGGGAATTTCAGGCACTGTCCTATGGGATCCTACCCGGGAACGAGGTTTGGCTATCTCTGGTACTTGTTTGGCTACATGTTTCCATAATTCAGGTCTAACTTTGAGTAGCTCTTCTAACTTGAGATTACACTGCACGTTAGTGTTCTTCACTACCTCTGTGTTCCTAGGTATGACTGAGTCGTCGTTCCTTACCATGACTGTGGGTGCTCTCATACATGTGGACTTTGCTTCCCATGGGCCTGTGAAGTGGGGTAACTCCTGTATGGAATTAGACTCAAAGTCCAATCTTTCGTGAGACTGAACACTCTCATGCTCCCCGTAAATAGATGGGATGTCTTGTGGGAATTGGTCGTGTGCATCGTCCACAAGTTCAAAAGGAGGGGCGACCTCGCTTTCGTTTTCCCATTTGTCTTCTTGAATCTCTCGTAGGAAGTCTGGTGCAAACCGATTCATCGAAGAAGAAGTATCTGGCTCCGTAGAATTAGGTACATATGCTATCTGGGAAGGAGGGCGTATTCTATCGTTGGCTCTTTCCTCGGTGTCATAGATAGCTGAGGCACAAGCTTCTTGGGGAGGAAGATCGGCTCCTTGAGGAGGCACATGAGCTTCCTGAAGAGGCTGGCTTATCCGTTCTCTTGCCCTTTCCCTTTTTTGAGGGATAGGCTCCTTTTCTGGCTGTGCAGTTAGCCTCTCTAATCTTTCTAAGGAGGGGAAGTTGTCTGGTTTAGTGGAATTGGCTGCATAAACTTCCGATGGGGAATGGCTCAGGTTTTTGCTTGCTTTTTCTTTCTCCTGATTCTTTTCTTCCTTGTCAGATCTGGCGATTATCCTCTCTAACTTTTCTAGGAATCCATCCAAGTGTAATTGCGTCTTGGCTGAGCCCGAGTAATTGAAAAGGCGACTGGCTTCAAACATAGTCTGGGCCAATGCGACCATTTTCGCGCATAGTTTGGTTCTTTCCATCTCTAGGTCAGCTCTAGGATAGCACTTGTCATGATCCGTGACGTTTGGCCCTTCTTGGATTCTGGCCTGATATGCTTTAAGCATCATGTTTAGGTCTTCAGGAGTGGGATCTGCTAGGACTGATCCTACTCTAGGGGGTGGTGGGATTTGATGAGGCGATGGGGAAGGTGGTGAGTCGGATGGAGATGGGAGTGGTGGAGGCGGGGTGATGTGAGAGGGAGTTTGAGCTGTGAGTTCAGTTATCCTCGCTTTGGTTTCTCTTATGCTTTCCTCAAGCTCACTCATCTTTTTGGCCCATTGTCGTTTCATTCTTTCTCGACTATCTTTCCATGCTCTAGTCCTTTTCTTTGTTATGCTCTCGGTTTCACTAGCCTCTGAGTTCTTACCCTGGTTTGTCTCTTGGTTTTGCTGCAAAGCCTGAGCTCTGGTGACTACCTGCACTGGTGCAGTGGAAGTGACGCTTCCCGAAGAATCTACAACCAAACCAATCACATTGATAGGAGTGATTTTTGGCATATTATTGGGGTTCTTAGGGCAATCTCGTAAAAGATGCTCTTTTCCACAATCTTGGCAAAAGCCTTGGATAGTCACTGACTGGGGTTGTGTAGGTGGGGGCAAGGGACAATCACGAATGAGATGATCTCCCTGGCATCTGTAGCACGGTCCTCTTGGGAATGGAGGTCTTACTTGCCTAAGTTGAGGCCTAGGGTTGGGGTTTGCATACATCACGTTCGTGTAATCTGACTCCCAACTAGGTTCACTTGGTTCTTCACTATAGTAAGACTCACCATGTTCTGGGGACTGCATGTAGTAAGCCTGGGGGCTATCCACATGGGTAGAATCAAAGCTATGGTCACTTGGGTCATTTTCCGAGATCAATGGGGTTACTGGTACTATGGCCCTATTCAGGTTTTCTTCTGCAACAGCATACTTTACTGGAATCACGTTAGTGGGGTTTGGGGGCTGTTGCGCTAGTACTGGTTGGGGTCTCTGTTGGGCCTGATATTGTGGTTGGTAGGTTTGTTGGGGTCTAGCATATTGTGGTAGTGGATTTTGGTTTTGGTATCTGCCTTGTTGGTAGGGCTGCGGGTAGGGTTGCCTAACAGTCTGCTTGTTGTATGGGCAATCTTGCGCGGTGTGGTTGGTGTATCTCCGTTCTATGGTGCAGTACTGGCTACTAGGGTTTACTTGGGGTTGAGCCATAATGGGACAGACGTTCGCCATATGGTCACCACCGCATGTATAGCACCTTTTTACAGGAGCAAACCTTGGAATTTGTTTGCTAGTCACACCTAATTTCTGAGCTACCTTCTCAGCAAGTTCCTCGATTGATGTAGATTGCATGGAAGAGTGGCTAGATGCGCTATCTGAATCTTTATAGATTTTGGAAAGCTCTAGCTCTTCCCCTAGGTTATCCTCAATGTCAATGCACATGCGTACACACTCTTCTATAGTCCTAGGGTCCTTCAGATACACATAGGATCTCAATTTCGTACTCAACAATCCATCAAGGAATAAAGCTACTTGTTTAGCAGATGTGGGTAGCTCCGAAATAGGACATCTTTCAAGGTATTGCCTAAATCTTCTTCCTGCAAGTCTCACAGTCTCTTGAGGGGTTTGCTTGAAGCTGTGGATCAATGAGGAAGTATTGTGTCGTATGCCACTCTTAGAAAACTCTACAATGAAAGCCTCTAGGAGTTGGTCTATGCTCCTGAACTGACGCTCATCTAATGGCTGGAACCATGTAAGTGCCGTGTTCCTAAGGGTTAGACCGAAGGCATTGTACTGCGTGAACAGATCTTCCACTTGTTCAGCTCTCAAGACTTGCTTGAACTCTGCCACATGATCATAGGGATCTCCTGTGCCGTCAAAGTAATTCTTCATGGACTTAACTAGCTGGGTGGGTCTCAAAGTTCTGGCGTGCTCTCTAGGCCTCGGCAGAGGGAATCCATCTACATTTCTTTGGTTCCTGTGGGCTCTATGTATCTCAGGAGGTTCTACCCTATTCGTCTCCGTTCTCGTTCTTTCTCTGCCTACAGGGTTGGCGAAACTTACTTCTGGTCTATCCCTACTTCTGTCTCTTTGCGTACCATGAGCTTGTGAAGTTCCCGCCCCCGGGTGACCGTAGGATACATTCGATCTTGGTTGAGGGAAAATAAATTCACCCTTCCAAGTGTAAGCATGCCTATCATTTTCTGTCACCACAAAGATCCGTTCTGAAGCATGATCTAAATAGGTCACTCTGCCTGGGCTATCCGGATCCTTAAGCTCGTAGATCATGATATTTCCTATGTCTGTTGGCTGATTAGACTTATACCTCCAAAAGGCTTCATCAGTTTCTCGATTGAGGAGCAACTCTATGCTCTTGTTGTCTTGGGGGACCCATTCAGGCGTGATAATCCTAGTGAGAACTGATTTACCTCGAGGGGTTCTAGGTTCCGCACCCATGTTCCCTTGTTCCAGGTCACCTAAGTCTGCTTCTGAGATTACATTCCCGAAGTCATCTGTCCTATCAGGGTGACTAGTGACAACATATATAGTTCCTTCCTTGTCCAGGTATGCGCCATTTTCAAACTTGACAGCTGGGTGTTCTAGTCCTATGGATTGGTCAGGGTTTTTAATCTGGACCACAGATCTTCCTAGGCCATCCTCATAGATGCTCGCACCTAGTCGGTTGGTCCTAAGGTATTCCAGCTGTGTTTTGTAAGGGCCTTCTACCCTGTACAAATAAGGCACTCCTGAACTTCCCGCAGGTCTGTCCATGCCTTGAGACATTGCTGACTCACTGGTCTCAGAGCTAGGGTAGTATGAGTGGTGGCTCAACTGCTGGGCCCAAGACCTTGCAGTGTGATTGACACTAGCCTCTGAAGACCTAAGGCTTTGCCTCTCCCTGGCTAAGTGTCGTCCTGATCTAAGGTTCATATGCCTAACTGATTAACCCGCTTTTTTCCCGAGTACAACCTCGTTGCCAATCAATTGGTACCAGTCACTTGATTCTTTTTAGTTAATTATTGTGTTTATGGTCTTGTCTGATATCACGTCGTCGGAGTACTTGAGTGTTCTTCGTAATTTCAGGTTGATCGTTCCACGTTAGGTTCTTTTCCTTTAGGTTATCGACAGTACAGTAACTAAGTTTTTAGCTTGAACTTGAGTTCCTTAATAGTCTTCAACTTGATAACTGCCTATCGTTGCCCTGACTTACTCCTGTCTCTACTCGTTCTTAGCTTGAGCTAGGAAATGACAGAGGGAGTTGAGAATAATCCAACCTTACTTGTTGATCCCTTGCTTTATGGTGCTCAAGAACCCGGTTCTCAAGCTCGCAAAGAAGCCTTGCTTTGTACGCTCTCAGTTGCTCTCAATGGACCTATAAAAGATCCACGGTTAGCTCAATGCTTATATTCAAAGGACAGAACCAACCACTTTCATTCATGTGACACAAACACACATTTGCATTGTGACTTTTAGGAAAATAATTCTAAAGACCCCTGGCTTTGATCCCCCTGGTATGTTCACCTTCAATTTACCCTCTCTGAAAATCAATGCATTATCTTTATAAAAAACAGTTGAGGGCGTGTAGTATATGCTACGAGCTTTCCAACAAGCCCAAGAGCTCAAAAATTGGATTTCGTATGAAAAAGTTAGGACTGTTCAGGGTTTAGGGAGTTAAATCAGGGTTCAATACAAGCTAACAGTCGAACAGGAATACTCGCATAGCTTGTGGCACGGCCTAACAATGCAATACTACACCTTAAAGCTTGCCCCACACTTAAACACAATTTAGACCAATCACTTTGCCTTAAAAATTTGACCTAATTTGCCCTTCTAACGTGTTCGCAAAGTCTGTCGGTCGCGATTGACAGGTCAGTCGCGATCGACGTGTCGATCGCGATTGACAGGTGGCCGAAAAGTCAATCAATCGTGGTCAAAGCGTCGTTGACTCTGTCGGTCGCGATTGATGAGTCGATCGCGATTGACAGGTCGGTCGCGAGGGTCTGTCGATCGTGGTCAAACAGTCGTTGACTGTGTCGATCGCGATTGATGAGTCGATCGCGATTGATGACTCGATCGCGATTGACACGTGTTACGCGTATGGTCAGTCGGTCGTGGTCAATCGGTCGTTGACTCTGTCGGTCGCGATTGACAGAGCCGTCGTGGGCTGTCGGTCGCGATTGACGTGTCGATCACGATTGACAGATCTGTCCGTCGTGGTTTGTCGATCGCGATTGACAGAGCGATCGCGATTGACAGAAATCTGTGGAATTTCAAAAAACTAAACACATTTTTGGGAAGCCCTTGGCCTGTAGGTCATGGATATGCACTTTGTTTAGCAATTAGAGCAATTTTTCTGTCGGTCGCGATTGACAGAGCTCGGCGACACACAGACAGTTACTCAGATTTCCGTACCTGCGCAGGGTGCTGGGGATGATGATGCGGCCTGTACCTGCAGAAAGCTCACAAAACATGCAAAAAACAGCACATGCAAATTCGCTCTCTCGCTCTCTCTCACAAGTGAAATGAGGGAAATGAGGTGGAGATGGGGATATAGTCAAAAAACTGAAATTTTCGCGATGATGGAGATGGACGTGGGAGATGGTGATGATGATGATGGTGATGGAGATGGTGAAGAAAGTAAAAGAAAATCTATGAGAGTGAAGAAAATACCTACAATTCCAACGCGTCAACTCTACGTCTTACCATCACACGCTCGTCCTCAAAGCTCGATCCCCGGCAACGGCGCCAAAATTTGGTGTAGCTCAGTGATGAGTAGCACCTCCTTTAATGTCAATCCGGGAAGACGTGAGGATGGTATGAAGACCTCGAGCAAGTGGCGGCACAAGTGCGTGAGTGAGAAGCACACAAGCATGCACACACATACACACACACGCGCACACACAGCAAGACAAAGAGAGAGAATCAATGGAGTTCTTTAGATTACTTTCATAAGCTCTTACAAGTTCGTTCCAATTACAATCTAACCCCCAAAAATGAGCTCTCTAGCTCTTTTTATAGTTTTTGACTAGCTTTTGGCCCTGTCCAGACCTAGTGTCCGGCCTAGTTAAAAATTAGGTTCTAGGGCTTATTTGGGGGCTCAAACGAGATCTAAAAAATACGAAAATTGGTACGCAACTACTTCTAAGGCTCCTCAAGCTCAAGGACTCCTTGGCTTGCACAAAATGGAGCTACAAAAATGTGAAATGATATTTACAATGATGGTTAGTGATAAAAATCACTGTTGTTGTAGGGATTTCTTCTAGTGATCTGTCAGACATATCTTCGAGCTCCCTACTTGCTCTTTCTCCCTGCATGTCCATTTCTTTGTCTTGAAAAAATATTGGCCTACTTGCCAGATCTTCTTTGACTGCCCTGTTTGCTTGTGCTGTCCCTTCGCTCTGACTCCCTTCTTTGACTTTCATGTCTTGTACGTCCTGGTGTACCAAGGCTACTGCCAACACTTGGGCTTCAATTCTCTTTAATCTCTTGCAATCCAATCATCATCTTGAACATGTTCAATTTAGTTCCATCCAAAGATTTGGTTAGCATATTTTCACATTGCAAGTTGATTGATACATAGGACAATTGTATGTCCTTGCTAAGTAGCTTCTCTCTCACATAATGATAATGCACTTCAATGTGCTTAGTCCTTGCATGATATACAGGATTAGCAACCAAATGAAGTGAGCTAGTGTTATCTCCAAAGATCATCAGAGTGTATGTATCCCCAAATCTAAGTAGAGTAGCTTTAACCACATTGCTTCTTTTGTTGCATTTTCTAGGCCTCTATATTCAGCTTCAATTGATCACAATGCCACCATGAAATCAATTTTGATCCTACAAAAAATAAGTAGCCAAAGGTGCTCCTCCTATCATCTTTTGAGCAGCCCAATCTGCATCAGAGTATAGCTTTATATCTAAGACAAATGTGAATGGATAAAATAGCCCTTCATTTATGGTACCCTTCAAGTACTTTAAGATCCTTTTGGTAGCTTCCATGTGAGGTTTTCTTAGTGTATGCATGAATTGACTAAATGTACTTACCCCATAGCATATATCCACTCTTGTTAGGGTTGCATAATTTAGACTCCCAACAAGACTTTGATAACATGTAATGTCTTCAAGTAGCTCTCCTTCAAGAGTACTAAGTTTGTGGTTGAGTTCCATGGGTGTACCTGCAATTTTTGTCTTTTCCATTTTGAACTTAACTAGTATATCATGGATGTACTCCCTTCAAGTAATGAAAACACCAAAATCTATATAAAGAATCTCTAAGCCAAGAAAATATGTAAGCAATCCAAGATCATTGATCTTGAACTCCTCCTTCATCTGGTCTTTGATCTTCTTGATGCCATTGGTGTGATGATAATGTCATCCACATAAACACATAGATAGATAACCGATGAATTAGTCTTCTTAATGAACAATGAAGAATTTTCCTTGCTTACAACAAAGCTTTGTTCTTGCAAATATGTGACTAGCCTATGCTTCCAAGCTCTAGGAGCTTGCTTTAAACCATACAGTGCCTTCCTTAATTTACACACATAATCCTTACTTTACACGCATAATCAGGTTTATCTTTATCTTCATATCTTGGTGGTTGAGCCATGTAGACTTCTTTAGAGATCCACCCATTAAGGAATGCATTTTTAACATCTAATTGGTACAAGTTCCAATTCTTTGAAGCAGCAATATTTATTAAAACTCTAATAGTCGGCATCTTAACTACAGGTGAGAAGGTCTCCTCATAATCCACTCCATGGGTTTGAGCAAACCCCTTTGCTACTAGCCTTCTTTATACATGTTTATTGTGCCATCTGAATTCTTTTTCACTTTGTAAATCCACCTGGATCCTATTACCTTCATGAATGGTTTTTTGGGAACCAAATCCCAAGTACTATTCTCTTGAACTGCTTCAATTTCCTCCTGCATAGCTTCTCTCCATTCTTCTTTCTTGTTGGATTCCTCAAATGAAGAAGGTTCTTCTGACATAAAGTCTTTAGCTATATATATAGAACGCTTGCTGACTAGTGATGTGTCATAGCCATACCTTATAGGTTTCTTGCTCTCCCTTTGAGATCTTCTAAGTGCTTGATTGGATGACTTTAGAATGTCTTCCAATTGTTTGAACTTTATTTTACCCTTGGACTTCCAAGCTTTGAAATCAATATGTTCTTCATCTTCTGAGTTGACATCCTCTCATCTATGTGGTTCTTCTTGAGTTAGATTTGCAAAATCATTCACCAAATCATTTTTTTGCGGAAGTAACCTCTTCCCATAGATAGTTAGGAAGCTTTTCCTCATTCAACATTGATCTTACAACCTCTACTATTAATCTATTTCTTCTCTCTGCCACTCCATTCTATTCAGGAGTGTAGCTTATTGTAATCTCTCTCTTTATGCATTTGTCTTGTAAGATGGAGTCAAACTCATGTGAGAAATACTCACTATCTCCATCATATCTGAGGCTCTTCAAACTTCTACCTATTTTATTCTCAACCAATTCCAAATACTTCTTGAAACAAGTGAAGACTTCATTTTTATGCTTCATAAAATAAAATATTATCCATCCACTACAGTCATCTATGAATGAAACATAATACCTTGACCCTTAAATTGATGGCTCTCTGTTAGGACCCCACACATCTGTGTGCACAAGCTCCAAGTAGTCTTCATACATGTATCCTCTTTTGTTTAATGGTTGCCTATGTGACTTGCCAAATTGGCATGCTCCATATTTGTAAATCATGTGTTGCTTGGACACATTTGGGATGCCAAGCACACTTTGATCCCTGCATATTTGTTTCAATGTCATTTCACCTATATGACCTAATCTCTCATGCCATATCGCTAATTCAGATAGGGTTTGGTCCTTATAATAAGAGAGCAATATTGCTTGTACCTTCAACTTCAAAGGTAAAAAGTATACCAAATTTCTCAGCTTTTGCAATCCTTTTGAAGCCTTTGAAGCCTTGTTAAGGATCCTCCATATATGCTCTAAGCCTTGTGAATCTAACTTGTAAACCCTTCTCAATAATATGTCCAACACTGATTAGATTCTTGGTTATTTCTAGTACATATATACCCTACTTAGAAGATTCATGTTACCATCAAATGCTTTAACATTTCCAATCTTCTTTACTGAGTGCCACAAGAATCAATATCTTTACCTTGCTTGGCTATCATATTCATGAGTAATAAGGAATCCTCTTGATCATCTGTATAGTTGTTATAGTGTCTTCTTCCTCTGAAGCCTCCTTGATAGTTGTTGTTGTTGTAGCCTTGGTTGTAATTGTGATGGTAGTTGTTTCCTCCATTATTGAACCTGCCTCTTGACTGTCCATAGCTTCCTTTGTGGAAGCCTCTTCCTCTCTGATTCTTTGTGTTCCTGAAGCATTCATCTGTGGTATGATTGGTTAAGCTACAAATGTTTCAAGGTGAAGAGTTGTATGGTCTCCCCTTGCCTTGTTTTGCTCCTCTACCCCTTCCTCTAGTACCTCTTCCTCTACCTGTGAAATTCACTTGAGAGGTACTTGCTTCTTCTTCATTCTTCTTACCTTTGCCTTTATCTTTAGTCTTATTTTTATCTATGTAAAGGGTAGAAGATTGATTACCTCTAGAAGTATCTCCTTTCTTGTTCAGCTTTGTCTCATGTGTGAAGAGTTGCCCCATCAATGTATTGAGGTCAAGTATCTGCATGTCCATATATAGGTCCATTGATGTGGTAAAAGACTCCGATTTTTCATCAGCTTTAATGTCATTTATGATCTACCTTACTATCTGCTCCTCTTCTATTTCTTCTCCAATACTCCCAACTTGATCAGCTACATCCTTCATCTTGGTCACATAGTCAGCTACACTTTGCTTTGGTTGCTTCTTCAAGGTTGTGAACTCCATCCAAAGCTGGATCTTCCTAGCCCTTGTATTTGATGAGAAGTATGAAGATAGTGCTTCCCAAGTTGCTTGGGAAGTCTTAAAATTCCTAATATGAAATAATAAGAAATCAAATATTGAATTGAGTCTAGCTAGAGCATCCTTTGCACACCATGTAGTTATACTTTCTTGCTCCTCTCTTGTAGGTTGATGTTTGCTTCTAAGGGTTGGCATTTCTTCTTTTCTAGATATGTATCCATACAAGCTTCTTCCTTGGGGGTAATCTTTCATCCTCAGGGACCAAGCTAGATAAGTGCCCTTGTCCAATTTATCAATGAATGATGGAAATCCATCTCCCATTTTACCTTGATGTTGCTCTCATACCATTGTTGGAGGATATGGTGAACACCTTCCAGAGATGAGATAGTGCTTCAAATTCTTGCTTCACACTAGCCAAAACTAAATTGAGGACTGCAAGTTAGTCCTCTTGAGCTTTCCAAGAAGCACAAATAATCACCTAGCTGCTTTAGAATATGATCCTCAAATCATTGGATCAAAATAGATAAGTTGGGGTTTCAATATGAACCAAAAACTTGCTATTATGGTCAGTACACCTGCTCAGAGAAATGAACAGTTCTCTTTCTCTACTAGCAATTGAGTAAAATCCTTTTGATCATATCTAACTAACTTCAATAGCTAACTTTTGCAAGTTATTTTACTTGAAATGATAAACTATGCTCAGAGAATGATGCTAAGCCAATCAGAGATGCATCCCGACATTTTTGGGTACTAACAGTCTGCAGATGTTTTGCACACAACTCAAGAATGACTCAACCAATAGAAATGAAACTTTGTAGCAAGAAAATAGATAGTCTAATGAATCTATACCAACAAATCACTGAAAATGATCAAGTACAAGCTGAGAAATAGATCAGAGAAGCTCATTGTTTTGAGTGATACATGATAGAGTAGTAGATATGAGATATAAGAAAACTATATGTATTAATGCACATAGATTACATTGACATTGGCAATGAATGATTGCACAATGTGAGGCCAATGGTAGAGCTATAGTGTGAGCTCACAACCTCTAGAATCTCTGTTATATCTCCTCCTTTTCCACACAACTAGGCAGTCCTCTGTTATAGCCTTTTTATTGGAGCCAAGATTCAAATTTGAATTTGAATCTTTACCTAAAAGTGTCCAAAGTTTTAGGACTTGATTTGCCATAAGTCATCACCAAATAAGTCATGGAAAGATTCTCCTAAGAATTCACGATTAAAGTGATTCCAGATATGCACTTTTACAAGGAGTAAAAAATCAATCATTTACAAGAGATCTTTCATGTGCTAATACATGAATGCACATATGAGCCTTAGGATAAATGATCAAGCATTTAGACTTGGAGTAATTGCACCAACAAATAGATTATAACAATTAGCTATCAACTTTGAATAGTAGTAATTAATACATTGAGTTATTTCTTAGCTATCTAGCTATTTCTTAGCTAATAGTACTTAGCTAATAGATGATTATAGTCAGCTTAAATCTATGTAAATAGTTACTTACACATCTATTTCTTAGCTCCTTTTTAGTAGCTAAACACTTTTTAATTTAGCTAATTCTTATCTATTTCTCATCTAGTAATACTTAGCTGACTGGTGATAACAATTAGCTAATACTTCAATTATTTTCTCAATTAATAGTACTTAGATAATATGTTATAACAATTAGATATCCACTTTGAATAGTACTAATTTATTGCTTCAACTATTTCTTAGCTAGCTAGTTATTTCTCAACTAATAGTACTTAACTAATATGTGACAATAGCTAGCTTAAATCTATGTAAGTAGTTACTTATATAGAAATTTCTTAGCTACTTTCTAATAGTTAAACACATTTTACTTTATCTAATACTTAGCTAATTCTCATCTAATAGTACTTACGTAGTTGGTGAGAAAAATTAGCTAAAACTTAAATATTCTCTCAGTTAACAATTGTTAGCTAACAAGTTATAACAACTACCTATCAACTTAGAATAGTAGTACTTGATACCTTTAGCTATATCTCTTAGCTACTTAGAAGTATCTATCACCTTTTAGTGGTATTTTTTTTATTAACAACCACGTAGAATAGTAATAATTGAGACCTTTAGCTATATCTCTTAGCTACTTAGAAGTTTCACCTTCTAGTAGTATTTTTTGGAGTTAGACATTTGCGAAAGCACACGAACAGCACAAGGAAGAAGAAGAAGCTTGGAGCATAACACACAATATTGAATGTGTTACCACTAGAATGTACGAAGATAAGTAGCCCATTAGGGCAATAGGCATATATACAAGCCGGGGGGAAAAAACCTCCTAAAGAGGGAAAAAAGTGCCCCGATTATCCTAGAGTGTTCACACACATCACTACCTAAATATATCAACAAATCCCCCTTGGGAGTGATGTGATGAACAAGGAGGTGGCACTCATGTATAAGGAAGTGCCAAGCTATGTGGAAATCACTCCACAAAAGGAATTAAGCCCAAAGCTTTGCGGAAAGCTTTAAACTTCTCCCTAGGTAGATCCTTCGTGAAAAGGTCTACAATGTTCTCCTGCATGGGCACATATGCCAAGCTGATCTCCCCAGCAGAGAACCTCTCCCCACATATGCCAAGCTGATCTCCCCAGCAGAGAACCTCTCCCTAACATAATGATAATGCACCTCAATGTGCTTAGTGCGAGCATGGAACACAGGGTTCCTCGCAACTGCCAATGTGCTCTGACTGTCAGTGAAGATGGTGGTGGCAGAAGACTGACTAACACCCAAATCAGTCATAAGGCGTCTGAGCCACACACACTCAACAGTCGCTATTAAAGCTTCCCTATATTTAGCCTCACAGCTAGAAGTGGCCACAATAGGTTGCTTCTTGCTCAGCCAAGATATGCATGAGCTACCAAGCATAAAGCAAAAACCACTAGTGGACACACGAGTGTCATAGCAACCAGCCGTGTCCGAGTCAGAAAAAGCATGCAAATATGGCGGTAGTGATCCCTTGTTGGGATAAAACAACCCAAGTAGTCGGGTACCACTCAAGTAGCGAAAGATGCGCTTAACCATCTACCAATGCTTGACACCTGGGCAATGCATAAACCTGCTCATCTATGAGATAGCAAACTAAATATCTGGCCGAGTAATGCATAAGTAAATCAGGCATCCAACAGCCTGCTGATAGAGAATAGCATCAAATGCATCTCCAGCATCATGAAAACTCAATCGTAAGCATGTCTCCATAAAAGTGGCAATAGGCTTATAGGCAAAAATGCTACAATAATGTGTCAATATATTTCATTTGACACAAAGCCATTCCACCATCAACTTGCATAAACTGAATGCCCAAATAGTGATGCAAATGCCCCAAATCAGACATCTCAAATGAGGCATGCAAATCAGCCTTAAAATCCGCAATGTGTGTCATGAGGACCAATGAGAAGCATGTCATCAACATATACCACAATGATCAGAAGCACATCATTGGCACGCTTAACATACAAGGTGCTTTCAGTTGGACTATTGTCAAAACCATATGCAATCATATAGGCATGTATCTTTTCATACCAAGCATGTGGTGCTTGCTTTAAACCATATAATGCCTTCTTTAACCTGCACACCTAGTTTTCATGCTATTTCTGCGCAAAGCCATGGGGCTAAAAAACATACACTTCTTCATGCAAGTCACCATTCAGAAATGTTGTTTTAATGTCCAACTGATGTACATTCCAACCATGATGAGCTGCAAGTGCACAAATGCTACGAACAGTAGTCATTCGGCAAGTAGGAGCAAAGGTTTCATCAAAATCGATGCCCCTTTCTTTTGCATAACCCTTTGCAACAAGCCTAGCCTTATACTTGTCAATTGTTCCATCAGGTTTACGCTTTAGCTTGTACACCCACTTTATGCCAATGGCCTTCTTGCCAGGAGGCAAGTCACATAAAGACCAGGTACCATTCTTCATTATAGAATCATATTCAGATTGCATAGCAGCCATCCAACTTTCTGAATTTTGTGCTTCTTCAAATGAAATAGGCTCATTCTCATCACAGAGACTAGACGCAGCCATAGCATAGCAATTTGATGCAAAAGAGGCACTATGAGAGCCTGACTGAGTACGATATGACAGAGGTGCATCTAATTTGCTATCATGCAAGGTCTACACTAGCCATTTTGGCATAGTTTTTGTAGCATTTCCTCAATCATAATCTTTCGATCACTCAAAAATAATAGTGGAGAGAAGAACGCACAGATTGCACAAGGTAAAATAAAATCTGATGCAGAAGAATAGAAACAAATTTGATGCACAGAAGGAAGAATTTTGATATAATAGATGCGAATCAATGGTTACAATAGCTTCTTGACGAAGCCTCTACCTCTCGACCACCCCCGAGCTATCACAATCGCATTCACACTCGCACTCTCAATCACACTCTCACTCTCACTCTCACTCTCAATCACACTCTCAATCACAAGGTAATTCTCAGATTTCTGTGTCCCCTCCGTGTTGATGCGCAAGTGTCCCTATATCAGAGTTTGATCGCAGCCGTCCCCCCAAAGAAGTGTGTGATCCACCAAATTTAGAAAAAGTCGAGTTTCTCCAAAACTTTCGCAAAAAGCCATGCGATCATAGTATACTTTCTTTCTTTAGCATATCTGTCAAAAACAGGAGAAAAACACCAAAAAAAGACATATCCAAAAATATCCATAATTAGGCATGGTGACACATGAGCAGGAGAATCATGGATTCAAATAGAATTAGATAAGCCCTCGCTTTTTTTTTAAGTGTTGGAAACAACGGCACTTTTGAAAGCCCTATAACTCAAAAACGGTGAGGAATTAGCTTATGCTTGTGAGCTACACTTTTATTCAATTTTGCGATCTGCACAATAGTGTTAGAGATGTCCGAGGTCCAAATCCAGCTCCAAATGCCTCTTTTGAGCCTTGCAAGTTTCAAAACTCTAGAGAGAGTAAAATCAAGGCATTTTCTTACAGTGAACTAAATGTAGGACCCTGAACGAGGTACTTAAAACATGATTTACAAGAATTTCACTCAGGCACTTTTATTCTCCTATACTTGCTCTACCTTTCTCTCACACAGAGTTTTTCTTAATTCTTTCATCTTCAACTTCAAAATTTGACTAGAAAACATGATGCAAATAAGGTCTAGAGAGAAAATGAAATTTGTCAACCCAAAATTTTTCCTATATGCATAAAATGACCTAGTTATTCATTCTAAGAATTATCCCCACAGTAAAATTCAGAAAGTTCAAAATGAATTATTTCACTAGAAAAGAGGCCTATTACAATTCTTCCCCCCTTTAAGAACTCTGTCCTCAGAGTTGGAAAGAAGGATAATGTGTTAGAAAATCATCTAAATTCACCCAACTCGAATCTTCTATTGGGTATGAATTCCATTTCACCAAAATTTCTACTATAGATCTATTCCTAAGAAATATTTCCTTCCTATCTAATATTATTTCCGGTTGAAGCTCAAAAGAGCCATCATCTTTTAGCTTATAATTATCCTACAAAACATGAGCAACATTAGATACATATCTTTTAAGTAAGCTAACATGAAATACAAGATGCACATTTAAATGTTTAGGTAATTCCAACAAATAAGCAAGAGATCCAATTGTTTTCAAAACTTTAAAAGGAACTGCATATCGAGGAGAAAGTCTATGACCCTTCCCTAGCAACAAGTTAGATCGGTGAGGATTAACTTTAAGAAATACCATATCATCAACTTGGAATTCAAGTGATCTTCTCTTTAAATCATAGAACTTCTTTTGTCTATTCTGAGCTTCTTTTATGTGTTTCTTAATTTTTCCAAGTTCCATCTTATCAAGAATTTCTTTGGATACTTCTACTTTATTTGGAAAACCCAAAAACGAAGGTGGAGTCAAACAATTATAACCATACATAGCTTCAAACGGAGTCATTTTTATAGATGCATGCCATGCACTATTGTATGCAAACTCAACCAAGGGTAAATATTCACTCCAATTATTCTACTTTTCATTCACATACATTCGCAACATATCTTCAACTACCCTGTTAACCCTCTCGGTTTCCCCATTAGTTTGTGGATGGAAAGCTATACTGGCATACGAAGTTGACTTCCAATCAATTCAAATGTTGCTTTCCAAAAGTTTGACGTAAATCTAGAATCTCTATCAAAAATTATGCTTTTGGGCATTCCATGCAATCAAAATATTTCTTTTACAAAGATTCTTGCAACATTTAATGCAGTATCAATCTTTCTCATAGGAAAGAAGTGTGCCATCTTGGTAAATCGATCAACTACAACAAATATGGTATCATGCTTACTTCTGGTCATAGGTAGCTTAGTGATAAAGTCCATAGAAATGGACTCCCACTTCTGATTTGGAACATCCAAAGGTTGAATCATTCCAAGCATCCTCTTAAACTCAGATTTCACCTGTTGGCACTTCAAACATTCACTTACATATTTTCTAATATCTCGCTTCATACATGGACAAAAGTAAGAATACTTTGTTTTAACATAATTCCTTGAATAACTTGGATGTGCAAAAAATGGTGCATCATGCCAATCATGCAATATTTTTACTTTTAATGGAGATTCGGATGATATGCATAGTCGATTGTCACAATACAATGTTCCATTCTGCAAATGAAATTTTTCATCATATATCAATCCCCTGTTTGCATTCAAAGAACTCAAAATAGATGCATAAAAAGGATCCTGTTTTATCTCTTCTTGAATTTGATTGAGAAAATCAGAATTTATTACAGAAACAAGATTACACAAAGGTCTCCGACTCAATGCATCAGCAACCTTATTTTCCTTACAAGCCAGATACTTAATGTCAAAATCATACTCACTTAATATTCAATCCAACGCTTCTGCCTGTTGTTAAGCAATGGTTGTGTGCAGATGTATTTTAGACTCTGATGATCTGTTTTCAATTCAAACTTAACCCCTAACAATAGATTTCTCCAATGCTTTAGTGCATGCACAATAGCAAGCATTTTTAAATCATGGGTAGGATAGTTAAGTTCATGTTTTCTTAGTTTTCTGGACTCATATGCGACCACCCTGCCATCTTGTGAAAGAACACATCCTATCTGAGTACCACTTGCATCACATGCAACCACAAAAGGCTTTCCCATTTCTGGTATTTTCAAAACACAATTCTCAACGACTTTTTGTTTCAATGTTTCAAATGATTTTTGACAAACATCACTCCATGAAAATCCTACATTCTTTTTAGTCAATTCTGTGAGGGGAGTAGCTATCTTAGAGAAATCCTTAATATGTGCTCTTTCATATTGTGCCAGCCCAAGAAAACTTCTAACATCCCTTACAGTTTTAGGAATCGGCCAATCAACTATTGCTTTTACTTTATCTTCATCTATAAGGATTCCTTCTTTTGATATTACTCTTCCTAGATACACAAGTTTATCCTTAGCAAAGAAACACTTACTCTTTTTCCCATACAATTTGTGTTCTCAAAGAGTTTGCAAAGTCTTCTTGAGATGTACCGCATGCTCAGAATCATCTTTAGAGTATACAAATATATCATCAAGGAATACTAAGATGAATTCATCTAGGTAATCGTGAAAATTATTATTCATCAAGCACATAAATGTGGAAGGATCATTTATTAATCCAAAAGGTAGAACGGTAAACTCATAGTGACCATATCATGTTCGAAAAGCCGTCTTAGGAATATTCTCTGTTTTGGTCCTAATTTGGTGATATCCAAATCTTAAGTCAATCTTAGTGAATACAGTCGCTCCACTTAATTGACCTAATAAGTCATCTATGTGAGGGAGTGGATACTTATTCTTAATTGTTCTTTTATTCAACCCCCTATAGTCAATGCATAATCTATAAGAGCCGTCTTTCTTCTTCTGAAATAAAATAGGTGCACCCTAAGGTGAGACACTCGGTCTTATTAAGCCTTTCTTCAAAAGATCATCTAATTGAATCTTAAGCTCCTTTAATTCATCAATGTTAAATCTATAGGGTGCTCTAGAATATGGTTCACTCCCTGGATATAGGTCAATGGTGTGGTCAATCTGCCTAGCTGGGGGTATACCAGGCAAGTCTTCTAGAAATACATCGGCATATTCTTTTAAGAGATTTCCTACGTAATTTGGAATATCTTCATCATTAGCTTCCTCATGCAGATTGTTCACATACACTACAAATGTTTTATAGCCATCATGTATACCTCTAATTATCTGCATAGCAAAAATAAGAGTAGGTTTAGGATTAAATACATCACCTAGAATATAAATAGATTCATCATCTAGCTTTAAAGTGATCATTCTTTGTTCACAATTAATTGTCACAGAATTTTTAACTAACCAATCCATGCCTCTGATTACATCACTCTATTTCATTTCAATTACATGGAAACTTCCATAAAAGCGCCTATTAGAAAGAGTAAATTCAAGGTTTTCAACATATCCTTTTCTGTAGTGTAATCGTCCATTGGCCATCTCTACAGGTCTGGTTATCTGCATATTTAGGGCTATCCCTAGATTCTGTACCAATTTGAAAGATAGAAAACAATGGGTACTACCTAAATCGATCAAAAATATGGTTTTATGCGCAGAAACCATACCTCGAATCGTGATTACAGAAGCCTTTGGGAAAGAACTAACCACCATGCAATGTAAAGTACAATCAGGGCACTTACCTCCATCATCTGCTTCCTCAATAATTGTACCCTCCTCGATGATGTTTATCGCTTTTGATTGTGCGGGTCGAAAGACTGCCTTGTTCGGGCACTCATATGTCTGATGCCCTTGCTCCCCGCAACGAAAACACAGACCAAGTCTTTTTTGCCCTCTCAATAAAATTAGGGTCTTGTTGTCACTCGATTGGTTGACACCTCCTTTGATTTTCCACCTGAGCAGGGTTCTTATCTTGGTTATTAGAAGATGGAGTTTTCTTTGAATTGTTCATGTTCATTACAACAGGTCTTTGTGGCCTATGTCCCATTGCAATGAATCTGCTTCTATTTGCCTTCTACAAATTGAACTTCTCCATCTTCTCAAAGTTCTCGGCCATCGCAACAGCATCAAGAAAATCAATGTATCTAGATCTCTTGACTTGATAGCGAAGTTCCTCACGAAGCCCTTCAATAAATTTACTCTTTAGAGTGTTACCACTAACCTCTAATGCATATTTATGAAGACGTAGGAACTTCTCTTTGTACTCACCAACAGATAAGCTATGTTTATCACTTTCGTGTTGTCGGAAATTGTAGAACTCCATCTTCTTCTCCATATGGTAGTGTGGAGAACAATAGCGTTTTTTAGCTTGTTCTCTAAATTCCTTCCATAGAACTAGACCAGAACGTGTTTGAGTCTGCATATATGACTTCCACCATAGCTTCACGATCCCATGCAGGTGCAGGATCCCAACTTTTGCCTTTGACTCTTCACTAAATTGTCGAAGATCAAAGAAATCCTCCAGTTCTTCAATCCATGCCTCAAGATCTTCACCACTCTTCTTCTCGCCATCAAAATCATTCAACTTTTCCTTCTTGAAGACTTGGTTAAGGGCAATCTCACCTGGTTCCATATCTTCATAATTGCGTTTTTGCTTTCCGCGAGGTACACTAGATGTTCCCGCACCTTCATCTACTTCATCGTTCAGCTCCACAAACAAATTTGTTGCTCCTTCTGTTTTCTTTCTGCCTCGTTCTTTGCGCAATTCACCAAGAAGCTTCTGAATAAGCTCCTCTTGTTCATGAATCTTTTGTGTTAGACCTTCCATCATTCCCAAGGATTGATTCAAGTCTGATACCACTTGTAGCATTTCCTCAATCACAATCTATCTCCAATCACAATCTTTCGATCACTCAAAAATAACAGTGGAGAGAAGAATGCAGAGATTGCACAACGTAAAAGAAAATTTGATGCGGAAGAGTAGAAACAAATTTGACATAGAGAAGGAAGAATTCTGATATTATAGATGCGAATCAATGGTTACAATAGCTTCTTGACAAAGCATCTACCTCCCGACCACCCCCGAGCTATCACAATCGCATTCACACTCGCACTCTCAATCACACTCTCACTCTCACTCTCACTCTCAATCACACTCTCAATCACAAGGTAATTCTTAGATTTCTATGTGTCCTCCGTGTTGATGCGCAGGTCTCCCTATATCAGATTTTGATCACAGCCGTCCCCCCAAAGAAGAGTGTGATCCACCAAATCTAGAAAAAGTCGAGTTTCTCCAAAACTTTCGCAAAAAGACATGCAATAATAGTATACTTTCTTTCTTTAGCATATCTGTCAAAAATGGGAGAAAAACACCAAAAAAAGACATATCCAAAAAATCCATAATTAGACATGGTGACACGTGAGCATGAGAATCATGGATTCGAATAGAATTAGATAAGCCCTCGTTTTTTTTTTAATTGTTGGAAAAAACGGCACTTTTGAAAGCCCTGTAACTCAAAAACAATGAGGAATTAGCTTAAGCTTGTGAGAGACACTTTTATTCAATTTTGTGATTTGCACAATAGTGTTAGAGACGTCCAAGGTCCAAATCCACCTCCAAATGCCACGTTTGAGCCGTGCAAGTTTCAAAATTCTAGAGAGAGAGTAAAATCAAGGCATTTTCTTACAGTGAACTAAATGTAGGACCTTGAACGAGGTACTTAAAACATGATTCACAAGAATTTCACTCAGGCACTTTTATTCTCCTATACTTGCTCTACCTTTCTCTCATACAGAGTTTTTCTTAATTCTTTCATCTTCACCTTCAAAATTTGACTAGAAAACATGATGCAAATAAAGTCTAGAGAGAGAAAATGAAACTTTTCAACCCAAAATTTTTCTTATATGCATAAAATGACCTAATGATTCATTCTAAGCATTATCCCCATAGTGAAATTCAGAAAGTTCAAAGTGAATTATTTCACTAGAAAAGAGGCCTATTACAGTTTTTGCATGCTCAATATCAGCTCTCTCATCAATAAATGCATCATGTAATCTGCATCAAAAATGGGATGATCTGCATCATCACATGAAACCTTCAAAGGTTGGGAAGCTACCTCATTAGGACAAGCACTGGACTATCCACCTGTAAAAAGAGGAAGCAAAGTATCATACATGTCTTTGGAGCTAACAGATGTCTTCTCGGTACATGAAAGCAATGGCTTAATAGCATCTTCCACAAAAACAACATCACAGCTAACGAGAATGTGTTTAGTCTGTGGATGATACAAATGATAGCCTTTACTTTCATAACTGTATCCAACAAAAATACATTTTACTGCTTTATCATCTAATTTTTTGTGATGTTGTTCAAGCACTAATGCATATCCCAGACAACCAAAAACACGCAGATGAGCAATAGATGGCGGAAACTATGTGGTAAATCCTGACTCTTGACCATACACCTCGCCATCTCTATGAGTGACCTATTCTTTCATTCAGGAACTCCATTCTATTGAGGTGTATACGGCACTATACACTGATGTTTTATCCCATGTTCAGCTAGAAATACATTAAAGTCAGAAGACATACATTCCCCCCCTCGATCAGAACGGAGGGTGCCCATTTTACATGCTGACAGATTTTCAGCCAAAACTAGAAACTGTTTGAAGCACATAAACACTTTGGACTTTGCCTTCAATGGATATACCATGCATGCCTGGAAAAATCATTGAAAGTCACGAAGTAAAGGTAGTTCCCAAAAGAAGGTGTCTGCATAGGACCATAGACATCACTATGTGCAAGCTTCAATTTCTGAGTAGCCCAAATTGAACCATCTTTTGGAAAGGAAGAACACTGCATTTTGCTCGAAATATAGCCTTCAAAAACATATTTACCAATGCCTCAAGTTTGGGCAAAGTGGACACCATTCCAGCAAAATTCAGATGACCAAAGCGTGCATGCCAAAGCTTTGCATCTAACATAGCCTGAAAATCATGTACTGCACATGCCAAATCATTTACAGATCTTTTATAGTCTATGAGCTTATATAGCCCACGACATAAAATGCCAGAACAATAATGACATCGCCATTTGACAGATCATGAATTGTACATCTACCATCAACAAATTTCAGAACCAAGCCAATCTTGGCTAATGCAAAAACTGATAACAGATTTTTCTTGATCCCTGGCACAAACAAAGCATCTGACAAAGTGAAAGAACTACCATCAGAAATAGTCAAAATGATCTTACCAACTCCCACAACAGATAAGGAGGATTCGTTGGCACATGTAACAGTATTCCCTATAGGGGCAGTCTCGAGTGAAGAGAAGAAACTGTGCTGCAAGGTAATATGTTTGGTCACCCCACTATCAAAGTACCAAACATCTAAGTCTACTACAGACATGCACTGCTCATGAGAAGATGGTTCAAAACTGTAAACAGTATTAAACACCCATTCTTCTTCCTCCACAAGATTAGCAAACTCTGTTTTCGATGAAGAGGTCTCTGAAGTAACCATTCTAGCCTCCTTTTTCTTTGCCTCTTTTGCAGCCAGTTTTGGACAATTCTTTATGATATGATCATTCCCTTTACAGTACTTGCAAAACAATTTCTGCTTTTCTGATTTCTTCTCATCTTTATCTTCCTTCTTTGAATGTGAAGCACTTGAAAATTTTTGCTTACTAGTAGAAGAGCTCCATCTTCCTTTGTCCTTCTGACTAGCCAAGAAAGCTTGATCTTCAACACACATAATAGACTTGTTTTGCCTAGACTAATCTTCTTGCAACAGAACAGAAAATAACTCCTCAAATGACAAGGCATTTGGATTGCCTTTCATCATCAACCGAAGAGTAGAAGCAAAACTCTGATTTGAATCAGGAAGACCATTCAAAATGCTCTGCACAAGTGAGCTATCTGGTTATAGAAATCAATTGTTCTTTCAAATCCTTGATCTTTGTCAGAAAACTGTCCATAGAATCACCTTCATTCATGTGCTCACTCTCCAACTTTGTTCGGAGGTAAGCAACGCGAGCCTCATTCCTAGCCTTGTACAATGTGGTAAGTATATCCCAAGCATCCTTAGCTGTTCTACAAGAGAGAATGTGAGGAATAATGGCACGTTTGACAGATAAAGCTATCAATGCATGTGCTTGGGCATCTCTGCCATCCCAACGAATTTGGTATGTAGTAGGTGCAGCAAAAACCACAGCACGAACAGGAATATGCAGAATATCATCATCTTCGACACCTTTTGCATCAACTTCAATACCTGTAATTGTAACAGTTGCAGGTGTGATAGGACGTTTTTCAACACCCTACACAATGTTCCACAATCCTTTTGCAACCAATACATGTCGCATCATATAAGCCCATAATGGGTAGTTGGTACCATCCAACTTATCCTCAACAGCCAACATACGGAATACATCACTGCTTTCAGCTATGGCTAGTGACTAAAATACCTTGATGCAGAAAATTGATTGTATCTCAAAAAGTTAAATGGAACTGCCCATACAAATTCGGCTAAACCTATAGCATACTTTGAGATGCTTATACTGGCGAACCGAAACTAGTATATACCTTTGGCACAAAAAGATAAAATAGCATGGACAAGTGCTACTATAGTGCATTTGAAGGTTGAAACAAGCTCAGATCGCGATTTTGGCACCACATAGCGAAGTTGTTTTGATCTCAAAAACAGCTTGAGTATGATCACCAAAATTCGTGCAATTCTGAGATTGCAACCGGAGAGGTGTCAATGATGCCCTAGATGAAGCGACAACCTACTCTAATACCAATTGTTGGAGTTATACATCTGCGGAAGCACACGAACAGCACAAGGAAGAAGAAGAAGAAGCTTGGAGCACAACACACAATGATGAATGTATTACCACTAGAATGTACAAAGATAAGTAGCCCGTTAGGGCAATATGCATATATCCAAGCCGGGGGGAAAAAGCATCCTAAAGAGGGGAAAAAGTGCCCCAGCGGTCCTAGAGTGTTCACACACATCACTACCTAAGTATATCAACAGTATTTTTTTTATTAACAATCATTTTTATCTAAGTACTAATTCTTTCATGTTTATGTTATAGGTGGAATCTAGACATCCAATGGGGATCGATAATCAAGCAAACACTATTGTTGATGATCATACATCAATCGCAGAAACTAAGACAAATGCCCACTCATCTCCATCAAAATTGCTTACCAGTGTGCCATTTGTTTTCACTTGCCCTTATGTGATGGATTTCGCACCAGAACTATCTAGTGTTGAACATAAGCATGATGTTGAGTCTACTCACATTGATTTTGATAGTGCTTGATCAAATCTCTCACTCTAGATAGTAGTGGTACTAATCATATTTCTAAGTCGTAAGTCGAGATCAAGGAAACTGGCCTAACTGGAGACATTGCAACTTGCAGATGAAGACATTGAAGAGACTCTATCAGACTGCATGAACCATAAAACGAAAATTCAACATCTTGCAATTAAGAGGCAGAAGAAGTCCTAATATCATTTTTTGAATAGTTTTTTATTCGCTCATAACACTAGCCAACATATTTTTTGTTTAGTATACCCCCATAACTATTTCTTGCATGTTAGAAACATGTCAACATAACTGAAAACTTTAGTGTCACAATATTACATGATTTTGTCGGTCTCAAATATTACATGATTTTGTCGGTCTTGAATATTACATGATTTTGTTTTTGACATTTTGATTCAATCTAAGTTGGTCTCTTGTTCAGTTTGTCAAGTTGTTTATTCTTTTTATTTTTCCATGTTCTAGATGTTGTAGTTCAACCATTGTCTCCCACTAAAAAGGTCATAGTGGGAACCCAAACTGATCTAGTGGTAGTTTTTGAACCATGACCAACTATAGAACATACAATTAAAAGGAAAAGAACATGGAATTGACCTATTGAAGTCCACCCTCAGATAGAATGCATTGAGAGAGAGATCCACCAAAAAATACACTAAATGGGTGGAAACAAGAATAACTTGATTAGTTGGAACCAGAGCCTCTCGATTATGATCTTTGTATCATCTAAACCAAGCTAGTCTAGTTATAGCATATGGTATTCATGAGAATCCAACAAATAGGATATATGAGATTTCCTTTTTGGTGATGGAAACTAGGTATATGATTTTTTTTTATATACTTTGGTAATGATATGTGTGAACATACTTAGGAATATTGGGGCACTTTTTTCCCTATTTAGGAGGTCTTTTTCTCCAGGCTTGAATGTATGCATATAACCCTAACAGGTTAATTATCTTTGTACATTCACTTGGTAATACATTCAGTATTGTGTGTTGTGGTCCAAGCTTCTTCTTCTTCTTCTTCTTCTTCTTCTTCTTCTTCTTCTTCTTCTTCTTCTTCTTCTTCTTCTTCTTCTTCTTCTTCTTCTTCTTCTTCTTCTTCTTCTTCTTCTTCTTCTTCTTCTTCTTCTTTGTGTTGTTTGCATGCTTCTGCAGACCTCAAACTCCAAGAGTTGGTATCAAAGCAAGCCACAGATTCATCTAGGGCATCATCAATACCCCTCTTATCATAGTCTCAAATTCAGACGAAAATTGATGAGCATACTCACTGTGATTAAGACTTCAAAATAAATTTGCTATGTGGCATTGAAATTTTGATATGAGCTTGTTTTCGCCTCTAACCACACTATCATTGTGCATGTGTAGATAATTTTTTCATTTTGTGCCAAACATATATATAGGCTTTGATTTGCCAATACAAGTAGCTCAAAGTTTGCTACAATTTTAGCGGAGCTCAACAAGGTAGTTATGTTCAACTTTTTGAGATAAAATCATTTTTTTGCACGAAGGTATCTAGTCAATGGCCATGGCCAAAAGCAATGATGTATTTTGTATGTTGGTTGTTGAGGAAAAGTTGGATGGTACTAATTACTCATTATGGGCACATATAATGTTGTTGGAAACAATGTCATCATAGTCCAAAAATCTCCAAAACTTTAGCCATATTATGTGTATTATTTAGAATTCTACACAAGAGAACTTGTGGGAGAGTTGGTCTATGGCAAACAATTCAAAAACAATTTGAAAAGAAATCAATTGACCGGGGTTCAAACCCCATCAGTGGCAAAATTTAAAAAGCATCATGGATTTTTTTGTGCCCAAATTTGATGTTAGATTTTGCTTTTTGAAAGTGATAAATGCAAGTTTATGTTATGCACATGCTTTTTGGAAAATCATAAAAGCTCATCGTTATGGCATATCAATTATTATATAATGGAGGCTATGGATCACATTAGAATCATCACTCAAGGTGTACAACCATTCTGGTGAAGTATATTTCTATCACTACTTGTTAGTTCACTAGTTTTTTATTTAGGATTAATCAGAATTAGGGTTTGCTATAAAATAGTTCTAAACTGATCATATTCTCCATGTTCTCACACACATACACTCTTCATACCTCTTAGGCACTTCACACACAATTTCTTGTATCAAGTTCCTATTTCTACCTAGATTCAGATCTTGTTAGTTTGTATCATATTCACACATTGTAATTTGACATTGGAATATAAGGTAGTGTAGGTGACCATCCTAGCTTACCATACACTTTGGAAAAAAATATCTAATCTCTCTATATCTCTCACTCATCTATTTTTTAGTCTTAAGATGTGTATGCTAAGGTTCATGTGTTGGAAGATCTTGTAAATCTGTGTTTTATTGTTATTGATTTTGACCCCACTTCCAACATTTGGGATCAGAGCATAGTTGACATACACCCTTAATAAGATGAGTGATTATAGAATTGAGAATGAAGACAAGCTTGATGGAATGTCTAATTATCGAATATGGAGTTTTATGATGATGAATTTGTTAGTATCAAAGGACTTATGAAATATTTTCAATCACGCTTATCCAAGGCCAAGGCAAGTTAGAGAAGAGGCTACTTCATCTTCCAGAAGACCCCTATTCCTATTTGTGCTCAACAAGACATTAGTGAAGAAGAAGGAACCACTTCATCATCAAAATTCCATACTACTACCAGATCACTTCCTACAAAAGAGCAATCCAGATGGGATTCAGAGGATGTTCTAGCACTTTCATACATTTTTTTGAGAGTGAAGATGTATAATATCCCAAATCAATTCATGTAGAACCTCTTGTCAGGCTTGGTTGGAACTAAAGTATCTCTATCAAGAGAGAAATTCTACTAGGAATGCTCATCTAAGGAGTTAGTTAACCACTTCAATAAATTCTATCAATTAAGACACTTTTAGTAAGTTCAAACCTAGGTTGCATTTATTCGACCAAATAATAGAAAAATACCAAATATGTTTCTTTTATTCGAGGATTTTTGAATAAATGCAAATAAAAATTTGGATACCCATTAATTTTTGCTTTTGATCAAAAAGCTATTTCTAAGTAAGAAAATATATATTTTCTTCATTCAATTGAAAATATTATTCTACATGTGCTTTGTTATAAGTTCTTAGAGATCTACTACTACCATACCACTCTTAGAGCCCTTTCCTCACCATATCATTCAGGTATTGTTCTATTTTTCATTTTTTTCTATTTTATTGATTATGTTCATTATGTGTCATGCATATGTTGCACAATTTGTATTTATGTGATTGTTTTTATGTATTTTAGTCATCAATTGTATACATGTTTGACTTGCAAAAGCATTTCTTACTTGTGTACTTTGATGAATTAAATTTAAAATAAACCACTATTGTGATTTTCTGACTCACTACATCGAATCTGACTCTCATAGTAGTATAGGACTAATCAATAGATCTATTGAGATCATTTGAATCACCACCTCGATTCCTACTCTCTCAATAGTATAGGGAGTGTATAGGGACTATTGTGATTGTCTGATTCTTTGACTCTTTGCTACAAAGGAGTTAAAGGTATCTCGAGATGTAGTGTTAGATGAACTCAAACCATGGTATGCTTTCAAACTTCCATTGCAGGATGAAGATATTGAAGAGACAAAGAGGAGATATGACGTTAGGTTTCAAGATAGGTTGAAAATCAGTGGTCCAAGCATACAAAGAAGTTCAAGCATGGATTCAGCCCATCAATCAATGAATAAACAAAAGGCAAGATTGGTAGAGCTTGATGAAGATGGACATGAAGTTGAAGACTTTGAAGAACCTATGTTAGAAGGGGGAGCTACATCTAAAGTAGAGATCAAGTGCACCAAGGCAAAGAAGGTTCATTCCACCAAAAGGAGAAAAGAGGTCAACAAGGGTAAAACATCCGATCTCAAGGCTCATCAATGATAGTTATATTGCGAGTCATTATGCTTTCATGACTAAGGTTATCAAAGATCATGAACCTTCTACCTATGAAGAGGCCAAGGACACAAAGGAGTGGCAAGAAGCTATGGAAGAAGAGTACAAAGCCCTTGAAGACAACAACATGGAGTCTAGTTCCAAGACAAGAAGGGATGAAGGTAACTGGCAACAAGTGGGTCTATAAAGTGAAGACAAATTTGATGGTTCAATTTCTAGGTACAAAGCCAGGCTTGTGGCAAAGGGATTTTCTCAATCCTATGGGATTGACTATGAAGAAACATTCAGCCACATTGCAAAGATGACCATAATTAGGGAAATCATTGGGGTTGCCGCATCTAGGAGGTGGCCAATATATTAATTGGATGTAAAGAATGCTTTTTTGAATGGTGATTTGTAGGAGATGGTCTACATGACTCAATCATTAGGGTTTGAAAACCCTAAATATTTAGTTTTTGTTTGTAAACTTAGAAAAGCATTGTATGGTTTAAAGCAAGCTCCTAGGGCATTGAATCAAAGGCTTATAGAGTACTTGCGCAAGTGTGGATACAAGGAAAGTGATGTGGATCCCTCCCTATATCTCGAGTGGGAAGGAGGACTAGTTGTCTACATATGCATATATGTGGATGAGTTACTTATAACAAGAAGTGATGATCAAGGTATAAAATGGATAAAGGCTAAGCTTGGGAATGAATTCAAGATTTCTGATCTTGGAGTGCTCAAATATTTTTTTGGAATTAAAGTTATTTATGTAGAAAATGGTGTTTACCTAGCTAAAAGGAAATACTTGCTAGATATACTTTGTAAGTATGGTATGAGTGGATGTAAACCACTCGCACAACCTATGGATCCAAACACTAAGTTATGTGTAGGTGAAGGGCAGCCTCTTGATGATATTTCACCATATAGAAGCATAATTGGGAGCCTTAATTATGCTACCATTACAAGTCCTGACTTATGTTATGTTGTAGGAGTTCTTTCTCAATTTTTGAATTCACCAATTGATGTTCATATGAATGCAGCCAAGAGAGTGCTTAAGTACATCAAGTACATTGTCAACCAGAAGTTGTACTACCCTTAGGGAGATGGATTACAACCTCAAGGCTTTAATGATGCTGATTGGGCTAGTTCAAAGGAGGATGGAAGGAGCACATTTGGCTATGTTTTCATGTTAGGTCAAAGAGTCATCTCATGGATGCCCAAGAAGCAACCTACAGTTGCATCATCATCTGTTGAGGCTGAGTATAGAGCCTTAACACTTGCTACATGTGAGATCATGTGGCTCAAGAAGCTCTTCAAAGACTTGGATGTGGAGGTGAAAGAGTTTACTCTATTTGGAGATAACATATCAAGCATTCATCTAGCAAGCAACCCTATGCTCCATGCAAGAAGCAAGCACATAGAGATACATTATCACTTCATCAGAGAGAAGGTACTAGCAATGGAATTGGACATCAAGTAGATCAACACAAAGGAGAAACTAGCGGATATCATGACCACCAAATTCATGGATGCAAGCAAGTTAGAGAAGTTCAAGATCAACCTCAACATGAAGAAGATCAATGGAGACTAACACTTGAGCTTGAGGGGGACTATTAGAAATGTACAAGCTCAAATGTGTGTGAACCAAGGCTTAACTCAAGTGCCACATCACTTCAAGATTCCATCCACCTTGATTGAGAAAAGTGGGGGATCTTAGTCTCAAGCGTTCCTTGTCCTTGTTTATATTGAGCTTGAAATCTCTCTGGTTTATCTCTGCATATTCCCCAACATATATGCATGAAGAGGGATACATAACTATAAGCTATCTGTTTGGGAAGATTTTGGTCTATCTTGTGCAAGGAGGTGGACATAGATCACATTCTCAAAATTGAGTGGTATATGGTTTTTTGAAAAGCTTAGAGACTATATTTTCACTTTGAAAAATTTCATAGGTTTAGTCCTCAGGTCCAGAGAGCAATTCAATTTTTGGTGGACTGTGGTAGTGAATTGTTTTGTCCTAGGAAGGGCCTATGATTCTTTTGCTCCAACTAGCAGTGGATACACTCCGTCATCTATGTCTCTATGTTTATCTATCTATTCAATTATCTATCCATTCAATTATTAATCTATCTATCATTTATTTATCTATATATAGGTGTATCTATCTACATTTATCTATCAATTCAATTATCTATCCATGCAATTATCCATTTATCTATCACTTATCTATTTATATATTGACCTACCTATCCATACACTTACTGATTTATCTATTTATATGTGTAATTCAAATGTATTTAAGTATCTATCATTTTATTTGAGTCTTATTTTTTATAATTGCTTTTATAATTTAGATTAGTTTTTAAAGATTTAATATCAATCAAAATTTTAATTTTGATTGATAGTCTAATTTTTATATTTGTACAAATGGCATATAAGAAAAATAAGCATGATCAAAAGTTTTTGGAAGAGTTTGTCTACTCATACATGTATGGAATGCAAGAAGACCGGATCACAATAACAATGGATATATCAAATTATAAGGATTTCATCAAACAGCTATCTAGAGTAGCATACATCAATATTGAAGATAAATTTGAAAGTGTTTCAAGAGGAGCACAAGTACTATATTAAAAAAATGTCCAAAGAGCTCACTTGCATCTTTGGACAAATAGTCAAAGTAGCAGAATCACTAGCATTGGATATCACAACAATGCCAAGATTTATCGACAAAATCAAATTTCTCGATTTACGTTACCAAATGATGAAGAGAGGACAGAGAGTGAGACCTGACACTACTAAACAAGCAGAGAGACCAATGATAGCAACAATAGTAGATCCATATGCAAAAGATATACATGTGAATATGGGAGATCAAACATCCAATAACCTATATTGCTCCTATATTCATCTGTTCATTTTGAAGATGCAACTCTCATGGGGAAAGGACAATATGGAATGGTCCATAAATTCAAAATAACCCACCCAAGATTCATCAACAAAATTTTTGTAGCATAACATGGTCGTGACTTACAGATACGAGAGAATGAACTATGAATAAGGCCATCATTTTACCTATTATGCATAATGGAATAATCAATCCACTTGCATTAGCTTGACAGTATAGTAAAAGCCCATGCCTCATTTTCAAATTATGGAATTGTGGTACCTTGGACATGTGGCTCGAGAAAATGAAAAAAGAGTATTTAAATGTACCATGAAGCAGAAGTATCAAAGACATACAAGGAGATATATCAACAGTGAAGACAAATATTTGGAAGTTAATCAATGGATTGTTGTAAACAGTGTCATTCCTACACATGATATTTCACATAATGATCTCCATCTAGGCAACATACTCTTGCATTTTGAAGGAGCGCACTTATATCGGAATTATGAATTTCAAAGAGCAATCCATTTGCCCACAAAAGATTTTCCAAAGCTACTTATTGGTGGATTGCATCAGAATGCATATCCATTAGCCCTCCACCATTCAATAAAAGTCAAGAAACCTATGCGATTTCAATACTTCTTTTGCAAATTTTGGAATACATAGATTTAGATAGTTACCCTATTGATAGAAATGGGGTTTATAAGTTTAATTATGCTTTAGAACTAGCATGTGATAGAGATGTATCAAAAAGAGTAGACAGACATGGATTACTTAGATTATTCTCTAATATTATTTGGTATGGTTTCAAAATATCCATTAGTAATGGATTAAGACCACATTAAAAATGATATTTGTCAAGAAATGTGTTTATTAACTCAAACATCTTTATAATCATTGTGTCATTTTTAATTGTTTATTTAATGTTATATAATAAGTTCTTTACATTAACGTGTTTTATGATACATGAAGTGATAATGTGGATTAAATATGAAGTGATTATGATAGATTTGGATATGAAGTAATTATGAGGGATATTTATCTATATATCTATCTATGTATTCATCTATGTATCTGTCCATCAATCAATCAATATATATTTCTACTCATATATCCATCATTCTCTCTATTTAGTTATTTATTTATTTATCACCATATATGCATATCTATCACTCCATTTATCTATTTATCAATTTATCACCATATCTATCTATCTATTTATCTATATATCTATTTAAATGATGTAGATTCATTTGAATTATTCATTTGAATTAAGTGAATTAAAGTATGTGGATTCATTTGAATTAAGTGTATTAAATGATGTGGATTCATTTGAATTAAGTGGATTCAATGATGTGGATTCATTTGAATTTATGTGAAGTAAATGATGTGGATGTTAGGTATGCTCAATATCCACCCTCAAGTGACCACAAATGATCCATGGTGCTCTAAGTTGTAAGGCCCCCATTATGAGGAGAATCCATTGTGAGAGCCCGGACATTTGTGGAACCCCAAATTCTAAGTTAGATGAGGTCTATGTGTGGCCATTGATGGTTATAGATTATCTATGTGAGCCTAGCCATTAGGTTAGGTAGGGCATAAACTTCTAGGCCATTGGGTTTCCATTCAAGGCAAAAATAAAGGCCCTATGGTATCATGTGGTTTCCCCATAGAACCTTAATGGGGTGAGTGCAAAGGGGGGGCTTGCCCCCTTCTACGGGGTCTGGGGACCCTATCCTCCTAGGCCATAGGGTCGAGACGATAGGATTTCTGGTCATGGAGATGTTGTTGGATTGCATGTTTTGCCGACTATTGTGTATCTCCCAACTGCATTTATCTATACAGAATCCCCTTGTAAAAGCTATATAAGCATGGCCCAAGTTGAGCTTTACATAGCATTGCGCACTAGTAAGCCCTTCATCTAGAGTCTGTCTAGGTCACCATCTAAGCTCCACATTGGGAGCGCACCGGTGGACAACACCTTCGTTGAGCTTTACATAGCATTGCGCACTAGTAAGCCCTTCATCTAGAGTCTGTCTAGGTCACCATCTAAGCTCCACATTGGGAGCGCACCGGTGGACAACACCATTGTTGTAACTACATTACGCTCGGCAATCTCAGAATGTAAGTTCTCTATCTCTTAGTGTTGGTAGTAGCCAGAGGCATAGAAGACGCGGAAGCATGTAAAGACGGAGCAGGGAGCCTGTCAAATCTTTTTTTCAAAGAATTATGTTTTAAAATACTTTTCAGAAACTTCCAACATTGATTTTTATCACTATTATAACATATGTAATATAGAAAAACCCTTTTCTTAATTTCTTGCTCCATTTTTTGCAAGCCGAGGAGTCCTCGAGCTTGAGGAGCTTAGGTAGAATGAGCGTATCAATTTTGGTTATTTTTAGACACCGTTTACCCTCTCAAATAGCGCATAGTACCTATTTTTTAACTATGCCGGTCACTAGATGTGAAACCGGTCAAAACTAGTATAGAAACTATAAACAGAGCTAGAGAGCTCATTTTTGAGGTTAGCTTGTTGAGTAGAGAAGAGCTTAGAGCTACTTTGAGTTGTAAGAGTATTCTTGAGCAATAGAGTTGATTTCTCACCTTCCATTGTGTCTTGCTTGTCTCTTCGTAGTGTGGGTGTATGTGTGTGTGCATCTCTATGCTTCTCACCTTCACTCTCACTTCATCTCACATTCACGATCTTCATATCACTCCTATCTCTTTCGCGGATTGACATTAAGGAGGTGGAGCTTCTTAACGTGGTTCTCACCACTGTGCTAGAGCAACACCAAATTTGGCACCGTTGCCGGGGATCGAGTCTAGGACGAATGTGTGATGGTAAGAGTATAGCAAGAGGTGGCGTTGGAAGGTAATAATTTCAGTTTTTGTTGTTGTTTTTAGTTAGTTTTTAGTGTTTTTCACCTCCCCACACTCCATCTTCATCATCGCATCATCATCTCCAACTCCAAAAAATCAAAAAATTCACCATATCCACCCATTCTCCTCATTTCCCCTCATTTGTGCATGTGCAAGAGAGAGAGAGAGCTTTTGTGCTTGTGTGTACTTGTGTGTTTTTGAGTTTTCTTGCAGGTACAGAGCTCCAGTGCATCAGGAAGGCTGCGTTCATGGGCGTGTAGGCGACCCTTGCGCCTCTAGGAATCCATTGCTGCATTTCAAAAATTCACACTTTGGTGGACCATCGCGATTGGCTCAGACCATCACGATTGTGTCACACCATCGCGATTGGCTCACGCCATCGCGACGGCTCGGCCGGACCATCGCGACGGTCTCACGCCATCGCGACGATTCACTTGAACCATCGCGACGGTCCTTGACCATCGCGACGATCCCGTCGACCCCTCGCCATCACGATTGGCCTATGCCATCGCCTCGATAGTGCCACGTGGCAAGCTAGACCATCGCGATTGCTCACTAGCCACGCCATCGCGACGCGACCCTTACACCATCGCGACAGCTCAAAATTTGGACCATCGCGATTGGCTCACGCCATCGCATATGTGACCATCGCGACGGTTCACTTCGGACCATCGTGATGGTTCATGTTGACCGTTGACTGACGCCATCGCGATTGTTCACTCAATCGGACCATCGCGACGCCTCACCCCGACCATCGCGATTGCTCACATTTAGACCATCGCGACCGTGCACTTCAGACCATCGCGATGGTTCGCACACACGCCATCGCGACGGTTCGCCTGGACCATCGCGACGGTCCCAGACCATCGAGATCATCTCATACCATCGCGATCATCTCAGACCATCGCGATTGCTCACCCCAAATGCAAATTTTAGGGTTTCAATTTTTGGCCAATTTTGGGGCTATTTTATGAATATTTTTGGATCATTGCACTCATAGGAGACCCCTTAGCTCATAATCGAAGAGAAACCTGTTTGTCAGTTTTCACCCCCCAGGGCCTGAACGGTCATATCTTTTTCATCCGAAGTCCGTTTTTTGAGCTTAATAGCTCGTTAGAAAGCTCTTTACGAGTACTACGTGAACTCAACTGTTTTTTTTTTTCAAAAAGAATACATTTATTTTTAGATAAGCTAATTTGAGGTTGACATAGTGGGACTAGGAAAGAAAGGGGGCCTTGGGAAGAAGTTAAGGGACTTAAAAGTGTATAAACTTAGGTGCGTGATCATCCATTGTGATATTGGTCTAATATTGGATTTTTCTAGGTCTAGCAAAGGCAATCAAGGGCAACCAAAGCAAGGCAGTGAAGGGCATAAAGCTTGGGAAGCGCGGCTTCTTGGGCATCAGAGCAACCAGAAAAGTTGAATCGAGGTTGGAAGATTACTCAACCCCCTCAGTCAATTTTTTGCTTAGGATAAACATTAGCATTGTGGATTAACGACGATAGGAACGCCTCAAGTTCAAGAGAATTAAATTTTTCAAGTCCAAGACTAAAAGTAAAGGTGTGTGATACGAAAACCTAAGGGAAAGAACCTAAGCCTGACGGAACGAGAACTCAAAAGTACCACAGAAAGTCGAATTCCTGACGCATACATTAAGACAAGAATCTAAAGAAATTTAAAAAGAATCAAGAAAGTAATAACAAAGAATCATTGACGATCTGAGCGTGTATTGAGTGTGCAAGGAAGAAAATTAATGAATCTTAGATTGGGCAAACATATAGGTAAGTCAGACCGACGAAGCCTTAGATCATCAGAGGCAAGTGTAGGAACTACTGCACGATCGTGGGCTCAACAATTGAACACTAATTACCCCTACGAGAGCTCAGATACGAGTGAATCAGAAATGGCATTTAGCACAGAAATACCAGAAGGAGGATCAAATGTAGCATACTTAGAAAGACCAGAAGGACCCTATAGGACTCAGTTAGAATTTCTTCGAACCAACCGTTTAGGTGCCCGCATCTATGAGGATGGTTTGCAAAGACAAGTAGTGCAAATGCACAACCCCGATCAACCCATTGGCTTGGAACGTCCAGTGGTGAAATTCGAAAGAGATGCGTACATAGACAAGGAAGGAACGATGTACATCTTAAGTACGCAGCGAAACAATACCAATGAATTTGGCGTGATTCAGTTAGGGACGGAAGCGAGATCTCAAGGAAAGAAACCATTAGAAGAACCAAGAACACCTAGAGGGAAATCTGTACTGACATGAGTACTAGTTCCAGATTGGACCTCTCAAGATAACAGAAGCATAGAGTTGTTTGTAAATAAAGAAACAGATGAAGCATTTTGGAGGTACAGAACAGAACAACCTAGCGAGGTAGGCTCCATTATAATCTACGAGTTCAAGGACCCGAATACGCCTGGAAAGGTTGTATACCTGGATGAAACTTCAGAAAGAGTATTTGTGGTGCCAGACCACGCTAGAAATACATACACATGGAGAGGCGAATTGGTATTCCCTCCATCACGAGCAAACGTAAATGCAAGCCAACAAGGGGCTGGAACATCCTCAGCCCATGGCATGCAAAGAGAGAAAAACAAAGAAAGACCTGAAGTAAGTTTCAATCATCCCATAGGGAGAGATAGAACAACCACGGACACTAATAGAGCGGATAGACAAATAGATCATGGAATACCAGGTGGTAGAGATGATTTTCCTCTACCAAGACCATGAGAACACGCAAGAATATTAAGACCCACTCAATTAGTAAAGTCCATGAAAAATTACTTTGATGGGACAGGAGATCCCTATGACCATGTCGCAGAATTCAAGCAAGTACTAAGAGCAGAACAAGTCGAAGACATGTTCACGCAATATAACGCAATTGGAGTAACGTTAAAGAATACCGCTTTAACTTGGTTCCAACCTTTGAAACAGACGCAATTTAGAGACATCCATCACTTTTTAGAGTCATTCATCACTGAATTCTCTAAAAGTGGGATCAGGCATGACACGTCTTCGTTGATTCATAGTTTCAAACAGACCCCTCAGGAAACAGTAAGATTGGCAGGACGTAGGTTTAGACAATATGTTGAAAGATGTCCAATGCAACAGTTACCCTCACAGGCCAAGCAAGTGTCATTGTTTCTAGACGGCTTGTTGAGCTCTAAACTACGCTCCTATGTGTACTTAAAAGAACCCAGAACGCTAGAGCAGTGTGTAAGAATATGTATAGACATTGAGGACAACTTAGGAGACGAGTTGGAACTCTCAAAGGTCTATAAGGACTCGGATTGTTCTTCTCTAGCATCCACAAAATTGTCTAACTTGATAGAGGACCTAGCAAAAAAAGTGGCCCAGAAACTAGGAGTATCTAGTAAACAGATGCCTAGGGTAACAACTAACGTACGTTGTTACACTTGTGGTGGAAATCATTTGGCAAATGTGTGTCCCAATGCAACACAAACACAAGCCAACCCTAGTGGCCAGTACTGCACAATTGAGAGAAGATACACAAATCACACGGCCCAAGACTACCCATATAACAAACAGGCAGTGAGACAGAACTACCCGCAAGCATACGCACATCCAGGTAGGTATCAAGGCCAATACAATGCTCAGCCTTATTACTATAGGCCTCCTCAAAACTACCCATATCAGGCTCAACAGAGACCTCAACCTATCTTAGCTCAACAGCCACCCCCACCAGCGAATGTCATCTCAGTTAAATACGCTGCTGCAGAAGAGAACCTAAGTAGGGCCTTAGTGCCTTCTTCACCTTTGATCACAGAGAGTGACCCAAACTCAAACAGTTTTGACTCAACTCATATAGATAGTCTACCCGCTTATTACACGGAGTCACCAGAACACGTGGAGACATATCATTATGATAGTCCACCAGTGGAACCTGGTTGGGAGCCAGACTATGCTAATGTGATGTACACGAACCCAAACCCACGGCCCCAATTGAGACAACAAAGACCACAGGGCCCTAGAGGACCATGCTTTAGGTGCCAAGGAGATCACTTCATAAAGGATTGTCCACATCCTCCGATAGCAGGGCAATCACAGTACTATAACATCCAAGGCTTTTGTGCCGATTGTGGCAAAGAGCACATAATCAAAGATTGTCTTAAGAACCCAATTAACGCTTCGAATGTGACACCGATCAACATGATAGGTATTGTGAACAATGTAGATGGATCCAACCCTACATACGTGCCTATCCAAGCTATAACAAGAGCCCAGGCGCTCTTACAGAACCAACAGCTTAATCAAGAGAAAATAGCCGGAAGTAGTGAAGTTGCAGAATTTAGCAGTAAAAAGACGAAATCTTGGAAAGATTCTAGAGAAAGAATTAAGAGAAAATGGAGTAAGAAGATAACAGAGTTGGAAGGAAGTTTAAAGGAATCTAGAGCCAAAATCCTAGAACTGACTTCACAGGAATTGAATCAAGAGAATCTAGCTCAAAAATCAGGATCAGTTTTAGTGGAACCCATACCAGAAAACCTAGACATGATGTTTCGTGCATATCAGGCTAGATTAAAAGAGGGACCTCAAGTAGCTGAAATGAGTAAGAACTGCCCTCGAGCAGACTTAGAAATAGAGAGGACTAAACTTTGCATGAAGATGGTAGAATTAGCACAAGCTTTGTTCGAAGCCTCGAGATATCTTAATTGGAATAACATGGCAAAACTGGAATTACACTTTCAAGGACTAATGGAGAGGCTAGAATACTTGATAGAAAGCAGAGAGAAAAAGGATCAGTATAGAAATCCTATCATCCCAGAGACACAGGAAAGGAACGCACCATCCCTGTCTCAAGTACCCAACACAGAAAGTCAAGACAACATGTCTTCTATACATAGATATTCACATGAATTTTTTAGAGAAATCCAAGAAGAGAAATGGAGAAGAGAACAAGGAACTCATCCTCCTATTCAAGAAATAGACGACTTGCAGGAACAATTTCCACAAGATATCCCCTCTATTTACGATGATGTAGAGGAAGAACAACTCAGTGAACACACAGGTTTTGAATCTAACTCTTTACAAGAATTACCTCAGTTCACAGGACCTTGGGAAGCAAAGTCTATAAGTATGAGAGCACCCACGATAATAGTGAGGAATGAAGAATCATTGATCCCTAGAAACACGGAAGTGATAAAGAACACCAAAGTTCAATGTAATCTCACTCTAGAGGAATTGTTAAAGGTAAAACCAGAATTGTGGAAGCACGTAGCAAATCAATTCCCTGAGCTTGCTACTACTCCCTCTCAGATAGGATCACATAAGAAGGTACCAGAGATACCCGTAGAAAAGATCGGAGATGTAAGTGAAGGAGAGGAAGGTAACACTTATCTTCCAATAACCCATCAGGGCTACACCACGAAAGCCATCTTAGATTCCGGAGCCGGAGTAGCCATCGCTACCACCCCTTTACGGAAACGTTGGGGTAAGCCAGCACTCAGACCCACCAGGATGAAGCTACAAATGGCTAACGGACACATAGAAAAACAATTAGGCCTACTAGAAGGCATATCTCTCACCACTGTGGTGTGGAGTTTGAGCATACCTTTGCCATTTGTGATTTTAGTAAAAATCATGCTTATGAGATGATATTGGGACGACCATTCATGTGTCAGTTGCAAATTGTACAAGATTGGGGAACTAATTCTTTGTACTTGCAACATTTAGGAGTGACTACTAAAGTCAATCTTAAAGACTATTCACATCGAGATGTACTCCCAATACAATGGAATACCATCCATAAGACACCAGTAGAAACAGAATCAGTACATTCATTAGAGTCAGACCCCTCATGGTTACACGAGGACACTCACTTATGGATGTGTAAAGTTGCAAAGCAAGAGGAAGAACGGTTAGAAGCCAGGACTTTAGGTGCATAACAACATCCACGAACCCTTCAAGACCCAGCGTACACACTTGTAGTATTCCCAGATGAAGAGTTTGAACCCCATGGTTGGGCAGAAATCCTAGCAACCATGGACGTATCCATCAATGAAGAACAATGGACACCCCACTGTGACGAAGATGGCTATGACATTTCAGTTTTCACGATAGAGCCGATCATGTGTAATTCAGTTTTAGAAGAGTGTGAACCTAACACTGATGCATTCGAGGATGCAAGTGATTTTGATTTTGAGTCAATTATTATGGACCCTCCATTTGCATCAGAGGAAGAATATTTTTACGAAGTAGAAACTCACCCTCAGAAACATGAAGAAGTTATGAATGATGTGAGAATAGCCACTCAAGTGACTAGCAAGAGTGAAGGCGAGAAAAGAAAGAAGTAAGAAACCATGTCAGAAACAGAAGAATCTTTATTTGAAGTACCCGAGAACTTCAAGAAGTATGAAATCGAAGATAGAAGAATAAGGGTACGAATGCCTAACAGAAAAGTTGAAGTGGGAGAAGTATATGATAACCGTGAGAAAACCAAAAAAATAATAGTTGCCATAGAAGGAGAAGAAGAAAAATGTACATACATTGGGCATGATTTGACAAAAGAAGAAGAAGAAGAATTAGTTGCCCTATTGCGCGAATATAGAGATGTGTTCCCATGGAGCTACAAAGATTTGAAAGGATTAGATCCGGACATATGTTCTCATAGAATCCTTATGACTCCAGAGGCAAAACCCACGAAACAGAAGCCATACACGTACAATGATAATTACGCTACGAAGATTAAAGAGGAGATAGATCGTTTGGTAGAAGCAAGATTCATTTACGAAATTGAGCATACCGAATGGGTATCCCCCATTGTGGTGGTGCCCAAGAAAAATGGAAAATTGTGTGTGTGTATTAACCTTAAGAAAGTTAATGCCGCCACGATTAGAGACAGTTATCCTCTTCCTATCACATAACACTTATTGGAAAGAGTTGCGGGCAAGGAAGTTTACAGCTTTCTTGATGGTTTCTCAGGCTATAAACAAGTAGCCATTGCTCCAGAAGATCAACACAAGACGGCTTTTGCCACAGAATGGGGCATATTTGCATTTCGTGTGATGCCATTTGGCTTAACAAATGCACCCGCTACTTTCCAGCAACTCATGTGTCATGTTTTCAAGGAATTCTTACGCAAGAATTTGGAAGTTTATGTCGATGACTTATGTGCACATTCAAATGTAAGACAGACACATATCCCAGAGTTAAGGCAAGTCTTTGACAAATGTCAAGAATATCAGGTTTGTTTGAACCCACAAAAATGCATTTTCATGGTCAGACAAGGCAAAATTCTAGGACACATTGTGTCAAAGAATGGAATCTCTACGGACGAAGAAAAAGTGAAAGTAATTGCCGATCTACCGAGACCAACTAACGTGAAAGAGGTACAGGCATTTATGGGTCATTGCGGTTATTATAGAAGATTCATACACATGTATGCAATCATAGCCAAGCCTTTGTACTCTCTTTTGACCCATTTTGAATGGACAGACGAATGCGAGAATTCATTCAATGAACTTAAATGACGTTTGTGCTCAACACCTATATTGACAACCCCAGATTGGAGTAAGCCATTTCATGTACATGTGGATGCATCCAACTATGCCATAGGATGTGTGTTAGCACAACCCACGAATGAAGGTAACATAGATCTCCCCATAGCTTACGCAAGCAGACAATTGAACGCAGCAGAAAGAAATTACACCGCTACGGAACGAGAAGGATTAGGAATAATCTACGCGGTAAAGAAATTCAGACATTATTTGTTGGCAAACAAGTTCAAATTCTTTACAGATCATCAAGCATTGTTGTATTTAGTCAACAAGCCATGTAACACGGGACGATTAATACGTTGGTTTCTATTACTGATGGAGTATGATTTTGAAGTCGTAGTTAGAAAAGGAAAGACACATCTCAGAGCTGACCACCTTTCAAGATTAACCTCAGGAGAAGCTCCTCAAGGAATAGTGGATGAATTACCAGATGCATACTTGTTTAACCTTGAGATAGCACTAGAATGGGCTAAGCCGATAGTCCCTATTCTCACGTATGGACCCAAGAATCCTAGGATAAAGATCTAGGAAGGAGAGATTACCAAATCTCAAAGATATCAAATCATAGCAGGAAGCATATATAAATAGGATAATCAAAAGATTCTTGCTTGTTGCGTAGATGAATCAGAACATGCGAATTGGTTGCAATTAGCACATGTAGGTGCATTGATGCAACATCACTCAAAACATCGTACATTGCAGACTCTGCATAGACTAGGAGTATATTGGCCTACGATGGAAGTAGATGTCTACAAATTGTGTAAAGAATGCCCTGTTTTTTGTGAAAGACAACCAGTAAAACATGCTACATTATATCACGTGTCTCTCACACCAGACTGGAGTGAACCTTTAGTGGCGTACTTGAGGACGAAAACATTCCCTCAAGGAATGACTTTAGCGCGACAACGCAGTCTAGAGCAGGAAGCTCAAGACTATTTGCTTATTGGCGATAATCTATACAAAAGAGGAAGAGACGGATACCTAAGACAATGTGTTCATGAAAGCGATTATTTGAGCATACTAGAGACTGCACACCAAGGTGTTGTAGGAGGTCACTTTGGACCAGATAGGATAATCAAAGCCATCCTCTTTGCAGGATTATGGTGGCCCACTCTTCACATGGATGTGCATACCTATGTAAATAGATGTGATGTGTGCCAAAGAACTCAGTTTTCTACTCGCAGAGATGAAATGCCATTGAAACCCATGATGGGCAGACGTGCATTTTCTAAGTGGGGTATAGACTTTGTAGGACCCATTAACCCCCCTGCAAAAGGTACACATGCGGAATACATTATGGTTGCGACTGATTATCTCATCAAATGGGTAGAGGCAAAAGCCACGAAAAAGCATGATGCACACACGACTGCAAAATTCTTATTTGAAAATGTCTTTACAAGATATGGATTGCCTATAGAGTTAGTGAGCGATCGAGGAACTCACTTTCTAAACCAAGTCATTGAATATTTGTTACAGGATTTTATGGTGATTCACAAGAAATCTGCACCATATCATCCTCAGGCCAATGGTCAGGCTGAAAGCACTAACAAGATCCTTTGTAACGTACTGACGAAACTCGTGAACAACAAACGTTCAGATTGGGACAAACAGTTACACCACGTTGTTTGGGCATATCGAGTGGCCTACAAGACCGTACTCAATGCAACTCCCTTTTAGATGGTTTTTGGTCAGAATGTTGTGCTTCCTTTGGACTTCTTGATACCGACCCTTAAGGTTGCACAAGAACATCAGTGGACATGCCATGAATTATCAGCAAGAATAATGGACTTGGAACGATTATGAGAAACCAGGCTGAAAGCAGCAGCAGGAATATATGCAGCAAAGAAGCGACAGAAAGCATATTTTGATGCACATGTGAAAGATAAAGGCTTGAAAGAAGGAGATTTAGTTCTAGTATATACGCTGAAACAGCACGCACGGAAGTTAGAAATGCAAGGTTATGGACCTATGATCATCAACAGACTCTCGACAAGTGGAGCAGTACAATTAGCCACCTTAGAAGGAGATATAATGCCTAATTACATTAGTGGATGTAGAGTCAGGCTATACCAAGAACCTCTTACTGAGGATATGCTTAGACGACTCACGTTGGCAAAGAAGCGTAAGGAGGAAGAAAATAGAATACGAGTTGAAGCTAAGGCAGAGGCTATAGAACGCATTGAGCGCATGAAGCTAAGAAGACAAGGACTAGGGAGAGAACATTATAATCATCTGGAAACATCACCCAGATATCCCATGGCCATGTGTCAAGTAAATTCAACCACTCATCCTGGCATAGTGGACAGGAGACCATTCATTACAGTCAGGCTAGAGCACGGCAACCCTTGCCAAGAGCTCAGGGCTTTAATTGATTCAGGTGCTGCGACTAGTGCGATTAGATGGTCCCACTATAAGGATTCAAGAATAGAAATGCAGCCAATTGAGGCATACCTCATAGGGCTAGGAGGCATGGAAACCCCTTGCATGGGTGAGGTGGATCTTCCTATCCTCATAAACGAAGTGACCTTGACAATGAAGTTACTAGTGTGCCATGACGAAGACCTGATAGAACCCCTAATCCTTGGCCAAGACTGGCTATACGATCACTCAGTGGACCTAAATCTTAGACAAGGCTCCTTGCAGATTGGAACCTTAGATCAGAAGCGAGTGATACCGCTTGACTTCCCTAATGGCATTCCAACTGAGGTTTGTAGCCATAGACCCTATGAAATGCATGCGACGGAAGACCGGAAGATCTTTGGTCAGATCAGTCACGTTACGTCTACACCAACCCATGCGGGCTTGGCGATGGACAATGGTCAATCAAAAGGACGTCAAGAGATTTTCCCTTGGGCTTCCTGCAAATTAGAAGGGTCAGCCACCCCACCACTTGGTCAAATGGGCACAATCAGTGGAAAAATGGGGACGATCAGCGGTCAGGTGGACTTCATCAGCGTCCACATGGGCAAAACATCCTGTGGTGCCCATCCTTCCACACTTACTGCGGACTGGCCTAGATTAAAAGTACAAAACGGAGCACTTCCTAATGGGCAGGTTTCGCAAGTGTTGGACCTCCCTTCTTTTCCAAAGAAAAGTGTCCATCCAACCTCTCAACCTCAACCACAAAGGAGTCAACCACTACGAAGGAACCCAGACCGACGGCAACATCAGACGACACAAAGAGGAAAGCAGTATCAATATCACAAAGCAAGAGGAACAAGACAAATATGGGTGCCAAAAGGACAGAAAGCACCGATAGATTTCAACAATGCAGATAATGACAAGAAGAAGTCAAGGCAGAAGCAGAATCAGTGTCCAACATTCCCTCGACCTTCTTCTACAAGTTTGAACATTCGACAAATTTGGATCGCCAAGAAGTACCTTACGAACCGACCAACACCCACGCAGATTTGGGTACCCAAACCATGTATTATTGCTCAACCCTCAAGCCATGTAATCTACACCCCTCAGAAATCTCTTCAACCCTCAATACCACCACGTCCGATACATCTTTTGTCCCTCCGCAGAGACCTATCACCCGATCACAAACTCTTAGGAAGTGGATATCAAAACGTATCCAGAAGTCTTCTCCTAACCCCTTGTCTAACATAACTACCACCCCGACTAATCTACAACCTTGTAATAACTCATTCATGACTGAACCTTGTATAAATCCACACACTATAACCCAACATCACCTGTAATAACATCTCATCAAAGAATTGCATGCAATATCTGAAAACATATAGGTGTCTAGAGACCTGCACTAGTTCTGCAAGAAGCATTGCATCAATCACATCACAACACTTGGCTACACGGGTTACACATCGGTTATGGAAAGAGATTGCAGTCTCACCTTAATGGGATCATAATTAATTTCCATACTAATGTGCTAATCTTTTGTAGCAGATATTTTCCATTAGCACGACAATCATAATGCAAACCGAAGAAGGACCATCAGAAGAAGGCCCCAGCGCACCTGTAGCACCTATCGGTATTTTACTCGCAGAGTCCCATCCGACGGCTCCACCGCCAGAATTTCAAGGTTTCCCAAGACCCATGCCTATCGACGACCCTCCTCGAGGCTATACTGAGAACATTCATCACAATTCTCATTGGTTTCAAGGGCTGGCACGACCATTGGCGGATGCTGAGTTTATATTTGAGGCTAATTTGACTTTTGATGACCGTACATGGGGCAAATATCAGTTCTTCTCAAGAGACTTTGAAGGGCTACAGAACACACAAGACTTAACACATGTTTGGGCAAGAGCCGGCTTCACAGAGTATTTCAGTGACCCTTTGCCTAAACCTGACTTCTACAGATGCTATTATTTAATCACCACTTTGATAGCTTCAGAGAACAAGGATCTGCCAGGAACTTTTATTTTGCCATCTTTAGTGAATGATCCACCATACAAAAGATTTTATCTTTCTAAAGATCTGACTCGAGCTGCCATCAAGATTCATGGAACCCACACGCCCACAGAGCGAGAAAGGTTAGTTCCTAACCCTATGAAACGTGGGGACGTCACTAAGTGGGAAGAGATTTCGGCGATCACACCTGAGCTTTCAAAGCCACTGCGAATATGCATGCAGCATTTTGCTTTCCCCGCTCAGGACAGATTCACAATGCCTCACAAACGAATATGGTTTTGTTTGTATTTATCTTGTATTGGACCCAGGCAGTTGATCTAGCTAGCTGGATCATTGATCAGATGTATTTAGCACAACATAGATGGGAAAGAAAGAAAGTCATCAATGGATGCTGCGCACTGACTAGAATTGTATATATGTGCTTAGCATACGATTTACGTATCGAGCGAGCAATGACAAGTGAGGAGCTGAAAGCGTTTAAAGGAACCACAAAGAAAGCTAGGAAGGCTAGCAAAGGAAGAGCAGGAAAGCGAATGAGAGGAACTATCCCCTGCCTTCAAGTGCCAGAATCACCCTCACCACAACCATCTCCAGAGCAGTCTCCGACAGAAGCCACTCCATATGTACAACCTATTCGCATAAGGTTATCGAGACCAGTTACAACGGAGGGCACTACCAGCACAGTCACTACTCAAGCAACCATAGTCCCAGGACCTACCACCACTACGGCAGAAGTTCCCACCACTATTGGTGCGGAAGCTTTCTCTTTTCCGATACCCCATTTAGAAGCAGAACAAGCAAATACCACATTTAATTTTGAGATGCAAGACGTATTTTCAAGTGAATTTTAGTTTTCAAAAGCACAGATCTTCTCTCAGGAATATGAAAGGCCCAGCTACCCTACCACACCGCGAGATCAACCACAAGGACAAGTAGTGTCTAGTTCTGAAGAGGAAAGAACAGAGACAGATGAAGATGAAGGCGATGACGAAGCCATCCAGGGCACTCATGAATCCCAAGAACATGTGCAAACAGACGAACAAGGACAACAAACTGACACCCAAGGTGACACGAGCACACACGAAGAAGAAACCTTCAAAGCAGCAGCTTATACACTGGCCATTAAAAAGTTATACCATACTATGGAAAAGGTTTGGGCGCGCAAGAAGTTGACTGACGAAGAGAGCCAAACACTTATAGAACAGGAGCTTGTCTCGGGCGGGTTCGAAGAAGTATACATCCGAGGTTTCAGAGAGCTTGTCAAATCAGTTGGACCCATTGAAGCCTTAAGATATTTGCAGAGAAAACCGCTACCGCAGTATGACCCCCGCAGAATCCGCCTACTAACCAAACCTGGTGAATACATTCGGGTACCCACCGGCGGTCAGTCTTCAGAACAGGCCAGGGAAGCACGTCTTGTCCCTGAAAGCTCATTGGCAGAAGACACCATTATCATTGTTTCCCCACCCTGTACTACCGCTGTACATACCACCACAGTCGTCGAAGTACCGACCACCCCAACTGCTCCCCCATCACCTCCCATCCATCCAGTCTCCCCCATACATCCTCCTTCTCCCAGAACAACATCTTCCTTCTCCGGTGGAGTAGCAGAAGTCGTCTTTACGCCCATTCATCCCACAATTCCCGCACCCACTCAACCTAGTCTACCCCCTAACACATCCACCTTTCTATCCAACCCATTTCTCCATCCATCTTTTCCATCCTTCCCCACACCTCCAAGACTCCTTTTCCCATTCCCACCTCCATTGACCTTCTCCCCAGTCTCACCTCCCCGACCCACTGTAACCCCTCTTTCCCCTTTCCACCAAGCCATCCAAGACAACCCCTCTGTAAATTACTCCTCAACCTTTGTAAATCCTATATTTACACCCACACACTTACCCACAATCACACCACTATTCACAGTCACCGCACTCGACACCACATCCAGCGATATGGATATATCACCCCCCACTGCACCTCCACTCACTTCAATTGTGGCACCACAATATTTAAGCACACCACAATTTTCCACAATCACCACAGCATCCACTTTCCCACCCCCATTCCCCGTTCCCTTTGCATCTACACCCACTGCATCTTCACTTAGCACACCATTAATATTATCACCCACCATAGACACAGCATTTCGACAGATGTTCACGTGTATGGCACAAGTAAGAGATGAGTTCACATCTCTTGGAAATAATTATCAGCAGCTGCAGAGGACAACCAACGATTTGCAGTCGCAGCTTAACTCATTGTCTATTGAGAATGCCTCACTGAACACCCGATATCAAGAACTACGCGAGGCTTATCACAAGCTGGAACTAGAAAGTGAAGAGAAAGCCAAAGAGGCCACTGTTGATCTTGACAATTTGTTAAGGGCCCAAACAGTTCGCAATGCAACGCTTACACGGAACATGGGCTTACTCAAAAAACACCTAGCAACAGCAAAGGAAGAGAACCAGCGGCTACAAGAGCAGAACAGAGAAAATTTAGAAGCTGCTCTCGATAACCCAGACCAACCATTAAGTCTTAGCCGGTTCAAAGCAATGCCCTCCGAATCAATGAAAATGTTGCTCGATGATCACATCAGATTGCTCGACGAATACGATCAAATGAACGAAGAATATCAGAAGCTAAAGGAAGATAATAAACTACTCCAGCTCAGAGCACCTGCAACACAAGGACTACCAGCAACCCAAGGATTACCAGCTCCTGCGGACCCTTCTCCTGACATCCTAGAGGAACTCAACGCATTACGGGCCCAGGTATCAACTCTTGAATCAAGGATAGCTATATATGAAGCACCACCAAGGCCGGATTCCCCACCAGAGCTCCCAGCCGATGAAGAAAATGTAACCGGTCCGGTGGAGGAAACCTTTGAAGAAGCCTACGAGCCACAACCCATCCCAGGCGGACGAGTCACGACTGAAGGCCAGATGACTTATGAACTTCCAACCCCCGCATGGATGAAGACAGTGGAAGAGCTTGAAACCACCCACTCAGCACGAGTAGAGGCGCAGCTGTACGCAATGGCAATGATTGAGGAAAGAATTTTACAGTCGCCCTACTTCGCTCACTTGGCCCCTCGCAGATACATATCAAGGCATGAGCTACAGTACAAACCGTATTTTATGCTAATGGCCGAGTATCAGTTGGCCATAGAGAAAGAAACAGGCAAGAAACCATCTCACGCTACTCAGTTTGAGCCTGATGATTTGCCACTAGATGCGCAGCAAGGCGAGATTTATCAACCAGAGTGGCGTAAAGATCTTTTACAAGAATATCCTGAGATGATGAGTACTTGGGTAAAGGCACCACTACATTTGAAATACAACCCATGTTGGGGACCAGTGCCACGTCGCCGCTCCTAGACAGCATTTGCTATTAAAGTACAGAACAACAAGCAGTGCCAGGATTGGTTAAATTACCCATATTTCAAGCCACCCATAGAACTACCGACAGTGGGATACATGATGGCCACGATTCGTCACTAGCTCCCTCGCTTGAAACACATGGATGATATAGCAGCGCACATGACTGTTAAAATCTTTGACATAATGCAGATGGTTTTCAAAGTCTTCCGTCGTGTAAAGGCACCTCATGTAAACACCCCGGGCTTCGAGCATGGCAATCTAGATCTTGCATTTGATATGACTACAATGCCATCGCTACGGGTGTGTTATGCCTGGCATTGCAGAATTAAATATTTACCGGCGTGCTACAAGCAGACTTTTGAAGAGATGTTCACAACCGGTTTCTTGGAATACCATTCCGAAGTGTTCATCAGCAGGCCCACCCACCTCTTACACTTATTCGCCTGTGAACAGATGGTATATTCCGCACATTATTGACTCCTGCCACCTGATGAACCGCAACCAATTGATTGGGAGAAACTCGAGGCAGATTTGGCCCGAGACATTCGAATATCAGAACACACCCTCGCTCAGGAACTACTACAGAACTACATCCGACAGACCGCACAACAAGGTTCTGTCGAGGACGACAGAAGCGAGAGGGAGGGGGGGTGTTGACAGTAGCCACAGGCATAGAAGACGCGGAAGCATGTAAAGACGGAGCAGGGAGCCTGTCGAATCTTTTTTTCAAATAATTATGTTTTAAAATACTTTTCAAAAACTTCCAACATTGATTTTTATCACTATTATAACATATGTAATATAGAAAAACCCTTTTCTTAATTTCTTGCTCCATTTTGTGCAAGCCGAGGAGTCCTCGAGCTTGAGGAGCTTAGGTAGAATGAGCGTATCAATTTTGGTTATTTTTAGACACCGTTTACCCTCTCAAATAGCGCATAGGACCTATTTTTTAACTATGCCGATCACTAGATGTGAAACCGGTCAAAACTAGTCTAGAAACTATAAAAAGAGCTAGACAGCGCTTGTTGAGTAGAGAAGAGCTTAGAGCTACTTTGAGATGTAAGAGCATTCTTGACCAATAGAGTTGATTTCTCACCTTCCATTGTGTCTTGCTTGTCTCTTCGTAGTGTGTGTATATGTGTGTGTGCATCTCTATGCTTCTCACCTTCACTCTCACTTCATCTCACATTCACGATCTTCATATCACTCCTATCTCTTCCGCGGATTGACATTAAGGAGGTGGAGCTTCTTAACGTGGTTCTCACCATTGTGCTAGAGCAACACTTAGTCTACATCCATCTTTGTTTGCATTTTTCTCTCAACTCTATCTACTAGTCTTTTTGGTTGTGTTGTTATTTTCTTACATGGTATCAGAGCTCAAGAGTTGCAAAAGCAAAAATGCAAAGGTCACAAAGATCTCAACCACAAAAGAGAGAATATTTCAAGTGGTATGTCATCATCTAGAATTGGGAATCAATGTGGTTCAACAATAGGGGTAGGTGGAGTACAGATAGGAGCAGTAGTGATGTCAGTCATCCCAACATTGTGGATATGACCACCAGCCTTCACGGAAGGTAAACTTGATGGTATGAACTACACCCTATGGAAGTTTAAAAGCACTTCCATCCTTAATTCATATGAGCTTTTGGAGACTGTTCTTGGGACTAATCATGAGCCCCAAGAAACACATGATCCAAATAATCTTGGTTGAATGATTCCTCCTTATGCTAATCTTCTACGTTCTTGGAAATGTAGAAATGTAGATGCACTATGTGCTCTAGTTACAAGTACTTCTGATAGTGTTCTGACTCTCATTCAGCATATTACCAAGGCATGTGAAGCACGGAACATATTGAGAAATCAATATGAAACTCGTAATTAGACACAAATTTAGAACTTAGAGAATTAGCTAGTAGCAGAAAGGTTTGTTGATGGGGAGACTACAGAGGTGTTTATCACTCGCATAAAGAATCTACAAGATCAAATGATAGGAGTAAGTGTACAAAAGTCAAGCGAGGAGCTAGCTTGGCATTGTCTTCGAATCTTGTCCACCTAACTTTGATGGTTTGGTAACTGCTCTTAATACTCAAATCAAACCTCAACCACTGACTTTTTAAGAATTCAATGCCTTACTCATGGAGGAGGAGTTGCATCTCAAGGCAAGGAGTGGTGGTATCAAAGGAGATGTTGCATTCATAGCAAATGCCAAAGGAGGCAAAGCGGAGTCAAAAAGAAGAATGAAAAAAAGAAGTTCAAGGGAGAGTGTTTCCACTACAAGAAAAAAGGACACAAAATCCAAGACTATTGCATCAAGAAGGACGAGGAGAAGAGTGGCTCTTCAAAAGGTGGCAAGGGCAAGGAGTCTGCCAACATAGTACAAATAGAGCTTGAGTTATTTGTTACGATAGAGGATATGTGCTCCTCGGCTGAAGATTCAAGAACAGATGACTCATGGGTGTTGGACAGTGGTGCATCTCGTCATATGACGAGCAGAAAATACCTTTACAGTTTCTTACAACCTCTAAAGGAACCCATCATAGTAAAGGTAGGGAACAATGCAAGATTTCTTGCAGAGGGAAAAGGTATGGTTTCTTTCATTAACTCTAATGGAGATATCAAAAAGATTTCAAATGTGTTGTATGTTCCACAAATAAAACAAAATCTACTTTCAGTAGCTTCTATAACTGATCAAGGTCATCAAGTATCTTTCAGTAAGACTAGAGCTAAGATTATGGATAGTAACAACAACATTGTTGGGACTGGCATAAGGAGGAATAACCTGTATGAGTTGTGTGCTCTCATCGCCACTACAAATGTGGGCACAAGTAAGCTATGGCATGAGAGATTCGGCCACATTGGATACCTTGTATTCAAGGAGATGCATCATAGGGGTATGGTTGCACACCTACCATCGATTGCAGAAATGAAGGAACCATGTGAAGCCTGCATGATGGGCAAGCAACAAAGGAAGGCGTTTCTGCAGGAAATCTCTAAAGAATAGGCAAGTTATCCTCTAGAATTGGTGCATGCTGACTTATGCAGAAAAATGCCTACGCATACCTTGGGCAGATCTTCCTACTTCATGTTACTTGTCGATGTGGGTGTACTTCCTTCATGATAAGGCTCAAGCTTTTGGTAAGTTTAAAGAATGGCTTTAGCTTGTTGAAACTGAAACAGGGAAGAAGATGAAGAACTTCAAGACAGACGGTGGTGGTTTCACATCAACAGAGTTTGTGGACCAAGGAGGTAGTTCATCGTAGGCCAAACGTTGAGTGGGGTGTTAGATATGCTCAATACTCCACCCTCAAGTGACCACAAATGATCCATGGTGCTCTAAGTTTTAAGGCCCCCATTATGAGGAGAAGCCATTGTGAGAGCCCGGACATTTGTGGAATCCTAACTTCTAACTTAAAAGGTCTATGTGTGATCATTGATGGTTATAGATGATCTATGTGAGCACAGCCATTAGGTTAGGTAGGGCATAAACTTTTGGGACATTGGGTTGCCATTCAAGCCAAAAATAAAGGCCCTATGGTGTCGTGCAGTTTCCTCATAGAACCTTAATGGGGGGAGTGCAAAGGGGGGCTTTCCCCTTTCTACGGGGCCGGGGGACCTATTCCCCCGACCCATAGGGCCAAGACGATAGGATTGCTGGTCATGGAGATATTATCGGATGGCATATTTTTCCGACTATTGTGTATCTCCGGATTCCGTTTATCTATACTGACTCCCCTTGTAAAAGCTATATAAGCATGACCCAGGTTGAGCTTTACATAGCATTGCACACTAGTAAGCCCTTCATCTAGAGTTTTTCTAGATCGCCATCTAAGCTCCACATTGGGAGCGCACATGTAGACAGCACCATCGTTGTAACTGCATTATGCTAGGCAATCTAAGAACTTGAGTTCTCTATCTCTCAGTCTGCATCCATCTTTATCTGTGTTTTTCTCTCGACTCTGTCTACTAGTCTATTCCATTGTGCTGTTATTTTCTTATAGTGGATTCATTTGAATTAAGTGGATTAAATGATATGGATTCATTTGAATTATGTGGATTTAATGAGGTGGGTTCATTTGAATTATGTGGATTAAATGATATGGATTCATATGAATTTAGTGGATTAGATGATGTAGATTCCTTTGAATTATATGGAGTAAATGATGGGATTCATTTTAGTTAAGTGGATTAAATGATATGGATTCATTTGAACGAAGTGGATGAAATGATGTGGATTCATTTGAATTATATGGATTAAATGATGTGGATCCATTTGAATTATGTGGATTAAATGCTATGGATTCATATAAATTATATGGATTAAATTATGTGGATTCATATGAATTAAATGGATTAAATGATGTGGATTCATTTGAATTAAGTCGAGTAAATGGTGTGGATTCATTTGAATTAAGTGGAGTAAATGATGGGGATTCATTTGATTTAAGTGGATTAAATGATATGGATTCATTTGAATTAAGTGGACTAAATGATGTGGATTTATTTGAATTAAGTGAACTAAATGATGTGGATTCATTTGAATCAAGTGGATTAAATTATGTGGATTCATTTGAATTAAGTGGATTAATGATGTGGATTCATTTGAATTATGTGGATTAACTGATGTGGATTCATTTGAGGTAAAATTAATGTTTTTGTTGTGCATATTTGAAAGTAAACAATGGCAAGAATGTTAGATGTGAACAATGGCATTGATCATGTTGAATCGCAAAGGATTTTGTCTGAAGAAAATGCTCAATTTGCACAATCAGGGTTAGCATTTATATTCTACTAAGATTTAGAACCAAAGGGATTAGAAGGAGAACCGTTATCAATGAAGAAGTTAAAAATCTATGTCCAAATCTTTTTGTTCGTGATGTTCTCTTTCGAGTTACAAGAAGGGTGAACGAAAAAACATCATTAAAGCTTCCTAACTTACACCATAAAGGATTAGCAAGAACTTTACTTTGATGCTTTGTTCAAGTTGAAAGATCATTACCAAAAAATAATCAACTAGCACTATATTTCATTCAAAAAGATTTTATACAAGATATTCTTCACTGACATGTAGATTGGGATGATTGCTTGAAGAATGCAAGTATAGTTTTGGGCTGTCCTCAAAATCATGCTGAATTTCGTAATCAAGGACAAGAAGACCCTCTTCCTCAAAAGTAGCCCTATATTTTGCTACCTAAAGTGCATATTACAAAAAGCATATGCCAAATCATTGGCATGTGATACACTTAAGTGATTTCTTCATTTTGAATGAAGAAAATCATATGCATTCCAATTACATTCACAACTACAGCTTGAAGTTGTTACTGTAAGCACTCTCATAGATATATGTTGCAACTCCACTTTTTCACCTCTGTACTCTCTCCACCATATAGGAGGTGGATGCTTTTGAATCGCTTCAATGTGCCTAGATCTCCAAAACATCCTTCTCAATTTACATATGCTACTCTCTAGTGGAATGTATCTTGACCATCTGTGCCTAGAAGTAGTAATTGACATGTGTTTTTAAAATTTTCCATGACTTCTTTGTTTGATGTTTGACCTATGTGTTGAAATATTGGATCCAAGAGGAACGTTGCTCCATGTAAATGAGTATGCATTTGTGTCCATCTTTTCTTTGCTAACAATACGATCTTTGTTTTTTCTTGTAGTGAAAAAAAAATTAAACTCTTTCATTTTTTGAATAGCTTCTGACATAATCCAATAAACTTTTCCTATCGCAAACTTACTGGTATCAACAATTCATAAAAGTTCCACAAAAGGTTGGTAATACCAATAATTTTTTCAAGATAATGCCAAAAAAATTTGTGATTGTATTAGAGACATACACTTAAAAGCCACAACTCGATAAGAAGGATACTTCTCTAGCCATGCCTCCCATGTTCAATTTGTAATCATTTCTACAAGTTTTGGTTTGCCTTCTAATAATCCATTGAGCACAATATAGGTTTTTGCAAATTGTGTAGCACAAAATATGTGAAGTGCTTTATTGAGAAACTTTTTTTAATGAAAGATAATCTACCTATAGTTTTCAATAATAGATCTAGTGTATGAGTTGTGCATGGAACCCAAGTAATGCCTTCACACTTGTTTTGTATTGCAATTTCAGCACTTCGAAAATTAGATGCATTATCAATCACTATTTCAGTCACATTCTTTGGTCCACCCATGCGAGATATAGCATGTTCACATATCTTTACAAGAAAAGCTAAACTATTCTCTTTAAGAGAAGTATCAACTACTTCCAAAAATGTACTTCCCTTTGGACATGTAACCATGACATTAATCAATGGCTTCTTCTAACAACTTGTCCATTCATCTAGTGCTATTGTGCATCCATACATGGGTACATAATCAAGCACTTTTCATTTTCAAACAGCTTCAAGAATTTTCTTCACTTTATCTACAGACTCTGTTCACATTTTATTGTAATCTGGCATGGTGAATCCTTTCCATGCAGTTGATATCAAAGCATCTTTGAAAATAGGATTACGAATAACATTGAAAGGAATCTTGCATGTTAAAAATTCTTGACTCCATTTAAGATGAAGCTCAAGACAATCTTTCTTTTCAAAAGCTATAGGTATTGTGTTCTATGATTTAGTATGAACAAAGCATGATGCCACACTATTAGATCCACTATTTTTACTACATTCACCAAGTCCACTCTTTCTTGATGTAGCTAGAGAAAATGGAGTACATGTATCTTGATTACTCTCAAAAATAGTTTGTGATACTTGAGTAGAAATATCATGCAGATCCTCTGTTGTCATTGATACATCTACTCATTCTTGCTCTACACCTGGACTACTTCAAAAGTACTATGAACTACTCATGCTTTTAAGTCTTTTTAATGTGATACATTGAGATTTACATTTGTTTGAATAACTTTCAAAGTGTACCCATATATCACTATCTAGATTAGAGCATCCTGCCACATTATCATGTGTTCTAAAAAGATGATCTTTTATCTGAGTTGCATTGCCTACATAACGATGTCCACAACATTTGCATTGTATTGTGGAGACTATTTTACCCTCTTGATGAATAATCACATATGATCATTCTTTTCCCTTCCCATAATGCTTGCTTTATGAAGAATTATATCTACAAAAAGACAACATAAATCAATATCAAATAAAATATATACAAACTACTTTGAATCTCTCTTAAAGTTTTTAGATCTATTAATCTAATGTATTTATCTACCTGTTTGTTTATATTTCTACCTCTTCATATAAATAGATAGATTTTAACTCATAATCATATGCACAAATATGTTGGGGTAAAGGTCCTAAATGACCCCCTTATTTGTACACATTTGTGTAGGCCTTTTATAAGGCTTAATGTACTCATTATTTATTCTTTTGGCCAAGTTCAATGTGAACTTGGCCAGGTCCTATAAAAGTGAACTCAAATAAACTTAGGGCTCACTTCTTTCTTTAGTGAAGCCCCCAAACAAGCTGCCTCTCTCCAAATTCGAATTTCTCTCTCTCCATCTCTGTCTATCTGCTGCGTGGGCTGCTCCTTGCACCTCGAGCCCTTCTACTCAGCCAAGGGGGGTATTACCACAGCTACTGCATCACCTGAGCACATCTCCTCAGCTCAACAACTGGTATCAGAGCCTATATTGGGCCTCAAATCTGCTGTGCAGGTTCTCTACAGCAGCATACACTCACCATTTGGCAAAATCATCAAGTTTCATCGCGAAGAAAGGGTCCAAAATCTGCTGTACCATCATTTTCAGTGATGTTCCAGCTTTTTGTCGCGAAGAAAGTGATTTTTCTCCGATTTTATCGCGAAGAACGGGTGTTTTTTAGCAAAATCTCAAAGTTTCCAGCAAGAACAGGTGTTTTTCAGCAAAATATCAAATTTTCCAGCAAATTTCTGAGTTTTTGCAGGTCTTCTCACTCTCAACTGGCTGAGCACACATAGTGGGAGATACATTTTGCTATAATTTCTATAGTTTCAGCAAAATTGACCTACGTATGAGAAGTTGTGGAGTATTTTGCCATAATTTCTTGTAAAACAGTGGCAAAAATTAGGGCTTTTGCTCCTACATGCATCTAAAGGCTGAGTATTAGCCTTATGTACATTGTTTGAGGTTAAAAACAACAAAATTAGTTGTTTTTGAGCATAAATTGAGTTTCTGAAATTCTCTGCGCAAAAAATTCAGAGATCAGTTTTGTGCCCAGAATCACCCCATTTTTGTCCCAAATTGCTCCTGTGACCGTTTGGAGTTGTACTGCATCATTTTTGGAGGCTTCACTTTGATTTTGGTGCATTTGCCAAAAATTCCAGCAGGTTTTTTCATTGTGCAACTATGGCGTCATCCTCCTCAGATGTGAAGAATCTATTTGAGATTCGACGGTTTGAGGGAACAGGTTTTGACTTATGGAAGGAGAGAATTCAGGGAATCCTCTTCTTGAAAGATTGTGACAGGGCATTGGAGGCAGAGAAACCAGAGGACATGTCAGAAGATGCATGGTTTACTTTGAACAAGAAGGCCATTATATACATTAAGATGGCTGTATCCGATGAGATTCTAGTAGATCTCAAAGGTTTGACCACTGCTTTTGAGTTATGGGCAAAACTCAAGGCGACGTATGAAAATACTACGCCTGTTAACCAAGTACACCTGATGCGGAAGCTTGTTGGCATGCAGCTTGATGAGTCCAAGAGTGCAGCTGAACAGTTGTCATCGTTTGCAGGTACTTTATCACAGTTGCAGGACTCAGGAATGCCTCCTTTCGATGATAAGCTTAAAGCCATTTTCTTGCTTATGACATTGCCTGACTCTTGGGAGACATTGGTAGTCTCATTGTCCAATAACCCCAACTTGACTTTTGATGGTGTTAGGGGTTCTATTCTTAATGAAGAGATCAGGAGAAAAGCAGGTGGAGAAGGAGGCAGCTCAGCCAACATGGTTAGAGGCAGGACAGATAAGAAGAGTAATTATGCATAGAGGAATAAGAGTAAAAGCAGGGAAAGGGGGAATAGCAGCAAAGGCAAAAGCAATGATGTGACATGCTATCAGTGTGGCAGGAAAGGTCACAAGAAATCCGATTGCCGCTATTACAAAGCAGAGCTTGATAGGAAGAAGAATTCTAGAGATAAGAAGAAGGACAGGAAAGAAGACAAGACTGATGCACAGGACAGCCAAAAGGACAAGGAGAAGGCCAATGTGGCTTCTAGTGTAGTCATAGAGGAGCTCTCAGATGCAGAGGACATTTTATGCGCTACTTTCTCAGCTGATGACACTCATGCATTTGATCCTTCGCTAAATGTTCATGCACAGGACATGTCAATCACTAAGAGTGATGTCATAGATGCTTTGCTGACCGTCAATGATGCATTGGCCCAGACTTGGATAGTAGATTCTGGTGCTTCATTCCATGTGACTCCTATCAAGGAGTGTTTTTCTACTTTTATTGCAGGCAGCCATGGCCATGTATACCTTGGAAACAATCATGCATGTTCCATTGAGGGTATTGGCACAGTGCATTTTGCTACAAATGGCACTAATGAGCTGGTCTTGCATAATGTGTGTTATGTACCAGGGATCAAGAAGAGCTTGCTTTCTATGGGTCAAATGGATTTGCATGGTTATAGCATTCTTTTTGAGAAAGGATCATGGAAAATGACTAAAGGTTCAAGGCTGATTGTGAAAGGCACAAAGAAGGTAACTCTCTATTGCTTGCATGGAAAGGCCTTATCAGGCAAGTTCATTGCTCTGGCTGAAGTTCACTCCCATATGTAGTTGTGGCATAAGAGACTTGGCCATATGAGCCAAAAGGGTCTCACTAGGCTTTGTAACTTAAAGAAGCTTGATGCTAAAGGCACAAAGCTTGACTTTTGTAATGAATGTCAATATGGAAAGCAAGTAAAACGTTCCTTTTATTCTGGTGTGTCTCGTAAGTCTTGTGTACTTGATCTTGTTCATTCTGATGTATGTAGCATGCCCACCAAATCTATGGGGGGTGCTTTATATTTCATCTCCTTTGTTGATGATTTTTCTAGAAAAATTTGGGTTCAATTGCTTAAATCAAAGGATGAAGCATTTGCTGCATTTAAGCGTTTTCATGCATTTGTGACCACCCAAACAGGTAGAAAGCTGAAATGCTTGCGTACGGACAATGGTGGTGAATATACAAGTGCTGAATTTCAGAAATTTTGTGAAAATTTGGGCATTAAGAGGGAGCTTACTGTTCCATACAGCCCCTCTTCTAATGGTGTGGCTGAACGTTACAATAGGACACTTTGTGAGAGGGTGAGATGCATGCTGTCCACAGCTAATCTCCCTCATGGATTTTGGGGAGAGGCACTCAAAACTGCAGTACATGTGTGCAATAGATCCCCTCACATGTCTTTAAAAGGTGACATCCCTGAAGAGGTTTGGTCTGGCAAACCTGCTTCATATGATCACTCTCGTGTCTTTGGCTGCGAGGCGTTTGTGCATATAAGGCCTGAGCTGAGAAACAAGCTTGATGCTAAGTCCATTAAAGGCCTCTTCATGGGATATGGTGAAGAAGGTGAAATGGGCTACAGGATTTGGATACCTCAGCTCAAGAAGGTCGTACGCAGCCAGGATGTTGTTTTTAATGAGGCAAGGCTGCTTCAAAACAATTGTGCCTCAAAAAATAACCATAAAAGGGTAAGATTTCAGCATGACCAGCCACCTGTTAGGTCGAATTCTGACCCTCAGGATGCACCACAAAGGACTGAAAATGTTGACGATCCAGTGGTTTTTGAGCCAGAAGAAGTTGGACAGCAAAATGAGGCTCCTGAAGGGCATATGCAGCCGAATAATAATGTTGAAAATGGTGCTGGAAACAATGGACAGCAGCATAATAATAATGATTTGATCATACCGCCTGATGTAGACCCATTGCTTGACAATGTGGATCATTGGGTGAGAAGATCTACTCGTCTTAGAAGGAATGTGAGTAGATTTGATCCTTCATTGCATTACATTTTGTTGACAGATGAAGGTGAGCCTCTCACATACAAAGAGGCAAAGGCATGTGAGCACAGCAGCAAGTGGGAGCTTGCTATGCAGGAAGAGATTAAAGCTTTGCATGCTAATGATACTTGGGATTTGGTTGAATTACCCAAAGAAAGGAAAGCCATTCCTAACAAATGGGTGTATAAAATCAAAACAGTTGATGGAAAACCCAAGTACAAAGCAAGGCTGGTTGCAAAGGGATATGCCCAGACCAAAGGCATAGATTTCCAAGAAGTATTCTCTCCTGTGGTGAAGATGACCACTTTGCGAGTGTTATTTGCAATAGTAGCTGCTCTTGATTTGGAATTAGACCAAATGGATGTACATACAGCTTTCTTGCATGGTGATGTTGATGAAGAGCTTTACATGAAACAGCCAGAGGGGTTTGTTATTCCTGGAAAGGAACATTTGGTATGTAAGCTCAATAGAAGCTTGTATGGGCTGAAACAAGCTTCTAGACAATGGTACAAGAAGTTTGATGCTTTCATGCTCAAACAAGGGTATAAAAGAAGCCATGTTGATCACTGTTTGTATACGAAAATTGATGTAGATGGCAGCCCTATTGTTCTTGTCTTATATGTTGACGATATGCTGATTGCTGGTAAGAAAAGAGACACCATTGATGCTCTTAAACAGCAGCTGAAATCTGCTTTCTCAATGAAAGACCTTGGGGCAGCAGAGCATGTCCTTGGAGTGAGGATTAGAAGACAAAGGGACCAGCACATATTGTATTTGTCGCAGGAAAAATACATTGAAAAGGTGCTGGACAGATTTAACATGGCTGATGCAAAGCCTCTTGGAGTGCCATTGCAGCCATATGTTAAAGTTTCCAAGGAAGATTGTCCCAAAACACAAGAAGCAATCAATGACATGCAAAATGTGCCTTATGCTTCAGCTTGTGGCTCACTTATGTATGCTATGGTTGCAACTAGGCCGGACATTGCCCATTCAGTGGGAGTTGTGAGCCGGTTTATGGCCAATCCAAGCAAAGCTCATTGGAAAGCAATAAAGTCCATTTTGAGGTACTTAAAGGGGACCAAAAATAAATGCATTTGCTATGGCAAAGACCCATTGGAGCTGAAAGGCTTTTGTGACTCTGACATGGCTGGTGATGTGGATACACGTAAATCCACAAGTGGATACATATTCACTCTTGCAGGAGGTGTTGTTTCATGGTGCTCAAGGCTGCAAAAGATTGTTGCTTTGTCCACTACAGAGGCTGAATACATTTCAGCCACTGAGGCTTCCAAGGAAGCCATATGGCTGGCACAATTATGCAGTGAGTTTGGCTTGTCAAACAAGGCACCTATGCTTAGCTGTGATAGCCAGAGTGCCATATGTTTGGCAAAGAATGCCATGTTTCATGCACGCACTAAGCATATTGATGTGCGATATCACTTCATTCGAGAAGTGCTTGAGGATAGCCTTATCACACTTGTTAAGGTTCATACATCACAGAATCCTGCAGATGTTCTCACTAAGTGCTTTTCTAAAGCACAACATGAGCTATGTATACAGATGGCGGGAGTCACGTAGCTTAAAGGCGTCATTTATGCCTTTAAGTGGGAGGTTGTTGGGGTAAAGGTCCTAAATGACCCCCTTATTTGTACACATTTGTATAGGCCTTTTATAAGGCTTAATGTACTCATTATTTATTATTTTGGCCAAGTTCAATGTGAACTTGGCCAGGTCCTATAAAAGTGAACTCAAATAAACTTAGGGCTCACTTCTTTCTTTAGTGAAGCCCCCAAACAAGCTGCCTCTCTCCAAATTCAAATTTCTCTCTCTCCATCTCTGCCTATCTGCTGCGTGGGCTGCTCCTTGCACCTCCAGCCCTTCTACTCAGCCAAGGGGGGTATTACCACAGCTGCTGCATCACCTGAGCACATCTCCTCAGCTCAACACAAATACACTTACACATACTATTATGAAGTAAGAATCAATGTTGAGTCAAAAAATCACAATAGATTCTAATTCTCAATCATACACACACATACACTTACACATACTATTTTGAAGTAATAATCAATGTTAAGTGTGACAATTACAATAGATTTTAATTCTCAATCATACACACACATACACTTACACATACTATTGTGAAGTAAGAATCAATGTTGATTCAGACAATCATAATAGATTTTAATTCTCAATCATACACACACATACACTTACACATACTATTGTGAAGTAAGAATCAATGTTGAGTCAGACAATCACAATAGATTTTAAATTCTCAATCATACGCACATACACTTACACATACTACTGTGAAGTGAGAATCAATGTTAAATCAAACAATCACAATAGATTTTAAATTCTTGATCATATGCACATACACTAACACATATTATTTTGAAGTAGGAATCAATGTTGAGTCAGACAATCACAATAGATTTTCATTCATAATTATGTTGGAGTTAGACATCTGCGGAAGCACGCAAACAGCACAAGGAAGAAGAAGAAGCTTGGAGTACAACACACAATACTGAATGTATTACTAGAGAATGTACAAAGATAAGTAGCCCATTAGGGCAATAGGCGAATATACAAGCCGGGGGAAAAAAACCTCCTAAAGAGGGAAAAAAGTGCCCCGGCGGTCCTAGTGTGTTCACACACATCACTACCTAAATATATCAACAAATCCCCCCTGGGAGTGATGCGGTGAACAAGGAGCTGGCACTCATGTATAAGGAAGTGCCAAACTATGTGGAAATCACTCCACAAAAGGAAGTAAGCCCAAAGCTTTGCGGAAAGCTTCAAACTTCTCCCTAGGCAGAGCCTTCGTGAAAAGGTCTACTATGTTCTCCTACGTGGGCACATATGCCAAGATGATCTCCCCAGCAGAGAACCTCTCCCTGACATAGTGATAATGCACCTCAATGTGCTTAGTGCGAGCATGGAATAGAGGGTTCCTCGCAACTGTCAATCCGCTCTGACTGTCACTGAAGATGGTGGTGGCAGAAGATTGGCCAACACCCAAATCAGCCATAAGGCGTCTGAGCCACACACACTCAACAGTCGCTGTGAAAGCTGCCCTATACTGAGTCTCACAACTGGAAGTGGCCACAGTAGGTTGCTTCTTGCTCAACCAAGATATACATGAGCTACCAAGCATGAAGCAAAAACCACTGGTGGACACACGAGTGTCATAGCAACCAGCCCAATCTGAGTCAAAAAAAGCATGCAAATCTGGCGGTAGTGATCCCCCCTTGGGATAAAACAACCCAAATAGCCGAGTACCACTCAAGTAGCAAAAGATATGCTTAACCGCCTTCCAATGCGTGACTCCTGGGCAATGCATAAACCTGCTCATCTGTGAGACAGCAAACTGAATATCTGGCCAAGTAATGCATAAGTAAATCAAGCATCCAACAGCGTGCTGATAGAGAACAGCATCAAATGCATCTCCAGCATCATGAAAACTCAATTGTAAACCTATCTCCATAGGAGTGGCAATAGGCTTACAGTCTTCAAGGCCAAAATGCTGCAATAATGTGTCAATATATTTCGTTTGACACAAAGCCATTCCACCATCAACTTGCATAAATTGAATGCCCAAATAGTGATGCAAATGCCCCAAATCAGACATCTCAAATGAGGCATGCAAATCAGCCTTGAAATCAGCAATATGCTTCTCAATAGGACCAGTGAGCAGCATGTCGTCAACATAGACAACAATGATTAGAAGCACATCATTAGCACGCTTAACATATAAGGTGCTTTCAGTTGGACTATTCTCAAAACCATGTGCAACCAGATAGGCATGTATCTTCTCATACCAAGCACGTGGTGCTTGCTTTAAACCATATAATGCCTTCTTTAACCTGCACACCTGGTTTTCATGCCCTTTCTGCACAAAGCCATGGGGTTGAAAAGCATACACTTCTTCATGCAAGTCACCATTCAGAAATGTTGTTTTAATGTCCAACTGATGTACATTCCAACCATGATGGGCTGCAAGTGCACAAATGCTCCGAACAGTAGTCATATGGCATGTAGGTGCAAAGGTCTAATCAAAATCAATGCCTCTTTCCTGTGCATAACCCTTTGCAACAAGCCTAGCCTTATACCTGTCAACTGTACCATCAGGTTTACGCTTCAGCTTGTATACCCACTTAGTGCCAATGGCCTTCTTGCCAGGAGGCAAGTCACATAAAGACCATGTACCTTTCTTCATTATAGCATCATATTCAGATTGCATAGCAGCCATCCAATTTTCTGAATTCTGTGCTTCATCAAAAGAAACAGGCTCATTCTCATCACAGAAACTAGACGCAGCCATAGCATAGCAATCTGATGCAAAGGAGGCACTATGAGAGCCTGAACGAGTACGATATGACAAAGGTGCATCTAATTTGCTATCACGCAAAGTCTGCACCAGCCATTTTGGCATAGTTTTTGCCTGCTCAATATCAGCTCTCTCATCAACAAGTGCATCATGTAAATCTGCATCAGAAATGCAAGGATCTGCATCATCATATGAAACCTGCAAAGGCTGAGAAGTTGCCTCATTAGGACAAGCACTAGACTGTCCACCTGTAAAAAGAGGCATCAAAGTATCATACATGTCTTTGGAGCTAACAGATGTCTCCTTAGTACATGAAAGCAATGGTTGAATAGCATCTTCCACAAAGACAACATCACGGCTAACCAGAATGCGTTTAGTATGTGGATGATGCAGACGATAGCCTTTACTTTCAGAACTGTACCCAACAAAAATACATTTTACTGCCTTATCATCCAATTTTTTGCGATGTTGTTCAGGCACCAGTGCATATGCCAAACAACCAAAAACACGCAGATGAGAAACAGATGGCTTGCGGTCATGCCAAGCCTTATATGGAGAGATAGACTGCAGCGCTTTAGTGGGACACATGTTCAGTACATATGCTGCACACATGACAGCCTCAAGCCAGAAACTATGTGGTAAAGCCTAACTTTTGACCATGCACCTCGCCATCTCCATGAGTGACCTGTTCTTTCGTTCAGCAACTCCATTCTGTTGAGGTGTATACAGCACTGTACACTGGTGTTTTATCCCACGTTCAGCTAGAAATGCATTAAAATCAGAAGACATATATTCCCCCCCTCGATCAGAATGGAGGGTGCCCATTTTACATGCTGACAGATTTTCAGCCAAAACCAAAAACTGTTTGAAGCACATGAACACTTCGGACTTTGCTTTGAGTGGATATACCAATGCATCCCTGGAAAAATCATCAATGAAAGTCACGAAGTAAAGATAATTTCCAAAAGAGGGTGTCTGAATAAGACCACAGACATCACTATGTACAAGCTCCAATTTCTGTGTAGCCCGAACTGAACCATCTTTTGGAAAGGAGGAACGCTACATTTTGCCCAAAATACAGCCTTCACAAACATGTTTTCTAGGTGCCTCAAGTTTGGGCAAAGAGGACACCATTTCAGATTCCTACAGGCGTAGCAAACTAGCAAAATTCAGATGACCAAAGCGTGCATGTCAAAGCTTTGCATCTAACATAGCTTGAGAATCATTTATTGCACATGCCAAATCATTTTCAGATCTTTCATAGTCTATGAGCTTATACAGCCCACGACATAAAATGCCAGAAGCAATAATCACATCGCCATTTGACAGATCATGAACTATACACCTATCATCAACAAATTTCACAACCAAGCCAATCTTGGCTAATGCAGAAATTCATAACAGGTTCTTTTTTATCCCTGGCATAAATAAAGCATCTGACAAAGTGAAAGAACTACCATCAGCAGTAGTCAAAATGATCTTACCAACTCCCATAACACGATAAGAGGAGTTGTTGGCGCATGTAACAGTATTCCCTGTAGGGGCAGGCTCGAGTGAAGAGAAGAAACTGCGCTGCGAGGTAATATGTTTGGTTGCCCCACTGTCAAAGTACCAAACATGTGAGTCTACTGCAGACATGCACTGCTCATGAGAAGATGGGTCAAAACTGCAATCAATAGTGAACGCCCATTCTTCTTCCTGCACAAGATTAGCAGACTCCATTTTTGGTGTAGAGGCTTCTGCAACAACCATTCCAGTCTCTTTCTTCTTTGCCTCTTTTGCAGCCAGTTTTGGACAGTTCTTTATGATATGATCATTCCCTTTACCTTGTTCGTTTAACAAGATCTTATACCTTGTTCTTTGTACAACACATGAAGTTCACAAAAAACAAAGTAACTCTGATGAGGTATAATTCTGAGGGTATTCTTTTATAAAACATTACTCAAACAAATATTTTTCAATTGAAAGACTTTTCGATTGACACCTTTTTTATCAAAAAAAATTTTGATCGAAAAAAAAATTGAAGATCAAAAACTTGAAGAATATGATTGGCACATAACATTATGATAAAGTTCTTGGAATGGAATGATTCAAGTGCAATTGAAGCTTTACAGATCGCAAAGAAGATAAAAAAAAGCTATGGAAAGCAAGAAACCTTGTTGGGAACCTAAGTTAAATCATGAATTTTACATGTGCAAGGTTCAGTGGTACATTCAAAGTTCAGAGACTTATGTATTTCATTTTTATCTCAGTTCAAATTTATGCACAGTTAGCTTAAGCTTCAGTGGAAATCAGTTAAGAGATATATTTATAGATCTTCAAAGTTTTGCAAACATCAGAAGTTTTGCAGATTCTTGACCTTGTTTCATTATGACATTGAAGGGGGGATTGTTGTAAACAATGTCATCATAGTCTAAAAATCTCCAAAACTATAGCCATATTATATGCATTACTTAGAACTCTACACAAGAGAACTCGTAGGAGAGTTTGTCTATGGCAAATGATTCAAAAACGATTTGAAAAGCAAGCAATCGACTCAAGTTCAAACACCATTTGCGGCAAAATTTGAAAAGCATCATGGACTTTTTCGTGCCCAGAATTGATATTAGATTTTTCTTTTTGAATGTGATCACATGTAAGTCTACATTTAGCGCATGCTTTTTGGAAAATCATAAAAGCTCATCGCTATGGCATGTTACTATATAATGGAGGTTATGGGTCACAATAGAATCATCACTCAAGGGTGTACAACCATCATTGGTGGTCAAGTTCACTAGGAGGGGATTTCTTACACTCTTGGAGGAGGTGTCCTCTACATATGGTGGTTACTTGGAGGAGTTAGTGTCAGTTATTGAGTTACTGTGAGTAACAAGTCTATTTTTTTCTCTACTTGTTAGTTCACTAGTTTTTTATTTAGGATTAATCAAAATTAGGGTTTGCTATAAAACATTTCTAAATTGTTCATATTCTCCATATTCACACACACACACACACACTCTCTTCATACCTCTTAGGCACTTTGCATATAATTTCTTGTATCTAGTTCCTATTTCTACCTAGATTCAGATCTTGTGAGTTTGTATCATATTCACACATCGTAATTTGAAATTGGAATATAAGATAGTGTAGGTGAGCATCCTAGCTTACTGAAAACTTTAAAAAAAGTTTTCTACTCTCTCTATATCTCCAACTCATCTATTTTTTAGTCTAAGGTGTATATGCTAAGGTTTATGTGTTGGAAGATCATGTAAACCTATGATTTATTGTTATTGAGACCCACCCCACCTCCAACAAATGTGTCATGTATTGGTAGCAAAATGGTTGTGGAATATTGTGCAGGGTATTGGTTGCACATGTGAATACAGTTATTGAAGGTGATGTAGATAGCATTGAAGATGGTGATCTTCATATTCCTAATCGTGTTGTAGTTCTTGTTGCACCTACTGTAGAGCAACTTCATTGGGATGGCAGAGATGCTCAAGCACATGCATTGATAGCTTTGTATGTCAAGCATGCCATTATCCCTCATATTTGCTCTTGCAAAATAGTAAAGGATGCATGAGGCTCGTGCTGCTTACCTCCGAAAACAATTGGAGAGTGATCATATGAATAAAGAAGATTCTATGGAGAATTCTTTGAGAAAGATCGAAGATTTGAAGGAGCAATTGATTTCTAATGATGAAGTCTTGCCAAATAGTTCACTTGTACAAACTGTTCTTAATGGTCTTTCATATTCAAATCAAAGTTTTTCTTCTACTCTTAGATTGATGATGAAAGGAAATCCAAATGCCTTAACATTTGAGGACTTATTCTATGTTTTGTTGCAGGAAGATCAGTCCAAGCAGAACAGGTCCATTATGTGTATTGCACATCAAGCTTTCTTAGCTAGTTAAAAGGGCAAAGGTAAATGGAGCTCATCTACTAGTAGGCAGAAATCTGCTAATGCTGCATAATCAAAGAAGACAAAGATGAGAAGAAAACAAAAATGAAAAACTAGTTTTGCAAATACTGTAAAGGAAATGATCACATCATAAAGATTTGTCCAAAATTGGCTACAAAAGAGGCAAAGAAGAAATAGGCTAAAAAGGTTGTTGTAGAGGCCTCTACACCAAAAACAAAGTTTGATAATCTTGTACAGAATGAAGAATGGGCATTTACTACTATTTGGGAGTGCTTACCATATTCAAGAGGTATATTTGGAAAGTAAACTCTATGTGAGTTTTAACAAGCAGGTATGTAAGGAAGTAAGTTAGGCGCTTCGAGGTTATTAAGAGAAAGGCTCTCTGTGTGTGCCAATGATAGCAAATCATGTGAGAGCTATGGAAAAAGTACGTTCCATAATAGCAATCCTCATGAAAACAGAAATGATGCTTATTTTTAACATCACCTATCATCACAGGACCATTAGCATAAGCTTCATGAGAACAACTAGTTGCATTGTTAATGGCCTTCATTTTCCAACCATGTTCTTTATCAATAGATCATTTCGCATGATGAAAAATATGTTTTGATATAATATTAATTTCAAAACTAGAATCAATCAACGTAATGCATAAATTTTTATCACCCATGAGCCCAAACACTCCTTGTGAAGTGGCTTTGTGGATTTTCTTCATGTCTTGAATGATCACCTAGAATAAGACCAAGAAAAAAATTATTACAAGAAATAAAATCATTATTTAAGCTCAAATTGCTTACATTTCGATGATTGTTTTTAAGCTCCTCAATGTTTTGATGTTTTCTTTTTAAATTATTGATAAAATTATCTATTATTTTCCTTTTAATTATGCCTAATAATTCTTCTAAAGACGTTAATACTTCTTTTTTCATGATGTTTTCATCCAAAAACTTTTTGAAACCAATATGTTTTTCTAATTCAAGTATAAGTTTGTAGCTAGGATTTTTCTTAGCTACTTTTTTAACTTGTTTTTTAATTAATTTCTTTTGAGACTATCTAGTGGTTCGTTTGTGCCTTTCTAACTCATCATACCATACCTATTTACTTACTAATATAATTTTTGAATCATAATGGTACAATTTATTATGATTCCATATAACTAATTTTTTCTTTAATGCATCTTGTAGAAATTCACAACCCCTACTTGTATGAATAGTATTGTCACACCAAGTGCATCTTCTTGGATTTTTTTTTCTATTATCATCTTCATTTTGTGCTTGTGATGTGTTATTTTGTTTTGAATCTTGATTTTGTGCATTTGATAATTATGCTTTAATTTCTTTTAATGTTTTCATAATATCATCTAATTGTTGGATGGGGATAGTTAAATTAATATTTTCAGTTCTCAAAATGTTCATTTGGTATGATGGGTTCCTTTGAAGGTATTTCTAATGAAAATTTATCATCATAAGAATCAATTTGAGTTAATCTTAGATCCCTTTTTATTATTTTATTGACAACTAACCTTTAAGCATCCCCCTCATTTATAGACACATCCTCAAGCAAGGTTAACAACTCAGATTATTGTTTAGAGCTAGCAAATTGTGAGAACAAATTTACCTTTTGTTCAAAAAGTACTACTTCGTGAAACTAGAAAATTGAGAAACTTATCTTCAATTCTCATAGCAAGTAGGAAATCTCAAGGTCCCTTTGTATCAATGATCCAAGATATGAAAGAAGACCTAGTCATTGTTTTAAATTCATTTGAAAAGAACCCATACTTTAAAGATGTGGAAAAATCATCCCAATTTTGATGTTTGTATACTTGGATACTTGCTCTTAATGAATTTTTACTATTGTGAAATTCTTTAATCATTCTTCTTTTGGAATCCCAAAAATAATTGCTTTGTTCATAAAAAATAAAGAGATTCAAAGATATTTTTATTTTAAGATTCACCTTTTTCTTTTACAATGGACTCAAGCATTAAAAGCAAATGGTTGGTCTTACTTTGAAGAGGCATCAATTGACCGAAGTAGTCTTCAAAGTTGCTTCCAAAAATCTCCATTGCCTCTATATTGTCATGAAATGCTAGCATAAGCACTTCTAGTACTTACTATTCAATGTTCAAATAAGACACAAGATTAATTCTCAAAACCTCTTTTTTTAGGAAAACAAATTAAAAAATACCTTTCTATGATTTCTAAAAGAGAATGTGATATGGCTTGCTTACTTCTTCTTACTCACTTTCCTCTTGCTTTTCTTCTCTTACTCTTCACTCTCTCACCTTCACTTCTCTCACTTTACTTTCCCTTCTTTTATTATTCACTTCTCTCTCTCTCTCTCTTCTTTATGTCACCTCTCTCTTTCTAGCTTCTTTGCTTCAGATGAACAATAAAAAAACTTCAATGGTGCATAGACAAGATTTCTTGCATAAAACAAGAAGGATGTTGATGAAGAGGATATCCACTCAATTGAAAGTATCTTTCATCTCTATATGCCAAAAGCTTCTTTTGTATGAAATGGACACAAAATACTATATGCTCAAGGTTATTTACATGCACAATGATCATAATGAATGGTTTCATAATTTACAACACAATTTCATCATCATTATAAAGAAAAGATATTTGAAAACATAGATTGTTGGAGATCCCTTTCTATTTTATGATTCTCTTGAAATGGAAACATAACCCACCTTTGAGCTTTCTTAGAAAAACATATAATAAATAAAATATATTTTTATTTTATTTTTAACACTTTTTTTTACAAAAAAACATGAATTTAACAAAAAAACAGAATCAATAAGTTTGCATTTGTCATGTTTCAATATTCACTTAATTTTCATCAATTTCATCATTTTCATCTTCATTGTTGTCCTCATTCACAAGATAATCTTCACATTTACGCTTCTTGAAAAGTCTCTCTCTTTCGTGCTATTGGATTCCTTATCATAGTTCCATCAAGTTCTTTAAATGAATAATTCCATTGTCATGTATATGGATAACTATATATGGTCCAAACCATCTTTTGATGAGTTTTTGACGTGCATCATGCTTATTATCTAAAGAGGTATCATAAAATAAGACCTAATCATCTATTGAAATGGATTATCAACACAAACGATAAATATTATCAAAAACTATCTTATTTTCTAGATGTGATCATTTTAATCTAGCAAATGATTTATCTACATTCATCAATCCTTATTCCAATTGTTAAATTCTTAAAGCAGACAATCCTTTACGTGATACATTGTTCTCCAAGGTGAAGAAGTCCATCCAAAAATGTGTCTCAATGGAAAACAGAGATCTTTTTACAAGACATCAACTCGACAAGCATGAAACCAATGGTTCTAGTGCATTTCATCCTATCAGCCCATAATGCAAAAGGAAAGAATTCGGGTCATTATTTTAACTTATCTTTACAAACCTTTATAATAGCTTTCACAATAGAAGGATAATCCTTTTCTATCTTACCAATTGCTTAAGGATTATATTTATTAGAGATAAACGAGTATTCATCAAGTTCATCATAATTTATAACAATTCTCTCCTCATAGTTGAACCTACAAAAGACATCTTCAAGAAGGAACTTACAAACATTCATAGTTCTTTTAATGCACAAAACTCCTTCTACATGATTTGCTAAGTCTTCTCTTGCAAGAAGAACATAAGGCATTTTTTACAATCCAAAAGGCATGGTTACTATATCAATAATCCATTTAAAATGAATATGGAATGGATAAGTGGGATGAAGTGCATCAAGATGTTTGACAATGGTGTGCATTTGATAAGAGGCATGGTTACTAATGGATATTCAATGAATAAGTGGGATGAAGTGCATCATGGTGTTTGACAATCTGATATTCCTTACAAGCACTAATATAATCTCTTACATCAATATATATTAATGGCCAAAAAAAATCCTCCATGTCCAACCCACAATGAATCATGCATTTTCATCATTATCTTAGTTTGAAGTTCTTTCTTACTCACCACTCTTTGAGTTTTTTGAAGATATTCACTAGTATATTCCCATATGTATCCTTGTTTCAAAAAGAAATTATAAAATTGTTTTCCTATACCCCTATGCTTATTCTTTGGTCACTTTGGATTAGATGTTGATATACACAAATATTATCCAATGTCACACCATTTATTTTTATACTCTTCATGATTAAATCTTCCATTCTCAAAGCTTTGATTCAAAAATTTAGTTACATTAACATGTTTAAAAATGGTAAGCCTATTATCTAACTGTTAATACAAGCCTTATTGGAATAGGTTGGGTGATAAGACAAGATGCATATGATGAGAAACGATACGTCATATGCTTTGAAGCCCAAATCCTTCATGAAAGACAAAGGAAGTATCCACAAATTAAAAGGGAACTATGGGGAGTTGTGACCGCCTTGAAAAAATGAGAGGGAGTAATTCATTGGAGATTATATCATTGTTGAGATTGATTGTTTACACTTTTTTGGTATGATTTTAAACTACTCTACTCTTGATATTGCCACATGAAGATGGATCTCATATATTAAATTCCTTAATCATGAATTCATTCATATTGTGGATAAACAGCTACAATATGTGCACATAACTGGAAATTGAAATTGCCTCTTTATTATAGAACCTTTAAACAGCTACATGTGCACGTAACTGGAAATTGAAATTGCCTCTTTATTATAGAACCTTTCTTTGGAGAGCTACATTAGGTGCATTCAAAACCAATGCTTTCTTCGAGCACCATTCGGCTCTGCACTTCAATTATACACAATGTGGAGTAGGAGTTGAAACACTTCCACACATCTTCTAGAACCTCCCTTCAATTTGACACTAGTGGCGAGATTTCAACACAGAATCTGTAGACTATAGTCCCTCCTATGAGTCTACAAAATTATATTTGCCTTATGCCATTTTGTGAATTCTGCCACACTTTGGATCTACAATTAACGTTGATTCTAGATCCTCTTATTCATAAGGAAATCGAGGAATGGACTTATTCTTTAGGGTCACAAACTTCTCGCCCACACCGTCCTCTCGAGCATCCTTCATTAGCAACTTCTAGCTACCAATAAGCAACACAAAGCCCTTAGATCATCTAGTACACTCATTGTACATACATTGTTTTATTGAAATCTAGAGATTCTTGTACATAGTACACTAATGCACCATCTTTGTATATATTTTTCATTCATTAGAAGTTACTTTTGTCCCAAAAAAAAGAAAAAGGGGGGAGGGGGGGGAAGAAAAGAAGAAAAAGATAGCTACAAGATCAGCTCTAAGTAGAAGATCTCCATGAACCTCCAAGTTTTCCATGAACTTCTATATGCTCTCCAATAGTTAATATCAATAATCTCCTTCAAAGTGTAATCCTTCTCTAAGTATGTAAAAAAATTCACGAGAGAACTATGGGTAGCACACCTTTGAGGTTGATGTTGACCATTTTCTACCAACTATTTTTATACTATTTTTCACCTAATCTAAAATTCCTATACAAACTAATAATGAGTGGACAAAAATGGATGTACAATATATGAAAATCAGAATTCATTCTTCAAGAGAATTGGCTAGTGTGAATTGACCCACCTCCTTAAGTGAATTTGTTAAATAGGACTCACTAGCTCATTTGTGCATATCCTCGTGCACATGCATTTGGATGTTCTCTTTGGAGGAGTCACCCATACACCCATATTGGAGTGGGTGTGGTGTTATGAAACACAAGATGACCACCCATGCATAGCTGCAAGCTCCCATGCTATGGAGGAAGCTAATTTTGACTGTATGTCTAGATAGTGAGCCTAATGTCCATCCTTCTATGTGTTTGTGTGTATGGCATGTACTTTGTCTTGTCATCAAGGAGGATCCTAGTGGGGCTCTCACAACAATTCATCTGTTTATGTTCAACTTGTGCCCATACAACATTTTGTAATTCAGTACATTATATGTACTCAAATTCATTCATCAACAAGCTTATTCAAGGTCTACTCTCATGTGTTCTTCTAAGTTCTATATCTTGTGCTCTATAAACCTTGGGTAAAAAAGTGCTCCGCCATTCGATATCTATCCAAGAGGAGACAAAAGAGACTCATCACATTCAGATCTTTCTAACTCAAAGCATATGAAATCAAAGGTTTCACCCAACCCAAACCAAAAAAAGGGGAAAACACACACACACACACTAGCTTTTTCCAATTATTCGCTAAATATAGCAACTTTTTTGCCAAAACTAGCACAACATCAGTCCTGATGCAGTCCATATAACAAATCCTGTGTTTCATTTCAATTTACATCAATACAAAGCTTCCAAAGGTCCAAGAACTCAAAGAGAACTTAGAAGGCATCTTCATCACATATCTCAACCTAGGAGGTTATCATTCAACCTTAAGAGTCTTATTTATTTCGAGGTAGTCATTATTTACTCGTTTGTGGTTATCTCTACATCGTTCATTATATTTTGGATGTCTACTTCCACATATTGTGTATTTTGGAGATCTTCATCCGCTGAGTTAATCTACAACTGAGTTATTTTGTGTATTTTGGAGGTCTTCAACATATTTGTGTATTTTGGAGGTCTTCATCCATTGAGTTAATCTACAACTTCAACCAAGCCTTCGTCAAGTTTATGCTTAAGGAGTGTCAAGGTTAGTTTAATTATTCATACATTCATGTTTTTCAGTTATTAAGATGTTTATGTTCAGCTTTTGTTCATAGAGTTTTTGAAATGAATTCATTCATCAACAAGCTTATTCAATATCTACACTCACGTATTTCTCCCTTGCGCTCTCTAAAATCTTGGGTAAAACCACATTTGGTATCCACATAAGAGGAGACGAAAGAGACTTATAAAATCAAGGTCTTTCTAGTTCATGGCATATAAAATCACGGTTTTTGCCCCCCCCCCCCCCCCCCCCCCCCCGAAAAAGGACTTTTTTTTTAGGTATTTGTCAAATACAGCAAGTTTGTTCTACCCGAAATAAAGTAAAATCAGTCCTCATGTGCAGCTAATATAAAGAGTGCTTAAATTCATAGACTTCCAAAGATACAAGAGCTTAACGAGAAGGCTTGCTCAACACATATCTCAATCTAAGGGGTAATCATTCAACCTTGCAGTCTACTTTATTTAAGGTTTCTATTATCTACTTAATTGTGGTTATTTCTTCATTAGCTCATTATATTTTAGAAATCTACTTCAGCATAGTGTATTTTGGAGGTCTTCATCAGCTCAGTTCATCCCCAACTTCAACCAAATCTTGGTCAACTTCGTGCTCAAGTTATGTCCAGCTTAGTTCAATTATTTATATGTTCATGTTCAACTAAGTTCAGTAATTCACATGTTTACTTTCAGCTCATGCTCATAGAGCTTCTGTAATCAGTTATTATCTATAGTCAGGTTTGTTCAGCAGCAAGCTTGTTCAATATCTACCCTGATGTGTTCTTCTAACTCTTGAGCTCTCTAAATTCTGGGTGAAAAATTTTAAATTCACATTCATTATCTATGGAAGAGAAGCCGAGAGATTCATAAAAATCAGATCTTTCTAATTCATATCAAGCTTTCTTTCAATTTGAAATTATAAATATAGGAAGAATAATCATGTCTCTATGGCTAACTGGAATTAATAGCCCCCCCATGGTAATTGAGGCACTAGCAAATCAGTCTATTTGATACATAGCTTATGAGAGCTCCCAAATGATAGCTACACCCTATAGACCCTTGAATCCTCCCAACGCCTGGTATGCACAAATGAATTCCTGCTTCCAGAGGCAAGGCTTTAGCATGGACAGATTGCCCCCATTTTAAGCACTCTTTGAAGGGTCCCTCCATTACTTTGACACAGATAGAGATTACCAAATTGATCCCCCTTGAATTGATTCAATTACATAGTAGCACTTGGATAAAGCCCACTCAGGAGCTTGCCACGAAGTCGACTTTCTACAAAGAGCATATTCTCCAACTCATGATGGATAATTTTGTCGTCGGCCCTAAATATATAAATACTCACTTTCATTTGCAGAGGAGGCTGACATGAAAGGCATTGTGAAATTGCACGTTGTCGGGAAGCTCCAAACTGTAAGTGACTTCGTTGATCCGCTTCTCCACCTTGTATGGTCCATAGTAGCGATGGTTGAACTTCTGCGTGTTCTTCGGTAGGGTGATATTGCGTGCGCTGACGAGGACTAAGTCTCCGACTTGAAACTCTTCGCCGGGTCTCCGTTTCTTGTTTGCATATCGGGCCATGCGCTCTTTGCTTCTCTGCAAGCTAGACTTTGCCTCTTCTAACTTGGTCTTCCATTGATCCAAAAAGGCGCTGCAATCGGGATCATTTGTTGCAAGAGTGGAGTCTTGTGTGAGAGCCAAGGGTGTGATTACCTCCTTGCCGGTCGCCAATTCGAATGGGGTCATCTTGGTACTTGAGTGGACGGAAGCGTTGTAGTGAAACTCCAAAATATCTAAGTGCTTCGCCCAGTCCTTCTAATCGGTTCTGACATAGTTCCGGATGTAGTCTTCGATCGTCTAGTTGACCCGTTCGGTTTGCCCATCTGTTTGTGGGTGATACGCTGAGGAGAACCTGAGTTGCGTCCCCAAGATGCGGAAAAGCTCGGTCCATAGCCGGCTTAGGAAGCGTCCGTCCCGGTCCGACACTATGGCAAGAGGCAACCCGTGATACTTCACGATGTGAGTGAAAAAGAGATGAGCCACGGCCTTGGCGTTGAGCGGGGGTTTGGCCGGAATAAAGTGTGCTTGTTTTGTGAAGTAGTCCACCACAACGAAGATGGTGTTGAACCCCAAAGACGGTGGGAGTTCGGTGATGACGTCCATGCTAATCATGTCCCACGGCCGGTTGGGAATCGGGAGTGGTTGCAGAAGGCCGGCGGGCTTCACCCTATCTTGACGGACTAACTGACATGTTGGGCATGTTTCTACATATTCTTGTACTTGGGCCTTCATACGGGGCCAATAAAAGTGTTTGTGGAGCGTCTCGTAGCTGCGGTTTTGACCTCCATGGCCGGCAACTTTGCAATCATGTGCCTCCCATAGTAGCTCTTTGCATAGCTCTAAGTCGTTCGGTACATAGATTTTCCCTTTCCGGTGGAGGATGCCGTCTTGTAGTGTGTAGCGCTTCGGGGCTTGGGCCGCTTGCATCTCCTGAAGTATTTCTTGAACTTGGGCATCCTGTGCTTGTGCTCGTTGAATTCTACCTCTCAGATCTGAGGATACGGTGGACATCGCCTGGAGCTCAGGTCTTCGACTAAGTGCATCTGGCATCACATTCTGTTTGCCCGGCTTGTGAATGATCTCGATATCGAATTCGGCAAGAAAATCCTGCCATCTTGCTTGCTTTGGGCTTAACTTGGATTGAGAGGTAAAATATTGCAGAGAGATGTTGTCGGTGAAAACTTTTGTGTGCTTATCCAACACATAGTGCCTCCACTTGCGTAGGCAGTGGACAACGGCCAACATTTCCTGTTCATGTGTGCTCCATCTGAGCTCAGGGCCTGTGAGTTTATGAGACTCGTATGCAATGGGTCGTCCATCCTGTAAGAGTACGCCTCCGATGGCCGAACCCGATGCGTCGGTGTGAACTTCGAATGGTTTGTCAAACTCAGGGAGCTTGAGGAATGGGGTGATGCACATGGCAACCTTCAATGCTTCGAATGCCTCTTCTTCCGGGGTTCCCCATTTGAATGGTTCTTTCTCTTTGATCAACTCTAGGAGCGGAGCTGCGATCTTGCTGAAGCCTTGGATGAACCGGCGTAGGAATTGGCAAAAACCGATGAATTCCCGCACCTCCTTGACAGTCTTCGGGGGTGCCCATTTGAGCACGGCTTCGACTTTCTGGGGGTCGGCATGGAGGCCAAGTTCGGAAACTATGAACCCCAAGAATTCCACCTTCTTCATACAAAACTCACACTTGCTTGGTTTGGCAAAGAGTCGGCGTTGCCGTAAACGCAATAGGACTGCCCGAACGTGCTCGTAGTGCTCCTCCAATGTGCGACTATAGATAAGTAGATCATCAATGTAAATGATGAGGAAGAGGTCAAGCATGTCCCGGAAGCTGTCGTTCATCTCTCGACAAAAGGTGGCCGGTGCGCCTGTAAGTCCGAATGGCATGACGAGCCACTCATAGCTACCGTAGCAGGTGAGGAAGGCGGTCTTCTCGATGTGTTCTTATGCGACCCGAATTTGATGATATCCGGAGCGAAGGTCGATGCGTGTGAAGTATCGTGCCTTGCCAAGGCGATCTAGAAGTTCCTCCATCACTGGGACGGGGTACTTGCTCTTGATTGTGCCTTTGTTAAGCGCGCGGTAGTCGATGCATAGGCGAAGGGAGCCGTCTTTCTTCTTCACAAACAGAACTGGGGCTCCGTACGGTGAGCTGCTTGTTCTGATGTACCCTTGGTCTTCAAGTTCGTGTAACTTCCGTTTGAGCTCGTGAAGATCCGTCTCATTCATTCGATAAGGGGCCCATGGTGGGGGCGGGTGACCCGGGAGTGTGTCAATCCGATGTTGGACATTGCGTAAAGGTGGGAGACCGGGTGGGAGCGTGTCTGTGAGCACATCTGTGAACTCTTCCATTAGCATCTGGAAACTCGGATGGCCAATCTTTGAGACGTCAATCGGCTTCGGTCCTGTTTCTTCTACCACCGGCCTCAGAACACAAAGGTGGGCTATTCCGCCTTGATAGACTGCTCTTCTGAATTGCTTATGAGACAACGGTGACGGCGTGTGCATTGAGGTTGAGGCCCTGGCGTGTGCTTGCTCCTTGCCCTTGGGTGTTGGCATTGGTTCTCTGGGTTCGGGGTGTGCCTTCTCTTTGCCTTTGCGTGTTGGCCTTGGTCCGCTTGGTTCACTGTCAGAAGGCTCTTCTGTCCGAGGGGCCCGGACCCGGTTGCACTCAACGACAATGCCCTTCCCGTTCTGATCTAAAAGAACTTTGTCTACTCCTTTGTCGAAGAAAGAGATCAAGTGTTTGTCCATAAACTCCAGGCCTAGGATGACTTCAAACGTTTCCATCGGTATGATTAGGAAGTTCAAGTAGCCAAACCATAGTCCTAATGTGACTGGAACGCTGTCGGCATGCCTTACATGACTATCCTCTCCTTGGGCAAAGACCACTGACATACGGAGCCGTTTACTGACTTTGAGTCTCAGACGTTGAGCGCATTGCGGTGTCATGAAGTTGTGCGTGGCACCCGTGTCTAACATCACCGGCATTCGTTCGCCTCTGACCTCAGCCATAATGAATACTTGATGGATGATGGGCAATGCTACCGAGTGACACTGAGCACTGCCTTTTGACGTAGACGGCCTGCGAGGTGAGGAGTCCTCTGATTCATCGCTATTGATTTCGGTGATCTTCGGTCCGGACGTGGATGCCTCTTCCGTTTTTGTTGCTTGCACTCTAGTGTCGACTCGTTTTCTCCAACACTTCTCGATTGGGTGGCTGCCTTGGCAATGCTTGCACACCGGGCGGGGGTCGCGCCGGAGTTGGTTGCTTCGACTGGGTGAACCGGAACGATTCTCGGTGGGAGCCGGAAGAGCTTTGAATCCTTGGTTGGGTTGGTTGTCGGTAGGTCTTCCGTAGGTTGACGTTTGCTCTTTGGTTGTGGTTGCGTCTTTGCGGGTAGATTGGCCTCCTTCGGTGGAACGTGCCAGCCGGTTGGAGTATGCGTCATTGAGCCGTTCTGCTATGCGCACTTCATCCTCCCAAGTTAGGGGGTCCTGTTTCTCTACTTCTTAGCGGTAGTATGGGGAGCACCATAAAGAAAGCCATGTAGCCGATCGATTTCTACCATGTCGGTGATTCGGAGCATGAGCCGATGGTACTGTGACACGTATGGCTCGATGAACTTGTCTTGACGGAGGTTGCGCCATTCGTCCCGTGCCTGGAATGCTTCATTGCGAGGCACAAAGTAGTCGACGATGGCCGCCTTGAATTGATCCCACGATGTCCAGGCTTGCTTCTTGTGCTCCACCATGTACCAAGCCGAGGCCTCGTCTTGTAGAAACTGGCCGGCAATGCATGTCCAATGGTTGCGGCCAACCTGGAGCATCTGAAGGTAGCTTTCCATGCCTTCGATCCATCGGTTGACGGCAATGGAACTTCTGCCGCCTCGGTACTTGTCGAGGGGTTTCGGTTTGAAGAAGCCAAAAGAGTCGGGGTCGTCGATGTCCACCGGTTGAAGCTAGGTGATCAGCGTTGGGTTTAAAGGAGTTGGAGGCGGTTGGGACGTTTGGGTGGGAGTGGGTTGGGGTACCGGTTGGGTGCTTGACTGAGGTTGTGGTTGGGGCTGAGACTGGTCGTTAGTTAAGACGTGGGCTTCTACTAAGGTGGTTAGCCTAGCGAGGGTGTCTTCGAGTCTATCGATGCGGTCGTGGACGGGGTCGGGATTTGGAGGGGCTTGGTCGGATTCGGGTTGGGTGTGGATCTCGGCGTTGAGCTCGGCCTCCTGGAGGTGTTCGTGTAGTTCGGCGTTCACCAAGAGCAAGCGGTTGAGTTCCTCTTCTAGGGAAGCCTGTTGGGCCTTGTGACGTCGGCGCCGTTCAGTCACATTCTTGGCGCGTTCCGTCCCCGAAGTTAGACCGGCCGTGCCAACGTCGTGTTCGCTGGCCATGGTGGCGTGGAGCCAACCAGCGGCAACTCGAGAGGGTAAGGGTACCTAGGAGGAGGTAGGCTAGGGCACGCGGGCACCTAACGGGGAAGGGATTGGTCTACCGGTTCAACGAGGGTACGGCGTGGCTTGGCGGGTAAGGCGCGGGCCGACGACGGATAGCGCGGAGGTGACGGCGGATAGCGCGGGGACCGCGGGAGGGTAAAGGGTTGCCTAGCTTGCGGGGGGGGAGGGGGGGGGCAAGGGGATGCCTTGCTTGAGGGAGGGAGGGAGGGCAAAAGACCTCTTGCGACGTCAAAGAACTTCCCACGGATGGGCCCAAGACGTTAGATGGCGCTACCAGCACTGGTGTGACAGTCCGCCCGTCCAGAGGCTTCCCCTAGGGTCGTTGCTCTGATACCACTTGAGACGTTCAAACCCACAAAATGCACAAACCAACAAGAGGGACACCAAGAAGATTGCCAGAACACGTTTATATTCGATTAGCAACTCGTGTTGAAGAAGGCAATGAGAGCTTGGTATGAGGAGTACTAGTACCCCTCATATTTGCGCACAATTTGGCGCCACAGGGCATACCCCCCAAGCACTGAAAAGGGCTGGATAGAAAAACAGGCTGTGACACCCCCTTCCCGCCCTCCCTTCCCCCCCCCCTCCCCCTCCCCCTCCCCCTCCCCCTCTCTCTCCCTCCCCCTCCCCCTCTCTCTCCCTCCCCCTCCCCCCCTCCCTCCCTCCCTCCCTCCCTCCCTCCCTCTCTCTCTCTCTCTCTCTCTCTCTCTCTCTCTCTCTCTCTCTCTCTCTCTCTCTCTCTCTCTCTCTCTCTCTCTCTCTCTCTCTCTCTCTCTCTCTCTCTCTCTCTCTCTCTCTCTCTCTCTCTCTCTCTCTCTCTCTCCCCCCCCCCCCCCCAGGAAGGCCACCCACCTCATTACATCACTTACTATCTTGCCCATACCGATTGGAGCCGATCACACATACCTCTCCCTTTCCATCGCTTAAGATAGAACCCCACATAGACCTATTACATGTACCCCACACACCACCATTCACTTCACACGTGAGCTAGCTCCTCCATACTCATCTGAGGTCGAGCTTGTCTCACATGCAGAGGAAGAGGGCCTTCGAGCACCAGGCCAAGCCAGGTTCAGACGAGCTTTTCCACTATCGACCATATCTTCATCCTACGTTGTCTCATTGATGGGGCAAAGGCAAGGAAGAAGAGGCTTTATTGTTGCTTTTTGGGCTTCCGTAAGGCTTTTGATACAGTTCCATGTGAGAGGCTATTCCACTGCCTATTGAGCCTTGGGATCCAGACAGCGATGATATGGGCCATCTACGATCTACGAGAAGGTGTTTGGTCGAGTTCGATGCCATGGAGGTTTATAAGAGCCCATTGCTACACCATTGGTGTTAAGCAAGGCTGTCCACTCTCCCCGACACTTTTTGGGCTTTACATTGGTGAGATCTCCGATTATATACTACAAGCAGGCGGGGAGAGGAGCGACCTGGGAGGTACCCCAGTTTACATTCTTTTATATGCTAATGATATTGTTTTGATTTCAAAATCACATCAGGGGCTTCAACGCCATCTTGGAGCCTTGGATGACTTTTGTACACATAGAGGATTGGTTGTAAACCTTGGCAAGAGCAAGGTCATTATCTTTCACACATCCAATGCAGTGAGGAGTGCAGCCATCTTCACCATTGGAGGAGGGAAGGTCAAGGTGGTTACTTCATATGTCTACTTGAGAGTTACTTTCACCAGTCTACTAGGACCTTTCACCATGAGGCAGGCAGATATTGACAGACTCACCTCAGGGTATGCAGCCTTGGTCACGCTAGAGCGGAGGTGCCACCAAGCACACTTCCACAAACCCCACACGAAGGGGTGGTTTTTCGACACACTAGTCACCCCCCCTTGATGTATTCAGCAAGAGTACATGCACCCGGCTTGACCGCCGATTAGTGGGCACAGATTGAGAGGCCGCACGTATGTATGATCTCACGCTTGTTGCGTAGCAAGCAGACCATACCACATGACATCATCCGAGCAGAGCTCTCTGTACCACCATGGTCCTCAAGGCACTATTCAAGACGGTGAGCTTCATTTAGAGGGTGAGAGAGTTGCCACACAATAGACTCACTTGTAGAACTTTTGAGGCAGCTATATAGTTATTTCAAAGTAGGCATGATAGAGCTTGGTACTCAGAGGTCACAACTTAGTTCGTGACACATGTGCTCGATATGGAGAGTCTACCACCTTTTCAGTATGACTCAGACTCACCTTACTATTACCCCTCTCGCAGAGAGAGGAATCTGGTGCTCAGACAGGACCTATGGAGGTTCTACATCAGGAGAGTATGGAGACCACCCAATTTAAAGGGAGGATGTCAAACTATGGAGACCAGTTTCTCACCATTATGTATGATGGATTCATATAGATGGATTCATACATTATAGAGACCATAAAGACCAGTTTCTCACCATTATGTCTGATGGATTCATATAGAGACCACATTATATGGACATCTATATACCACAAAGTTCACGAGCAATGATTGACCAACTGAGGGTGGCATCGCACAGACTAGAGGTCGAGAGTGGGAG
>CM035422.1:47630163-47637663 GCA_020310875.1 Ceratopteris richardii
GTGCTTTTTATATTTCTTGCACATGCTTTTGGGTAAAGCACATTATGGGCTTCATAATCCTATATAAGAGAGGCCTTGGGTCATTGTTGAATATTATCTCGAGGAGTACTCAAGCTACTCAAGAGCTAGGACAAGGTGTGCTCTACCTTTGGTGCAGCATTGGAGGAGATTTTGGTACCTAACCATCAGCATATTGCTGAGTGTTGTGAGTAGCAAGTCTAATTTCAGTTTTCCCCTTGCTAGTTCATCAATTTCTGATTTAGGGTTTTTTAAACCCTAATTTCAGAATTAGGGTTTGCTGTAAAACACTTCTAAACTGTTCATATTCACTCCATTCTCACACAGACACTTTTCATACCTCTTAGGCACTATACACACAAACTCTTATATCTAGTTCCTGAATTTCTGCCTAGATTCAAATTTTCTATCCAATTTCGGCATACATTCAGTTTTCTATCATCTACACACATTGTAAGTTGACATTAATATTAAGATAGTGTAGGTAAGCATTCTAAATTATCGTTAGACTTCGAAAATCTTGTCCACTCTCTATCTCTCACTCATCTTTTTTTGAGTATCAAGGTGTGTATGCTAAGGTTCATTTGGAAGATCCTATAAACCTGTGAATTTTGTTATGAAGGCCCATCCCACTTCCAAGACTCGGTATCAAAGCATAATTGACATACACCCTTAACAAGATGAGTGATTATAGACTTGAGAATGAAGATAAGCTTGAAGGAATGTCTAACTATCCAATGTGGAGTTTTATGATGATGAATTTGTTAGTATCGAAAGACTTATGGAATATTATCAATGGTACTTATTCAAGGCCAAGCACTCACATATTTTGAAGCTCAAAGACTTACGAGATCAGTTACTCAATGTTGGAGTCAATATTTTAGATGAAGAGATGGTAAATACACTTCTAAACTCACTTCCATCTTCATATCGTGCTTTTGTTAGTCCTTTATCTCTCTCTACAAGAGATAGAGAACTTCCATTTGAAGAGTTTCAATTCCTGTTACTTCAATATGAAGATCAACAAAAGAGTATGGAAGAGAATGATGAAGCCATGTTATCATCATCAAAGGGTAAGAAGAAGAAGGAGATTACAAAGAAGGAGAAGAAGAGTCGGCAAACTAAGAAAGAAAGTCTTCTACTCATAAACCTTCTAGTCCTTCCCCTATTAGTTCTTCTACACCCAAAGAAAAGTCCGCTACTACATCTACTTCAAAGGAAGGAATTTGCCATTACTGTAAGAAACCAGGTCATTTCATAGCAAAATGCAAAAAGAGGATTTATGATGAGAAGAAGAAAGCGTCGAGTAATAATGTTGAAGATGATTCAAAACGTAAGTCTTCTAAGGAAGAATCTTATGCATGTGTTAGTATTGAAGAATTAGCTTTTGATCAAGCAACATTCAATGCAATCTCTGAAAATCCTTAGATTTTTTATTCTGGAGCTACTATGCATATGACAAGCTACAGAAAGGTATCTTCTTCTCTTACTAACTCTTCAGGTAGAAGAGTGACCATTGCAGATGGTCATGATTTGGATGTTGTAGGTGTTGGAGAAGTAAACCATAAGTCAAGGGAAGGTGGAAATTTCATGACTTCTAATGTTCTTTATGTTCCGAAAATAAAGAAGAATCTTCTCTTGATATCTACTTTCTTGTCATATGGTTTTAAAGTTGTTTTTAAGAGAGATCCATGTCAGATCCTCCCATCTAATGAGGAGCAATCCTCTCACCTAATGAGGAGCATTGTCTACTTCAAGGTGAAAATAAAAGTGGTGTGTTTGTAACTTTGTATTATCCAAAATTAGTCATGCTAATGTTGCTAAGTCTTCTACACCTAAGAAGAACATGAAGTTATGGCATGCTAGATTTGTTCATATCAGTTACACAACTCTCAAGCACATCAAAGATCATGGTATGGTGGAGATTTTACCTACTTTTGCTTTACCAGATGATGCAGAATCATGTGAAGGATGTCTTGAAGGAAAGCTTCAGAGACTTCTTTTCAAGAAGCATGGATACATCACGGCCACAAGGAAGTTGCATATCATACATTCATATGTGAATGGTCCTATGAGAACGGATTCCATTCAAGTTTTCATGTATTTCATTACTTTCATTGATGATGATATTCGTGGGTTTATGGTCTTAAAGTAAAGTGTCTTTCCTACTTTCACGAAGTTCTTAACTATAATTGAAAATGAAAGTCAGTCAAAAAATCATATTTTGAGAAGTGATAGAGGAGGAGAGTACATGTCAAAAGACAGGACAAAGGTATCTCTCATCAACTCACTATTGCTTATACCCCATAACAGAATGATGTTACAGAGAGAAAGAATAGGATACTTGTTGAGGTGATGTGTAGTATGATGTCATCCAAAAGCTTTCTCCTAAATTTTGGTTCGATGCAGTACATCCAGCTAATCACATTCTAAATAGGTCTTCCGCAAAAGCTTTAAAATTTATCACACCTTATGATGCTGTTGGAAGTGGAGTGGGCCTCAATAACAATAATCGCAGGTTTACACGATCTTTCAATACATGAACCTTAGCATACACACCTTAATACTCAAAAAGAGATGAGTGAGAGATAGAGAGAATAGACAAAATTTTTCCAAGTGTAACGATAAGCTAGAATGCGTACCTACACTATCTTAATATTAATGTTGAATTACTATGTGTGTAGATGATACAAAACTGAATGTATGCTGAAATTAGTAACAATATCTGAATCTAGGCTCTCCCAGACTGCCTTTTATCGCCGGGATAAAGAGCTTAACACCAACAGATTATCTTGTAGAGCTTTGAGGCTTCTAGAGCACTATATGGAAATGGGGATACAAATCCTTTGTATGGTCAGATGATAAGATGGCTCACAGCTCATGGGTTGAACATCAATCATCATCCTCCAATCTTAACCACAATGCTCTACACTCACGTCCATTCTGTCATGGTGAGTGGAACAATGGAATTAGACAGGAGATATGGCAGATATACATCAGATAGCGATGGATTTGTCCACCAGAGCCTCTCCCATGCAAATTGCAATATTATCAAGATCATTTTCTGAGGATATAAGGGATGGGATTCATTGAGAGACCTGTTTATTCGGATACATTTCTGCCACGTGCTTTGAGGGTTGCTAATGGTCAGCTTGGGGTCTCCTCGCTTCAGTTGGAGACCGAGAGAAATAGAACCCAACAGATTACTAGAGAGTGTGAAGCCTTTGTGGATTGTCTCTGACAGATATTGAATGTGATGAACATTTCGCCTCAGATGTCCAGCATATTAAGAGATTTGGTGGAGATATTATGACATTCTTGGTGCACCTCCATCATTGTCATCCTTAATGAGTACATCTCAAAGCTGGGAGGTTGAGTAAATATCTCCTTATGATCCAGAGACAAAAGCATATCAGCCTATAGGACCCCCATCAGGGGAGCGGTGGATTGAGCCAGCCCACTCTCCCACATTTCTTTCAGAGCCAAAGGGAAACTACAATAGATTCCCCCAACAAATCTGGAGTCACAATGGCTGAGGCACAGGAACAGAGCATCTAGACGACCACGTGTCCCAGGCTTCCAATATACTAGATGTCATGAACCTGAGATCCAGAGGATCAGGCTATGAGATACCCTTAGAGCCACCACACATACATCTCACTACATATGTTGCCCAGGATGATGCTAGGACTCACTATGCACTGACTGTATCCCTGTAGCCTATAGTTTCACTCTCTTCCTGCCATTATGCATGATGATGCTGATCATGTTGTAATACACACATCGTACTTTCATTCTGTACCTGCTTCTCTCTATTTCTTTAGGACATAGTTCTACACATTTTATGATTGTATTATTCATCTCATGGAGTTTGGCCCCTAGCAGATGCTAATACATTTTCTTTTCTTTGTTCTCTTCCACTTGTACAAAAAATGAAGACGTTAAGGATAGGCTAGTTAAGTAACAGTTAGTGATATGGGGCAACTGTACATCCCATTATCTCAAGTAGTGCATTATGCACAGATAATGATCTAACATAAAGCACTTTTGCAGAGCATGTAAGCCCACAAGGTTGCTAGATATAAATACAGAAGAATGAAGGAATATTGAGACAGAAGAAAGGAAGGCATACCTTATAACTTCTTCTTGTACGAAGAGCCTAATCCTATCCATCTGCTTTCCTCCACAAATTTTCTGTGGATTCGTGGAAGTACTTCACAGCAAAGGGTACTTGAACTTCACCTGCAGCTGCAAGGTTTTCTGACTATATCAAAACTGCTTCAAAATGAAATGTCTGAGCATTTAACTTCAAAACATGTTACTTTGAATACCTGCTCATTCCGAATGCTTAGTTATCCACCTGCTTCATTTTCCTGTGGCAAGCATCCAATTCAGCCACTATCAAGGCTGAACCTTAGCATGCCCACCACTTGATTGTTGATGTAGAGAAAGCCGTCTGCTGAGTAGTTCACTGTTCTGCTGAGTAGTTCACTGTTCTAAAACGCTTCCACTAGATCCTTGTGTTTAACCTGCTAAAGGAGCATGAAACCAGATCAGATAGTACAGCAGTTCTCATTCCATTGACTTCTTCTCCCCTAAGGTCAACATACTGCCTTCAAAGTTTGCACACATATCACCACTTTTATTATAAGAAATTCCAATTTCACAATTATATACACAATAATCTTCTTGTGGCCAAGTTCTACGCACACATTGACTCTGATTGACTGTTTCATGAACCTTGAGGAACTGATCAGAATTTGGACAGAACTTCCATGGTTTCAAGCGGCTGGGAAAAAGATCAAGCTCCACTTGTTCACCTTTATCAACAGATCCATTCAACTTCTTGTTGCCATAGAGCCTACACCCTGTTAACATAGACAACCAACTTACACTATTGGGTGCCGAGGGCATAGTCCTCAGCATATCCTCTGCTTCACTCAAATTTCCCCCACGACCAAGAACGTCAACCATACAATTAAAATGATCAATCCTAGGAGAAAGAGAGTACTCTCCTTCCATCTGCCCAAATTTCCGGCAACCTTCATTCAGAAGCCCATTCTGACTGCAAGCGGAAAGAACACTGATAAACAATGGATCATCTGGCTGCATGCCATGACTTTGCATGGCTTTCAGCATATAAAAGGTACTCTCCCAGTCTCCTTGAGAAGCATACGCACATATTATAATACTCCATGACACAATATCCCTTTCTGAAAGGCCCTCAAAAACCTTATATGCATCCTTAGGGCTTCCACATTTTGAATACATGTCAATGAGAGTGTTACCCACAAGCAAATCAGTTTCAAAATTGCTACTTATGACCTGATTATGAATAATCCTACCTTGATCCATAGCCCCAATGTCCCTACATGCTTTTAAGATGCACAACAAAATGGGCTTTCCTATATCCAGATCTTCCTTTTGCATTGCCTTGAACAGATCAAAGGCTGGAATCCCACACCCATATGAAACATAACCCGAAATCATTGCTCCACATGACACTTCATTTGAGCATTGAGACTTACTAAGAAGAGATTGCCCTTCTACAAAGGTTCCACATTTACAATACATATCTATAAGAGTACTAATTATCATGACATCAGCTTCAAGGCTGCATTCGATAATGTATGAATGTAGTATTCGGCCTTCTTCCAAAAACATCATTGCACCGCATGCCTTTAAAACAGACAGGAACACAGCTCTATCAGCTTCCACACCTGCATCTGCTGTTTCTTTGAAAAGATCAAGGACGGGCAAAGCATATCCACAATGAATATAGCCTGTAAGTAAGGCACCCCAACATACAATATCAATATTGGGCAGCTTATTTAGCACACTCTCTGCCTCCATTAAGCATGCACACCTTGCATACATATCAATCAAGGAACTCCCTACCACTGAACATGAATCAAGTCCAGCTCTTATTAATAAATCAAAAACTAGATTAGCCCATCCTGTTGCTTTGATTTGGCCACAAGTTTTACATAAATGCAAGAATAGTGTCTTATCAGGGGAAATGCCTTCTTCAAGCATTTTGTCTATGAGATCAAAAGCTGGATGGATCAGGTTAGCTTCTATATATGCAATTATCATAGTACTCCAGCAGGAAACTCCCCTGGTTGGCAAGCTTTCAAAGGTTTCATGAGCTTCTGCTATAGACCCACACTTTGAATACATGTCTATTATGCAGTTTGCCAATGTTGTATTGAGCTTCAGTTCATGCCTATCTAAATTTCTGTGCAAAATTCTGCCCTCCTCTATGGAGCCTGTTCTGCTACATGCTTTCAAAAGGGAGGTAGAAAGAGCTGTGTCTGGTTGAAGACCTTGCCTCTGCATTCTTTTAAAGAGATCGAGAGCCAGCAGATCATGTCCATGCTGCACACAACCTGATATCATTGCACCCCACAACACAATGCTTGGATCTGACACACTATTGAAGAGGAAAAGTGCCTCTTCTAAGCTTCCACAGCCACTGTACATATCTATCAAGGAGCCACATACTGAAATGTCAGACTCAAACCCTTTATAAAGAATATCATTGTGCAGTGAGATACCAGGTCCCAAAGACCTTAATTTTGCACAGGCCTTCAATACCCACAAATATATTAAAATATCTGGCTCGATGTGACTTTCCTGCATTGAATCAAAGAGTGAGAGTGCAACTTCACTACAATCATGTTGCACATATCCTGAAATAATTGCAGCCCAGGAGATTACATCTTTTGTCACCAATCTGTCAAAGACATTCTGAGCATCTTCTAGACTCCCACGCACCACGTGCATGTCAATAAGAGCATTACCCAAGTGTATGTATGTCTCAAATCCCTCTTTCAAAATTCGTTGATGAATCAATCTCCCTTCTTTTGAAGACTCTGTGCTTTGACATGCCTGTACCATGCACAGAAGAATGACTCTGTCCAGCTGATGCCCATTCTGTTGCATTTCCTGAAAAAGTTGACAAGCAGCATCACCAAGTCCACTTTGGGCATACCCTGCAGTCATTGTACCCCATGATTTCATGTCAATCTGCTTCGTACTGTCAAAAACACTCTGTGCATCCTGTAAACTGTTACAACTAATGTACATATTAATGAGGGCCCTTGTAGCCAATGAGTCCGACTCAACACCTCCGTTTATAGCTAAGATATGTGTCAATCGCCCCTCTGCAAGTGATTCAGGAGTATTGCACGATTTCAAGATGCATGAGATGATAATGTTGTTGATTTTTACTTTATTTTGCTGCATCTTGATTACAAGTTCAAAAACCTTATGACACTGCCCTTTCTTCGAATACCCTCCAATTAATGCTCCCCATGACACAACACTTTTACTAGACAAATGATTGAAAACACAACAGGCTTCATCCATTTGCCCACACTTAGAATACATGTCAATTAAGGTGTTAGCAACAGAACTGTTTGAATCATAGCCATCTTCGATCACATGATTGTGTATTCTCATGCCAGAAGATAACGCACT
>CM035422.1:47640163-47800163 GCA_020310875.1 Ceratopteris richardii
TTTATAACACATGTTTTTATTAATTTCTATCTATTTATTCTCAGGACACCTATACCACCTATAGCTCATGAGAGCATAGCAGAGGTGCCTATGAGGACATTCATAGGTAGTCTAGGGTTGAAGTGCAATATAGACCCTAAGGGGAGTATAGTCTACATGATGCATGAGTTGGAGTTCAAAATAAGAATGAGAGATTTATGTGACTCCTACCTACATTTTGTTCACTTGAAATGGAAGTAAGTATAAGTTTTACATATAAATTGAGATAAATATTCAATGTTTTACTTATATGATTTTTTTTTTCTTTTTGCAGTGAGTTTGATGAGAGAGACAAAAAGTTTGTTCTTAGTTCATTGGAGATAGAATTTCGCACAAGGTGATCCCATAAGTGGTGCCTGAAAGAGACGCAGATACTTATGTCACATTGTCATGATAATGCACGATATGCATTGCTTTTATTTGTTATATTTACGCTTTAGGGTTTATATATATATATATATATATGTATGTGTGTGTGTGTGTGTGCGTGCGTGCGTGTGTGTGTGTTGGAATAATGAATCTCATATGAGAATAGAATAACAAAGCTAACTGACTCCATGAACTTGCTCTTAAAGAAAAACAAAGCTGACTCCGTGTCCATGTGGATGGTCTTGTATGTAATGCCTTGGGCTATTGAAACTATATGTCTTTGAGCAGCCTTTTCTTTGTGAGGCTTGGGAAGTTTAATCTCTTCTTTGTGGGATAAGTGGGGTCTCATGGTACTCTTCCTTTCTAGTTGTTCTTTCAATACATTCAAGTTCAAGGGCATTAAGCTTTGGCCGAACTTCATTTAAGAAAAAAAAAAACCTCACTCTCGCATGATGTTATAAACAGCCTAAGTTAACATGGAAAATTCTATGAAAAGAATTTTTGTTATGCATGAATTAGGTCTCTTCAGACTTGAGGCATGGGACAAAGGGGCTCTCTGAGGTTGTTGGAGGTGGAACAAGGGACTCTCTTGAGGCTATTCTAGCTATACATTCATACACGGCAATGAAAATTTGACAAAAATATAATTTAAGTTTGCGATCATTAGTTGAGTTGGTTGGGCTTTCACTTCTCAAGGTTGGAGGTGGGAGTTCAATCACAAGCTATTGTTGAATATCTCGCACCATTTGATGTTGAGATGTTAAATCACATCCTTTAACATTTGATGCTTAGATGTTAAATGAGCCCCTTCGAGAGACCATTAGGTTTTCAAACTACCTAGTTTAAATAAAGTATCTTGTCTTACTTTAGGGTTGTCTCTTTTCAGTGTCTACCTTAGCGAGCTTCTGCACTCTATGTTGTAATAGTTGCTAGGCATGTAACCGTTGCTTTGTGAGATTTGAGGAGTGTCATGGGTGCTATGTTTGCTTTTCATTGTACTTTCAAAAGAGTAGATCTCATTAATTGAACTTACTTTCTAAAAGATAAAAACTCATGTAAGTCAAAGCACATTAATTAACTTGGTTGGGCTCTTTGGCTCCCAAGGCTAGGGGTCGTGTTTCAATCCATGCATTCTTCATTTGGAAGCCCCTAACCACGTAGCTAATGAGATGTTAATAACAGCCCCTTCAATTAACCATCAGGCCTTTGAGCTACCCAATTCAAACCAGTTATCTCGTGTGGCTTTAGAATCATCCCCTCTTAGTGTTCACCTTAGCGGTCCTTCAAGCTTTGTATTATAGTAGTTGCTAAGCGTCCAACCCCTACTTTATGGGATGTGGGAGAGTCCATGATTGTTATGCTCCCCCTTTATTGTATTAAATCAATTCGAGGTAATCCTTGAAAGTAGATCTCAATGAACACACTTTCTTTAAAAAAAACACTCATCCAAATTTTGATATGAAAAAAAAAATAGTCATGGGGTAGAGGGTGATAGGATAGGAATGAGGAGGCAAAATGGCTTTGAAATAGTGGAGTGACTCCCTCTTTGTGAAAGAAAACGTTTTTTTCTTAATGGAGGTTTAGTGGAAGCTTACTCCCTCGAGCTTTAACTTTGAAATTGCAATTATACAAAGTGAAAGTTTGGGCATAGTACCTACGGGACCCCCCTTAGCCCACAAGAACAGGGTCTAACACTGATTTTAAATAGTTTCAACTTGGTTACACTAGCCTTACGTCCACAAGCTTTCTTCTCATAGGGAGGGGTTGAACCCTCACCCCTGTCTCAAGAGGCGAAAGACTCAACCACCTAACCTAACGTGCGTGGACTTATGAAAGCAAACTTATGGAATTTTCGACGTGGTAGTTTTTAATTGCATTAATTGCACCTCATCTCTAAACCTTTTGCGACTCCACTCACTCTGAATTTGTGTGAATGGAGCCTTATGAAGATGGTAAGAAGATTGTATCTCATGTTTTTGGCAATAATCCGTTGCACGTTTCTTGAAGTTCGTCATGTATCTACCATTGAGGTCTTTCAAGGAGCTTTTTTATTTTAATGGTTTTCAAATTGGCTGACTCTGCAAAAAAGAACATGTTGCTGAAAGATAAATTTTAGAATGTTAGATATTTTTCTAACAATAAATCCATAGTGACCCAAAGAAAGAAGTACCAAATCATGTCTAAAAAGTGGGAAACAAACAAAAAGATGAAAAACTTGGGTCACTACAATCTAACACTTTTCATAGAGAAAAGTCAGATTATGTAATTCTAGGAAATATACATACCTGTTTTTGGAGGCCCTTATGTGTTTTTGGAGGTCCAAGCTGGCAAAAGCCTTTGGAACATTCAAATTTGACCAGAAAACACACAAAGGGACATAGATGAAAAGAAAAGTGAAGAAGATAAGACAACTTTGATTTCAAAAAAGATTTCTCATTAATGAACTAAAAGTCTACAAAATTGAGCTCTCATCGAACTATATACATGTTAGAACGATTAATTTTGCATCCAAATGGCCATGCAAAGTAAAAAAATGATCATTTGCCCATAATTGAACTATTTCTACTAGTTTATTCATGCCTAGCTAGCTAGCAAAAACTATGTACATATGCTTGGTAGTTCTTGGGGATTACAAATTTCCATTAAAAAGGGATTACAAATTTCCATTAAAAAAAATAGAGGTCCTGAACTAGGCAAAATTTTGTGCCTATACCTAAATGGCTTCAAAAAAGAAGTTCCACATCTTGAGGCTTCCTTGCCTCCTTGGTTGCTTGCATATCCTTGATTTATTTCACAATCTCCATGGATGGCCTCGAATGCCAAATGTATGTGTAACATTTTCTCCCTCCTTGATGTTGTCTTCCAAGAGCCCTCCTTCGAGTGCCAAATGTATGTGTAATATTCCAAAATGGTGTCCAAGAACCCTGTTTGAAACTCCTCTTCAACGATATGTACATAGTGGCTCAGTAAATATTTCAACCTATCAAAATATGCCATTACAGTCTATAAATTTGGGGATTCTCTTAAATCATAGAGTTTTGATCCTTTTTTGTTAATAGATTTCATGGTTGTGCCTTCGAACGTAGTAGAAAAGTTTCCATCATAGTAAAGATTTTTCTTATCATCATACATTCTAAATATGGAATACTCCTTAAAAATGATATCTAACACTATCAGATTAATGGGGGCATAGCGACGCCCCGATTGAAAAAAAAAGCGGGCATCATTTCTTATGCGATGTTTCTTTAACAAAGCATCACATAAGAGACGTCGAGAAAAAAAAAAGGGCTATCACGTATATGATGCTTAGCATCGCATCATGCCAAGCATCACTACAAGCGTCAAAGCGTCGCGACACAGGCAAACTTCCTGCAATGCTTTTGTGTTGCATACGCGATGGTCAAAGAGTTGAGAAAACTTTTTCCTGGCACATTTGTGTCAAGATCAAGCGAAGAGACCTAAGAGCAAAGATCGACCCCTAGCGAAGAGTGACCCCGAGCGAAGAATGACCTCGAGTGAAGAGCAACCCTGAGCAAAGAATGACCCCTTATAGGCGTAAATGATTCTCGTTCACCGATTTCTTCATGTGTTGGTTCTTCCTTCGGGTTCTTTGTGGTAGATTGACTTGCGAGGTGGGATTTTGTGACTTGAAGCTTTGTTGTGTCATTCATTTTTAATGTGTGTACACCCTCTTTTGTTGGCCTTTCTTCTTGTCCATGTTCGAATGTAGCATCCCACACTTGATCCAATTGTTTGATGTCTACTTCAAGTGAATCCTTGACTTGATTTATTTCATCCCAATTACCATCATCATTTGATTCACTCCAGATATCGACGTTCATAGTTGATGGTTCATGTCCTGCTAAATTTTAGATGAAGAGTTGGAATTGACTAACCCCAATTCTCGATATCGATGGAACTTGGTTAGTCTCTTTCCTAGCATAGATGCGATATGAGCTTGATGGTAATGATGCCCTTGAACTGGCAAATTGATCTGTACCTCCCTGAACTTGTGAGTTTCCTCCATAGCTTCCTCCAATTTCGCTTCAGTAATAGGTGTGACCTGCTCTATTTTGGTTCTGGGGAGTGCACATGTCCTCTTTGATGGTGGGGTGCTTCTTCTACCTTTAGTACTTCCCTTAATCATTTTGCTCCTCGCATTATCGGTTGTGAGCTTGTGCCTGATTCTTCTGTTATTTTCACTCCTTTCTTTTTCTTTTGAATTGTTTTAGCTTCACATATTTAGCCATTTCAACAGATGATGGCATTTCTTTGAGGTATTCCCGAATGCCTAAGGCATGGTATATCAATATGGTCAGAGCCGCACTTCCATCCAAAAACTTCTTATGACCACATTGCTTCTTAGCTTCAAATGAGCGTTCTTGAATTTAGGGTGTCAAGTTTACTTGGTTGCCTATTTGCTTGGTGGCATGTGATAGTAATTGAACTATTATCTTTTATGGTGTCGTATATCTGTGCATATTAGGAAAGCAAAAATGTTGATGCACCAATCTGACTTCTTCTTCAATATCAATGCAATTAATATCCACGAATGTTCTGGTTTTAGTGCCATGACTTTCTTCCTTGAGATCCATGGTCCCATCGTTGATCCATCCAAATGCTTCTTTAATGAGCTCTTGCATGAATTGTATTGTTACCCATTCACCTTCTACATCAAGAACTTTGGCTTCTGGCACTATGGTTTGTCCAAGGGTGGATTAAGGGTGTTCATGACTTGAGTGCATCTCTGGAAATCTGGCTTGTAGATTGGAAACTCAAAATACTTATGGATGCCAGCTTTTTTCATCACATCCATCGTTTGATGGAAGCTCATGTAGGACCTTGAAGTCTTGGGACATTACCGAAAATTGATGGTTCGTATCCATGATCTCAATAGTCACCAAGAACAAACGGTTGCCCGTTGGTTGGTGTTCTCAGAACCAATGTCATCTGGCCTTGGCCACACTCTTCATTGGAAATTCAAGTACTTCTTCTTGAATTGTTGGTTCAGAGTCTTTAGAAGCCATCTGCACTCGTAATGTAGTAGAGAATTAGTTCAAGAGAGAAAATGATTCCACATGTTTATGTGTAGTTTCATTAATATGCCTTCTTCCACCACTCTGTACCCACTTGTGTAAGTAGAGACAATTAAGGTACCTTACCATTCTTTTTCTTAATTTTTATTCCTAAAAGAAAACAATTAGTTGATAGCCGAAGCATTTATTTATTTATAATGTGTGGTAATTCCTATGACAGTAGAAGCTAAGTCCTATTCCAGTTATGGAAATGTGCACCACTACTTTTATGGGGGAAGCTGTGTGCCAAATGCGCGGCCTTGTAATGTGGCCCATCATGCATACTCTGGATGCAATTGTTTCTTTATGAGTGCAAGAAGAGTCTCCTTGATTCTCTTGCTCGATTCCTTGTTGCTTCTTGGGTCCCCAAATTAACCTTGTATTCTGTGCTTGTGGCATTTGCTTCTATTGTGTTCCTCTTTTTTTATTCTTGAATGTAGTCTTTGATTTATTCCTGTTCTTGGATTGGGTTCTCTATGTTGTGGTCTTTTGGGATTTTCTTTGATCCTTGAAAATTTCCTTTGCTTTATTCTGCTGGTATGATACTTCCTTGAGTTTTTCTATCGCTTGAGTCATTGTGCTTTGGACCATTTTTGGAATCCATATGCAGTGCTGTGATTTCTAAGCCTCCAACAATGATTTTGGAAGCCATACATGAAGAATTCTTGGTTTGTCCCATCGAGATGTTGAATAGTGGTTTATTCGGTGTGTTTTCGTTGGAGGGTCGATGTGTTCCTGCGTTGTATTGACATGCTGAGGCTGCTCATCCTTGCATACCCATTATACTCGCGTGTTTGTTCGATGTGGTGTTCTAACTATCAATATCCATGTGATTTTTTTCCTTATAGTGTTGATGGGTTGGGAAAGAATTTCCTTACTTTTTTCTTCAAGCTCATGTCCTATAGGAGAACTGGTTACAGAATCATGCAATACCTAACCAATCGTAGACAAGTCTTGCTTGGGATACTCATGGGACGCCTCCCTGCTTGAACCTTCCTCCCAACCTTCCTTCAAGTCTGCTTCCCTAGGTAGGATTGTGTCGATGTTTTGGGATAGCCTAGCTTCCAAAAGACTAAAAACTTCTTTATGCCCTACTTTGGTAGATATGTATCCTTGTGTAAAGTGTATGCTAACTTCATTCTCAAAAATCCAGTCTTGTCCTAGGATGAGGTCTTCAATAAGCTCTTCATCTTTGCATGCCAAGAATCTTTGCTCCATAGTGGAATTTCCTAGATGAAGGGACATTAGGACTTCTCCTATACACTCGATGATTTGTCCTCCAATTCCTATCATATATGCCTTAGTGGGACTCATGGTCATTTTGAGGTGAGTGGCTAATGACACTCGCATGCAACTTAGTGTCGCTCCTATGTTAATCAATGCATCCACAAATTAATACTCCATGTTTTTTATTCTTAGGTTTGAGTGTGGTCGGGAAATACCATTGTCTGAGTTTTTGGCATTACTTACTTGGTAGTTTACGATGGGTATTGGTTCCTCTCCTTGTACATATCGTTCATCTCTTTGACTGATCCACTCTTTTTGCTTCCTGATTCACTCAAGAGCTTCCATTCAAGCTTCTTCTATAATCCTTTGTTCTTCATTTTTCCAATTTTGTGCTCCCACAAGTCGTCCTAACATTTGGTCCGTCAATGGTTCCATATATATTTTAAATCTACAACCACTAATGTAGTTGGGAAGTACATCTCCGTCTAGTGTGGCTAAGTTTACTACTGTACTAGTTGAGATCCGATTTATCAATAATGGTCCATATCCTCGCTACTGTAATTTCTTGGCATGTTGTTTCAATGTGTACACTAATAGCAAATCGCTTTCCTTTAAGCCCTTATCTTTAATATGTGCATCATAATATGCTTTTTGTCTCCTTTTAGCCGCATAAATTGCTACCACTGGTTGTAGTCTTGTTTCATGCAATTTTTTAGTTTGATCCAATCGTTGGGATAGTTCATGGCCTGTCCAATCATTTTGTTGTGCTATGCATAGGGTAGGAACCAAAAAATCAATTGGTAAGATTGCATTCTTTTTGTATACTATATTGAATGGGGTGGTTCCAATAGTAGTTTTGTAAGCCACTCGAAAGGCCCAAATTGCATGATGCAATTGTTTGTCCCAGTCTGACCTTCCGTTGTTGACTATTTTGGTCAACACCGTGCACAACACTTTATTGGAACTTTCAGCCTCACCATTAGCTTGAGGGTGGTAAGGGGCTGATTTTTTGTGAATCACAATGAATTCATTCATCAATGATTCTATCACTTCATTGATGAAGTGTGTTCCCCTATCGCTCCACAATTTCTATTGGTAATCCAAAGCGAGTAAAGATGATATTGGATTGGGACATACAATGCCTTTTGGTTTCCCCGATATGTGATACTGATATGGGTGATGCCAACTCTAGGCAATACATGATACCATCGAAGGCGATACCTGATGCCCAACGATACGATACAGATATATACAATACGATACTAGAGTGGGTCATGATACGATACCACTAGACTAGCGATATATGATACTGCTCCTCTAGTGGTACGATATCTACCAGCCCACGATACGATACCATGATAGCTAAGGCATGATATGATACCAAAGTGCCTCATGATATGATGCCTCTAGACCGATGATACACAATACCTCTTGATCTCACGATATAATACCTCTTGTGGCTCATGATACGATACCACAAGGTTCACAATGTGATACCACTCAAACCTGTGATCCATGATACCTCAACTTGGCAGTACACGATACCCTGATGGTATCATGATACCTCAAGGAGGCACTCATGATATGATATCTGGCGAGTATCTTGATACTAGGGAATTTTGGTATCACGATACCAAAACTCGATCGATCGCAATACTACAACCAAATGTGGTCTAAACTTTAAAAATTTGTGTGCAAAGTGTTTCTCCCTCACTCCTCTTCTCTCTTGACCCACAGTCGGTGAAAAAAACTCACTCTAATCCCTCCATTCTACCCCGCGATACCAATGTGGTGTCCTGACATGTTTGTGAGTGGTTTTCTGATTTTCTAAGATTATGGAGTTCAAGTTCTCACCTCCAAATATGAGTCTCCTTAGTCTTGTCCTTAACATCCCACTGCTTGGTGCGCTCTCCACGATATCACCTCTGCAATACCAGTCGTTGATCTCCACGATACTTGCTTCACTCAAATGACTGGGAATCTGAAGTTTTCTTGGGTTTTATGTTCTAGGGTGACCAAGGACCTGAACTAAAATGGCCAACTTTCCCCCCTTTTTTTCTTTTCTTTTTTTTTTTTGAGTTTTTTTGTAGCAACTTACCTATCCTTATCCTCTCTCTCTCTCTCTCTCTCTCTCTCTTTCTCTCTCTCTCCTCTAAACCCTAACTCTTCCCCGCTCCTTCACTCCTAACCCTAGTAACTCATTACACACACTCCTAAAGTGTGAACTAACAAGTGCTGAAGTATTTGATGAATTGCCACTAATTGATATTACCTCTACACTTATGATTGATTTGATGTTGGAAGCTCTTTCTCCATCAAACATAGTAGCTCCCTACATTCACATTTCTTTTGTGGGATGGAGTCTTTGTCAATCTCTTTTGATGTAATCCACCTATTATGATCATAAATCAAATTATAAAGAAATTATTTCATAAATAAAAGATAACAAATAGTCTTATATATTAAATATAAAAATATGATAATTACCTTATAAGCAATCCAAGATGATAGATCATGTCTGTACTCCTTTTTTTGTACACCCATCGATAATCAAAGGTAGAATATGCTTCAAAAAGTTATGCCAATCATGTGTCTTTAACCCAGATAAGCTCCTGTCATCCATAGTAAACATGTTTTGGAAAGATGATCCATATTCTGTAGGTGTTCGAATCGATTGAATCCTATTGTTGATAGTTTGTATCGCTTTTGTTGTAAGTATCCAAGGAGAAGGCACATAAGTTGTTTTTTGTCAATTTGTATAAAAAATTGGCCATAACTTTGGTTTTGAGTTTCGCTCCTTTAAATCATTTCTTGATGCTATTGTGTCTTTTAATCCAAGAAGATGTTGCCATAATGAATAACCAATATTCTTGAATATATGCATATGATCAAGAAGATGACAGACCTTTAATTGTCTCCAATACTCCAAAGAATACCATATTGATATATTCTCTGCTAGAACCAATTTTCTTTTATCTCTAATACATTCTCATCATCTTCATCATCACTGAAGATTTCGGATTCTAGATCTATAAGTGGCCCATCTGTCCATTTTTTATACCAATCCATAGGTGTCATTGGTTTTGGACATTGGCTTGTTTCAATCTTTCCATTAAAATGTAACGCTTCCCTTTTGCATCTTAATGGATGATCATCAAGCAAGAATCATCGATGTCGAAGATAAATTATTTTTATTATGATTCTTGATATAAACTGATCTCAACCAATCACCACAATAAGGGCAAGCCTTATATCCCTTAGTAGATATTCTTGCATCATGAAAACCAAAAAATATAATTAGATTAACTCACATACAATTGCATACATATTAAATTAAAAAAGACTACATCATTACCTTAACATACACCATATCCTGGAAAATCATGTATAGTCCAAGTCACAATTCCGTGAACCATAATGTGTCTCTGATTAATGCTTTTACATTAATACCCCTCCATAACTCTTGGAGATCGTCAATGAGAGGAGCAAGATATATATTCATGTCTTTTACTTGTTTTTTCCGTGGGATTAAAAGTGAAATCATTAAATGTTCCTTTTTAATGCTAAGATATGGCAAGAGATTGTAGTTAATGTGTTGTCAAGATCTTGCTCACGCGCATACAGAGATTACGGACGCAGAAAAACACACAGAAAAATAGAGGCAACAAGAGACGAGACTGAACGCAAGATTGGGTGCAATCTCCCCCCATGCACTCTGTTTCGACAGTCCACAGAGTGCATGTATTTATAGGACTTTTGATTACGTCGAAAATAGTGGTTACATGAGGGCGGCTTCGAAAAGTAGGCGTGAAACTAAAAGTTGGTAACTTTTACAGAAAGCCATTGCTTTTAATAACATAAACTACGGTCTACAACGACCATTATTCTAACCATTACTTTTCTAACAATAGAACCTTCTACGCAGGTTTATTTACAAGCTAAATAATAATTATTTCGGATTATTGATGTCCGCCCTTTCACGCCTTGCACGCTCCTCACGAACCTTCAGCTGCTATATCAAAGACATAAAAAACATATTAATACATTAATAATTTAACATTTTAACAATGCCTTGTTCAATAATATACAACATGCCTCTCAGTTGACAAGCAACTGACCTCAGTTGATAAAATAATTCAACACTCTAACAATTATAATGCAGTGTTCAACATATTCCATATTACTGTTACAATCCAACAATGCATTGGCCAACATAGTCCATGTTACAATCCAACAATGCATTGGCCAACATAGTCCATGTTACAATCCAACAATGCATTGGCATTCGATATTTCAATCCAACAATGCATTGGCTATTCCATATTTCAATCCAACAATGCATTGTTCAACATATTCCATAAGGTATAACATGCTCCGCAGTTGAACAAGCAACTGACCTCAGGTGATAAAAGGATAAATATGGATGGCCAATCACATGTTTCATCACTGAATAAAAAATAGGCATGTGCCATGTAAAAAAAAAAATACATGCATGGAAATGTTCATGGAGCTGTTAAGTTATTAAGAGTATTTGTGAGATGCGGACATAGTCTTTCTAATGAATTTGGGCCAGCAAAACTTGAATATGCTCCTATGGACTAAATTCAATATGTAAATGCATCACAATTATCAAACATGTAGGGTAAGCTTTAAAGGTAGAAATGAATCCTTAAACTCTTCTTGAAAAGCCTTCCAGGTGCGTGGACAATCTGCACTATGACAAAGATCATTCCACCATTGCTGCGTTTTACCTACTAAATAGTTAGTGGCAAACTCGATTTTCTTATTTTCTGAATATAACTCATCGGAAAAGAAATCGTTGAATAGGGATAGCCATGATAAGACAAAGCGGCCATCTTTTCGTTCGTCGAATTGAAGCATAGCATAACGTCCTTGTATGGCTTGTTGAAGTGCTTGAAGTTCTTGGTTCATAATCTCTAACTCTTGCTCGAATGAAAATCCAAGTAAAGGTGAATTACAGAAATCTTCCATGGTGCTCTTGGACCCTTGCTCTCAACCTTGCTTGGTATCTTGAACACTTAATAAAGTGCCACCCAAGGATTTTGAAGGAATTCACACTTCCAAGCTAGCTCATTGGAAAGTTCATTCCGAGAGCTTTCCAACGGTATATTACGCGCCTCAATCCGACCTACGGATTGAGAGATACACTTGATTCTTTCTTAGGTCCAATCTTGAAATCGACGCGCGCGCCTTCCACAAGTAATAAAGAGAGAGAACTTGAGTACAACTCCAAGAGATGGTGGAGTGGTCAAAGTACTCCCCTTGAAAGTAGGAGGTTGTGAGTTCAAATCCTCCTACCTTAGGGACTCTAAACCTCTCTATTACCACTCAAAAATTAAAATTGCCTCGCGCGTAGCCAACGGTCGCCAAGGGAGCCTTGGGTGCCAATGTTGCCAATGTATTGCCTAAGTTATTGCCTAAGTTCTTTGCCTTAGTCGACGCCTTAGTCGACGCCTTGGAGTAAGCCGAAGGAGTAAACGTACGTGGTGAAAACGTAGGTTCTGGTTCTGGAACAGGAACCGAAACCGAAACCGAAACAGAAACAGAAACAGAAACAGAAATCGAAACCGAAACCGAAACCGAAACAGAAACAAGAACCGGAAACAGAAACGGAGACGGAGACGGAGATGGAAATGGAAATGAAGATGGAATCGGAATTCAGAACCGCGAACAGAGAACAGAACCCTCTGTATTGACACGTGCCTGGCTCTGATACCACTGTTGTCAAGATCTTGCTCACGCGCATACAGAGATTACGGACGTAGAAAAACACACAGAAAAATAGAGGCAACAAGAGACGAGACCGAACGCAAGATTGGGTGCAATCTCCCCCCATGCACTCTGTTTCGACAGTCCACAGAGTGCATGTATTTATAGGACTTTTGATTACGTCGAAAATAGTGGTTACATGAGGGCGGCTTCAAAAAGCAGGCGTGAAACTAAAAGTTGGTAACTTTTACAGAAAGCCATTGCTTTTAATAACAGAAACTGCGGTCTACAACGACCATTATTCTAACCATTACTTTTCTAACAATAGAACCTTCTACGTAGGTTTATTTACAAGCTAAATAATAATTATTTCGGATTATTGATGTCCGCCCTTTCACGCCTTGCACGCTCCTCACGAACCTTCAGCTGCTATATCAAAAACATAAAAAACATATTAATACATTAATAATTTAACATTTTAACAATGCCTTGTTCAATAATATACAGCATAATGACTAACAAAGGCCATGTTGACCATTTACTAGATTTCATAAAAAATGGATTAATCCCATCTAATGCAACTCCTAACTTCAGATTGCATGGCTCTTGTGCAAAATCAGGCCATCTAGAATCAATATGTTGAAAAGCTACACTATCTGCTAGAATTCTCATTACTCCATCAGTACTTTTATGATCCAATCCCCATGTCAAAAGCTTTGATATTTCAGGGCTTTGAAACATATGTTTAATTCATGGAGCTTTTTTATTTTAATGGTTTTCAAATTGGCTGACTCTGCAAAAGGAACATGTTGCGGCAAGATAAATTTTAGAATGTTAGATATTTCTCTAACAATAAATCCATCGACTTATTAAATCCACACTGACCCAAAGAAAGAAGGCTCAAATCATGTCTAAAAAGTGGAAAACAAAAAAAAAGATGAAAAACTTGGGTCACTACAATCTAACACTTTTCATAGAGAAAAGTCAGATTATGTAATTCTAGGAAATATACATACCTCTTTTTGGAGGTCCTTATGTGTGTATGACACATTGAATACCTCAACAAGGCCAATCCAAGCTTGCAAAAGCCTTTGGAACATCCAAATTTGACCAGAAAACACACAAAGGGACATAGATGAAAAGAAAAGTGAAGAAGATAAGACAACTTTGATTTCAAAAAAGATTTCTCATTAATGAACTAAAAGTCTACAAAATTGAGCTCTCATTGAACTATATACATGTTAGAACGATTAATTTCGGATCCAAATGGCCATGCAAGTTAAAAATGATCATTTGCCCATAATTGAACTATTTCTACTAGTTTATTCATGCCCAGATAGCTAGAAAAAACTATGTACATATGCTTGGTAGTTCTTGGGGATTACAAATTTCCATTAAAAAGGGATTACAAATTTCCATTAAAAAAATAGAGGTCCTAAACTAGGAAAAATTTTGTGCCTATACCTAAATGGCTTAAAAAAAAAAGTTCCACATCTTGAGGCTTCCTTGCCTCCTTTGTTGCTTGCATATCCTTGATTTATTTCACAATCTCCATAGATGGCCTCGAATGCCAAATGTATGTGTAGCATTTTCTCCCTCCTTGATGGTGTTTTCCAAGAGACCTCCTTCGAGTGCCAAATGTATGTGTAATATTCCAAAATGGTGTCCAAGAACCCTGTTTGAAACTCCTCTTCAACTATATGTAGATAGTGGCTCAATAAATATTTCAACCTATCAAAATATGCCATTAAAGTCTATAAATTTGGGGATTCTCTTAAATCATAGAGTTTTGATCCTTTTCTGATAATAAATTTCATGGTTGTGCCTTTGAACGTAGTAGAAAAGTTTCCATCATAGTAAAGATTTTTCTTATCATCATACATTCTCAATATGGAATACTCCTTAAAAATGATATCTAACAGTATCAGATTTATGGGGGCATAGCGATGCCCCGATTGAAAAAAAAGCGGGCATCATTGCTTATGCGATGTTTCTTTAAACAAAACATCGCATAAGAGACGTTGAAAAAAAAAGGCTATCGCGTATATGATGCTTAACATCGCATCACTACAAGTGTCAAAACGTTGCGATGCAGGCAAACTTCTTGCGATGCTTTTGTGTTGCATAAGCGATGGTCAAAGAGTTGAGAAAAAAACAAAAACTTTTTTCCGGCACATTTGTGTCAAGATCAAGCGAAGAGACCTAAGAGCAAAGATCGACCCCTAGCGAAGAGTGACCCCGAGCGAAGAGTGACCTCGAGTGTAGAGCAACCCCGAGCAAAGAGCGACCCCTTATAGGTGTAAATGATTCTGGTTCAGCGATTTCTTCATGTGTTGGTTCTTCCTTCAGGTTCTTTATGGTAGACTGACTTGCGAGGTTAGTGGAATTTCCTAGATGAAGGGACATTAGGACTTCTCCTATACACTCGATGATTTGTCCTCTGATTCCTATCATATATGCCTTAGTGGGACTCATGGTCATTTTGAGGTGAGTGGCTTACGACACTCGCATGCAACTTAGTGTCGCTGCTATGTTAATCAATGCATCCACGAATTAATACTCCATGTTTTTTATTCTTAGGTTTAAGTGTGGTCAGGAAATACCATTGTTTGAGTTTTTGGCATTACTTACTTGCTAGTTTGCCATGGGTATTGGTTCCTCTCCTTGTACATGTCGTTGATCTCTTTGACTCATCCACTCTTTTTGCTTCCTGATTCACTCGAGAGCTTCCATTCAAGCTTCTGTTAAACATTTAAATGCGAGATTAACTGTCAGAAACGCGTTTAACCACCTAAGTGGGTTCTTGGGAGTGGTAGGGGTCTGTCAGACAGAGGCCCTATACTTGGTTCCCAAACTAACCATTTTTCCATACAACGACAGACGGATGCGCAGAACTCTATTAGGACTCTGTTACACTTAGGAGCTTTACAGTGCTCGATCATAACCCGTCCAAAGTGTACCGAATACACTAACTTGCTATACTGTTCTGCACATAAAGTTATGGGAATTCCATAGACAATAGCAGTGATTCAATCCTTACCAACTAGGTACAAACAATCAGACAACACCGAAGAGACAGAGGGCTCAATAAGACACACAGTACTGAAGATTCAGTACTCAACTTAGGAAGACCCTTACTGTAGCTTAATCTTTGCCGTACGAAGATAGACCTCAACACTGAAGTCAACACAATACAGAACAAAATACCAGAAACACTACCATAGCTACACAAACTTTCTTAGCACGTTACGGTGTATTACAGGAAGAGTGACACAATGTTACACCTACTTAATTGAACTACGTCATAGAAACTCCACAGAGCAACTTGCTCAGACACAGTCAGATAATCTTCTGAACATCTATGAGACTCACCAACAGACAGGCATCGATAGATAACAAAATAGAAACCAGAACAATATACTCAGTATTGCTCAACAACAACACAGTAACGTTTACTCAACCACCCATACAAACAGTCTGGTGAATCCAACGAACGTCACTCTGCGTCTCTTTTTCATTGCTTTATATAAAGATTACAAAGTGTCTGCGTAACAACCTTTCGCGCGTGTGAAAAAAGATTCAGTTATACACTTCCAATCCGGTGGCCAATAACACTATGGCACGCACGGTGGACTCGAACCCGCAGGCTAATCAAAATTACTGTTCTTCTATAATGTCGTCTAAATACATGTTTCTGGCTAATCTAAAGGTTCGGGCAATTTTCTTCTTTAAAGCTTCTAACATCTGTTTGAGAGTATCCGGTTCTACTAATTGTGCATCTACTCTTACAGAACTTAATGCAATAGCTTCGGTCAGCAAAATTTCTGCTTGTGTTTGCAGAAAAGCCTCTTGTAAGTAGAAATCGTTCGATAAGGCCGCATCTCGGGATACTTTCATTTCTTGCACCTGTTTGTCCATCTTGATTATTCTTTCCTTCTGATTATCGAGTTGGTTATCTTTTTTGTTGATATGCTGATTCTGGAATTGGATGGTTCTAGAGTAAGCGTCCCGTTCTCTGCAAAGATCTGATATGACTTTTTGCAGTTGAGCTTCTACGATCAATTTTTGTTTTAGAATGTTGTTAACATCTGATAAGATATTTCTGCATCTCTCGAGTTCTTCAGCTGTTTTCATAGCTAAATCGTGCTGTTCTTGGCCTTATTGTACCACGTCATCTAACATCTTTCTTGTTTCTTCCAATAGATTTCCTAAGGCGATTCTTGCATCTTCTTTATCCTTGAGTAATTGCTTCAGGTTAATTATCTCTGCATCTACAACATTCAGCAATTCCTCCTTCTCTTGTGCTGCTGCCAGGGCCTCATCTCGTTGAGTTGTAATTACTTCCTGCTCTTGAAGTCTTGCCTGTAATTGCTTAATTTGTTCATTTAGCGCATGATTTTTAGCTTTGACTACTTGTAATTCCTCCTAGAGGGGAGTGATATCTGCCTCCAGTACTTCCAATTTGTGTTGAAAGTCATCGCGAATGGTATCTGTGACTTGCTTCATTTGTTGCGGCAGTTGTTGTGATAAGTGGATTAGCATCTGTCCCATAGATGCTAACTCAGAAAATACGGGAGTGGACGGGAGTGGAAGATGAGGATGAGGTTGTGAGGAGGATGCGGTGAGGAGCTGCTAGGAGTTCGGTGGAGAGTAGTTTGGGGATGAAGAAGAAGAAGCAGTGGGTTCTTCGGGACGAATGGGTGGAGCAGGGATAATTGGGTTGATTGGAGGCTCCGATGGGGGAGTGGGAAGAACAGTGTTAGGTTCTGTTACCTGTTCTGTGGTTTGTTGTGTGGTGTCGGCGGTATTGGCAGCTGTGGACTCGACTTCTTTCAGTAGCTCTTCGAAAACTTCTTTAATGATTTGTTCCTCATCTCCTTGCTCTTCCTGCTTAGATTGTTGTTGAGATGCTTCTTGGGACGAGCTTGTGTCCGAGTCGGTGTGATCCTCCTGTTCTTGTTGCCCTTCTGACGAAGACTGTGCTGATGATTCGTGTTGCATAGATGTTGCGGTGTCATGGAGGGTATCTTCGTCCTATTTTTCTTCTTCTTTGTCATCTTCTTTAGTTCCTTCGTCTGAACCTTGTGCTTCACTTTCAGATGAGCTGATTCTAATTCTTTTCCGGCGGAAGAGTTGATTGAGTTCCTCTTCGTCTTCTTCATCATCTTCCAATAATTGGGCCGACTCTTCATGGTGCAGGACCGGGCCTCTTGGTGGTGGTTGTGCTGCAAGAATGGCCAGAAAAAGGAAAGATATGATGTGCGGCATTCTGGACCTTGGCATTCCTCCTTTGTTTACCTGTTTGATGATCAAAACACATTCTTTGTGAATGCGGTCGAAGAAGTACGATGCAAAATTTATAGGTTCTCGGGTAGCTAAGTCTATGGTGGAGTAGAAGGGTCGAGATATTCCATATGTGCGCTTTTGGAGATTGAGGATGGCTACTAAGAATTGTAGCACGGATCTCTCAGGTTCAGGACGGCAGAGGATGGCGTATTCGTTAGAGGAACTCCTAGGGAATAGTTGGTTCATGGTGGCTATTGGCATTCGGGCCACTTTCCCGACCTTGCTGAGGGAGTCTAAACGCCTCAGCAAAAGCTTGGAAGGTGATTACGGTTCGTGAAGGTAGGGATGTGATCGCCCAACTTTGTTCGGTGGCAGGTGTTTTAGCGATAGCGGTGATTATCTGGGCAAAGAACGGGTGGGATTCCACTGAATGCCACGGCAGTTCAGCGAAATTGGCCAACCCACGTATGCGCAGAAACTCTCCTACATCGGCAGGGAGACCGTCACGGAAAGCGGCATAGTTTGCCAGAGCTTCCATGCCGCACACAGAAAACGCAAGCACAAGACGCAAAGCACAGGTTTTACATAATCACACAAATCACGCAAACACAATAGCGATTTTTGATGAAACGGAGAAGGTTAAGTAGATGCGCTGCAGTGGAGAGCAGTCAAAATCACTAATCATCGTGCGATGCTGAGATGATAACTTCATAACTTCGGTGTGCATGCATGAGCAGCTGGAAAGGGCAGGCCAGCTGTTGACATAATTAGGTATCAAAACACGGATATTTACAGACTTATATTATTTTATTAAGCACGCAAAATTAAAAGAAAAATAAAAGAAAAGAAAAGAAAACGCAAAAATGTGCGGCCAATCCGCGGAACGTTCAGTGTGGATCGGATGCTTGTTGATACGGCCGCAGCTTTGATCCATTTATCACCTTTGGAAGAGGAATTCCGATCAACGTAATCAACCAAAAAGTGGCTGGGCCCACCTTTTTAGAAATCTGGTAGGGACCAAACCATCGTAACTTGAATTTGCTAGCAGAGCGATTCGACTTGGCATTGTAGAAGAGTACAAGTTGTCCCACCATAAAAACTGCAGTCTTTAGATATCGATCATGTGTTTGAGCTTGTCTTTACTGAACTTCCTGGATAGTCAGAAAACTTGTCCACCGATGCTCATCCAGTTTTTTGAGTGTATCTAGCCGAAATGATAAAGAATCTTCTGGTATCAATTTCTGAGTGAGAGCTACGCGTAGACTTGGCACAACGATCTCCATTGGTGCTATGGCTTCCAATCCATAAGCTAGTTTGAAAGGTGTTAGTCCTGTTGCTACCTTGTAGGTAGTTCGGTATGCCCACAAGACTGCAGGTAACAGTTGGTCCCATCTTTTCGGTGCTTCCAGAGTGATTTTTCGAAGCATATACAACATGGTCTTGTTCGTACTCTCAGCCAAACCATTTGCACGAGGATAATATGGTGAACTGAATTTATGCGTGATCTGAAAAGAATGTGTAAGTACTTTCATTAAATTGTTGACAAAATGAGTGCCTTGATCTGTAACAAGCTCTAAAGGCAATCCAAAATGCAGAAAGACATCTTTCATTAGGCACTTTGCTACCGAAACAACTGTGGCAGACTTTAAAGCCCATGCTTCTGCCCATCTAGTCGTATAGTCTGTACAGGTCAGAATATAACGATTATTACTGAGTATTGTCGGCGGTGTAATAGGTCCAATGAAATCTAGACCCCACTTCTGAAAAGGTTCTAATAGAGGGAAATAATGGCGCTGCAACGGCTGTCGAGATCTCTGACAATTATCACAATTTTTGACAAACTGCATTACATCCCTGTACATAGTAGGCCACCACAGCCCACTTTGCAGAATTTTTCGGTGTGTTAAATCTGCGGCAAAATGTCCGCTGGATGGAATTGAATGAGCCAACATAATGACTTAGTTAACTTCATGTGGTGGAATACAACGAAGTAAAACTCCAGTGTGATCCATATAGTATAATTCCCTAGCAATCAACCGAAATTTGTGACTGTATACTACAATCTTCCTACGCATTGCAGGGGATGTCGTAGAAGGAATGCATCCATCGGTCAAAAAAGTTAACAACTGATCATAGTAATTAGTTGGCACAGGAGGATCTGCAATTTCATCATTACTTGGTTCAATGCTGTAAATCGCTGGTGTGGTGTCATCAATACCGTCTGGAGCTTCACCGGAATCTAAATGCGAAAGGAAATCTGCTAAGGCATGTGAACTGCCTGGCCGATGAATAACTTCGTAATCAAACGCTTGTAAAAGCAGAACCCATCGCGCTAATCGGCCACCTAAATGCTGTTGCCGAACCAGATAGACAAGTGCAGCATGATCTACATGGAAAGTAAATTTGCGGCCAAGTAAATAATGTTTAAATTTTTTGACAGAATATACTAAACCCAGACATTCTCTTTCAGTTACAGAGTAATTCTTTTCAGCAGGAGCAAGCCTTCGACTTGCATAGTAAACATGCTTGAACCACTTATCTTTTTGTTGCATTAGAACGCTCTCAATTGCTATATCTGAAGCATCAACAAATACATGAAATGGGCGATCCCAGTCAGGAGGCTGTAAGATTGGAACCTGTGTTAGTAATCCCTTTAGACGATCAAAAGCAATTTGACATTCCTGAGTCCACTCAAATTGTCGGGGAGTCTTGGTTATTAACCGGTTCAGTGGTATCGCCAAGTGAGCAAGCCACCGTAAGTGTCGACCATGCCATCTTACTTGGCCCATGAAGCGCATTACTTCCTTAGGTGTAGTGGGCACAGGTGCTTCTAACACAACTATAATTTTATCTGGATCCACCTGTATACCTTGTGCAGATACAATGTGGCCAAGTAGCTTTCCACATGAAACTGCAAACACAGATTTGTTTGGGTTCAAACAGAGTCTGTATTCTCTGCACTTCTCAAAGCAACACCGTAAATGGAACAAGTGTGCTACCATCTTACCAAAAATAAAAAAATCATCAAGATATACTTGCATAAAAGAGGTAAGGTAAGGAGAAAATATTTCCTGCATACACCTTTGGAACGTATTGGGGGCATTTCTTAATCCAAACCACATAACAATACAAGCAAAAACACCCCAATTGGTAATAAAAGCGATCTTCGGTATATCCTGCTCAGCCATTCTAACTTGATTATACCCACTGTATCCATCTAGGAATGAATACATTTCGAGTCCTGCTACTCTGTCAAGCACCGTGTCAAGAAAAGGTAGCGGAAATGGATCAGGCACCGTAGTTGTGTTCAATTTGCGATAGTCCACACAAATTCGTAGTTGCTTATTCTTTTTAGGAACAATAACAATTGGTGAGATCCATTCAGCATGCTCTACTGGTACAATGAATCCGACTTTGAGTAGCCTATCAAGCTCTGCCTTTACGTGTGATGCATAGTTTGGATTCATCCGGTAGCTGGGTTGTTTGATCGGTTTTGCTTCCGACTTCAGCATGACCCTATGTTGATATATGCGAGGGTCCAAACCCTTCATATCTTTGTAATCCCATGCAAAACCGTCAGAGAATTCTCGGAGTAGCTGGATTAAGTCTGCTTGAAATACTTCCGGTAGGCTTTCCCTTATCTTGACAGGACGCGGATGGTCCTCATCTCCTAAATTATAAGTGATCAACTGATCTTCTAGAACATAGAACTCTCGGGACTTCTCTGCATCATCAGCTGGCTTAAAAAGTTGTTGTAGATCAGTGTCATCTATAGTAGTGGTATCTTCCATCTTATCTTCTTCTGTTACAAGCATCACCGTACAGACTGCGGGATTCCAATTATCTACAACAGATTGTAGATCAACAGTTCCTAGGGAGATCAAGTCAATATTATTCTTTAAAAACTCTTCTTCTTCATCATCTGACAGACCATCTAACATATGAACTGGTTCTGCAAAATATGGTCTAACATGCAATTCGCAAGGCTGTATAGCATCTAATTTTACAACATATTTACGATTGTTGTCTTTGAAAGTGAGTTCCTGTGCAGACCAATCTTGTATAACCTTAGCTTGCTTCAGCCAAGGACGACAAAAAAGAAGATTATAATCAAGGGTGGATTCAGGTAATTCTAGGACGACAAAGGTCATTTTAAATGTGGTACCCTCCAAAGTTATTGGCATGTTTTGGACAAGTCCTACTGGATGGACCCTTGACTGGTCGACCATTCTGACAAAAAACTGGACTGGTTCGATTTCGGTCCATCCTAACTTCTTACACAGTGCAGCAGTAGCAATGTTGACACCCGATCCTCCATCAATTAGTACCTGTGTAATTTTATGATTTTTATACCATACCGTAATTAAAGGAACCGAATGATCGACCGTAGAATCAGGTTCCGGTTGTACTGTCGCTGTTGCTGGAATGCAAGAAGGTACAGGACTGAGCTGTTGTTGGAATTGTTGCCGAATTCCTGGTACTAGTGCAAGTAATTGGCCAAGAGGAAGAGTAATGGACGCTTTAGATTAAATTTCCCAAGCCTTATGTGCTTGCATTGTGTTTTCCACAGATTCCGAAGATGATGCGTCGGTTGAAGATGATGTATCCTCTTGAAGATGATGTGCCTGCTACTGAATTAGAATGTTGTTTTTGTGTTCCTTCCTTGGTTAACGGAGCCTCGGTCACCGGCATAGGATCTGGAAGCACTGGAGGTTCGACGGTGGTCCATTGACTAGCCTTATCATACATCCTTTGTTGTTCACGTATGCCTGGTTCAAATACTTCTGCTGCTGGTTGCAGTTGCTTACCGGATCGGGTCTGAATTACTGCAACTTGCGTTTCTACTGGTGTGATTTGTACCATATTAGTCATTGGGTTTTGACATTCTTTCTTCCTCTGATCATACTCAGCTGCATCCTTACAAAATCTTCTAATGTGACCAAATTCACCACAAAAATGGTAGCGCGGTGGTGGCAAATTGGGATTTTCTTGTGCTGGTCCGGCCTACCAGCGATTTGCATTGTAGTTATTATTTCTCTGTCCTCTGTAATTTCGATAGCCTTGTTGCTGGTTGTTTCTCATTTGCGGAGGTACATAATGATTGGCAGGTTGTCCTGGTTCCTGTATAATAGCATTGATAGTTGCTCATCCCTATACTTTGGTGTTGTATGCGCAGTTTTCGGTGGAATGTCCGGTCGTGTTGCAGATAGCACAAAACAACTGATTAAGTGCACAAGTGGCACTAGTATGCCCTGAATTCTTGCATGTGGTGTAGAACATCTGTCTGGTCTGATCTTTTGCAACATTTTTATTTGCCTTTAACCATTCCAAATCTTCTGTAAATCCTCCAACCTTGTTCTCAAGCTGCAAAGCCATTGCAATAACTGCATCTAGTGTCATAGCTCTTACACAGTGTATGATCATAATCTGTTTAAGTTGCAGAGTCAATCCATTGATAAACCATTGCGTGATAACATCATCTGGCAGGTTGGCATGTGCTGGTGGTAATTGCCTCAAATGGGTTCTGAATAGAGTGGCATATTCCTGCACTGTTTGATTTATCTTCTGTCTATTGTTTTGTAGGTAGTCGAAAATTTCGGCTGGATTCTTCTTTAGCCTGAATCTCTGCAAGAATGCATCCCTTACTGCTTCATAGGTGCCAAAGTGGTTAATATCATATTCTGTAAGCCATCTGGCTGCTTCATTAACCAATGTCGACTGGAAGACAATAGCTTTATACGCCGGATCAGGTGGATGGTTGAGCACTGCGTAACTTATCTCAAATGTGCATACATGAGCATCTGGGTCATCTCCTGGAAATCCACCGAATTTAGTGTACGTTACTCCTGTTGGAGGCGGCTTGGGTGGACATAGTTGTTGTTGTTGTCCACTCATCTTGCTAGTGGTTGTATCGTGACTATCTTCTGTATCCCAAGGTGGACTATCTGAACCGTCGGAGTCTGTATCGTCGGCCTGTGCTCCTTCCGATACGATAATATGGTTCAGTATGTTTCGAATGTCAGCTTCGAACAAGCTACCTTCCTTCTTGATGTCAAATGTAGGACAGCTTACTCCCAATAGCGGTGACTGGACTAAAGATTCACCAAGAAATGGTAAACCGACACCGAAAAACTGTGAATTCTCGGTAACTTGTACCGAAATAACACCAGAAGGTGTCGATTTTTCACCAAAACAAAGTGCTCCTTCTCCTTCACTGGTTTCTTTGGCCAAGATGTTTCTATTCGTAAACAAATTCAAATCTTTACCTAATGGTGTTAAACTAACCTCATGCTGCGTCCTGGTAGATTCCGGAGTAACTATGCCTTCGACAGTCTGTGCCGAAATCGCACTAGAATCTGCCAGAAAGGTTGTGCGTTCCACCGGAGTATGGCCGGAATCACTACTGACGTTCTTCACTTTCTTGACTTCTGGGTAAGACCTTTCTGCGCTTCTACCTCCTGGAGGCATCCTTAGCAAATTAGGTACCCAGGGCTGTCGGTTCTTCGGATACGTTTCACCGGATCGAGTAACCGGCATGTATCATCTTTTGTACTAATCGCGTACTATTACTGTCGATTTTCAATCTATAGTCGCATTACCACAATCGATTTGCAACAATCTGATCTGTTGCCACCTTCCCACAGACGGCGCCAATGTTAAACATTTAAACGCGAGACTAACTGTCAGAAACGCGTTTAACCACCTAAGTGGGTTCTTGGGAGTGGTAGGGGTCTGTCAGACAGAGGCCCTATACTTGGTTCCCAAACTAACCATTTTTCCTTACAGTGACACACGGATGCGCAGAACTCTATTAGGACTCTGTTACGCTTAGGAGCTTTACAGTGCTCGATCATAATCCGTCCAAAGTGTACCGAATACACTAACTTGCTATACTGTTCTGCACATAAAGTTATGGGAATGCCAGAGACAATAGCAGTGATTCAACCCTTACCAACTAGGTACAAAAAATCAGACAACACTGAAGAGATAGAGGGCTCAATAGCTTCAGACACACAGTACTGAAGATTCAGTACGCAACTGAGGAAGACCTTTACTGTAGCTTAATCTTTGCCGTACGAAGATAGACCTCAACACTGAAGTCAACACAATACAGAACAGAATACCAGAAACACTACCACAGCTACACAAACTTTCTCAGCACGTTACGATGTATTATAGGAAGAGTGACACCACGTTACACCTACTTAATTGAACTACGTCATAGAAACTCCACAGAGCAACTCGCTCAGACACAGTCAGATAATCTTCTGAACATCTATGAGACTCACCAACAGACATGTATCGACAGATAACAAAACAGAAACCAGAACAATATACTCAGTATTGCTCAACAACAACACAGTAACGTTTACTCAACCACCCAGACAGACAGTCTGGTGAATCCAACGAACGTCACTCTGCGTCTCTTTTTCATTGCTTTATATAAAGATTACAAAGTGTCTGCATAACAACCTTTCGCGCGTGTGAAAAAAGATTCAGTTATACACTTCCAATCCGGCGGCCGATAACACTTCTTCTCTAATCCTTTCTTCTTCATTTTTCCAATTTTGTGCTCCCACAAATCGTGCTAGCATTCGGTCCGTCAATGGTTCCATATATCTTTTAACTCAACAACCACTAATGTAGTTGGGAAGTAAATCTCCGTCTAGTGTGGCTAAGTTTACTACTCTACTGGTTGAGATTTGATTTATCAATAATGGTCCATATCCTCGCTACTATAATTTCTTGGCATGCTGTTTCAATGTGTACACTAATAGCAAATCGCTTTCCTTTAAGCCCTTATCTTTAATATGTGCATCATAAAGTTCATGGCCTGCCCAATCATTTTGTTGTGCTATGCATAGGGTAGGAACCAAAAAATCAATTGGTAAGATTGCATTCTTTTCGTATACTAAATTGAATGGGGTGGTTCCAATAGTAGTTTTGTAAGCCACTCGAAAGGCCCAAATTGCATGATGCAATTGTTTGTCCCAGTCTGACCTTCCATTGTTGACTATTTTGGTCAACACCGTGCACAACACTTTATTGGAACTTTTAGCCTGACCATTAGCTTGAGGGTGGTAAGGGGCTGATTTTTTGTGAATCACAATGAATTCATTCATTAGTGATTCTATCACTTCATTGATGAAGTGTGTTCCCCTATCGCTCCACAATTTCTATTGGTAATCCAAAGCGAGTAAAGACGATATTGGATTGGGACATAGGATACCTTTTGGTTTCCCCGATATGTGATATTGATATGGGTGATGCCAACTCTAGGCAATACATGATACCATCGAAGGCGATACCTGATGCCCAACAATATGATACATATATATACAATATGATACTAGAGTGGGTCATGGTACGATACCACTAGACTAGCGATATATGATACTGCTCCTCTGGTGGTACGATATCTACCAGCCCATGATACGATACCATGATAGCTAAGGCATGATACGATACCAAAGTGCCTCATGATATGATGCCTCTAGACCGATGATACACAATACCTCCTGATCTCACGATACGATACCTCTTGTGGCTCATGATACGATACCACAAGGTTGGCGATGTGATACCACTCAAACCTGTGATCCATGATACCTCAACTTGGCAGTACACGATACCTTGATGGTATCACAATACCTCAAGGAGGCACTCATGATATGATATCTGGCGAGTATCGTGATACTAGGGAATTTTGGTATCACGATACCAAAACTCAATCGATTGCAATACTACAACCAAATGTGGTCTAAACTTTAAAAATTTGTGTGCAAAATGTTTCCCCCTCACTCCTCTTCTCTCTTGACCCACAGGAGATGAAAAAAACTCACTCTAATCCCTCCATTCTACCCCGCTATACCAATGTGGTGTCATGTCATGTTTGTGAGTGGTTTTCTGATTTTCTAAGATTATGGAGTTCAAGTTCTCACCTCCAAATATGAGTCTCCTGAGTCTTGTCCTTAACACGCCACTGCTTGGTGCGCTCTCCACGATATCACCTCTGCAATACCAGTCGTTGATCTCCACGATACTTGCTTCACTCAAATGATTGGGAATCTAAAGTGTTCTTGGGTTTTATGTTCTAGGGTGACCAAGGACCTAAACTAAAATGGCCAACTTTCCCCTCTTTTTTTTCTTTTCTTTTCTTTTTTCTTTTGAGTTTTTTTGTAGCAACTTACCTATCCTAATCCTCTCTCTCTCTCTCTCTCCTCTAAACCCTAACTCTTCCTCACTCCTTCACTCCTAACCCTAGTAACTCATTACACACACTCCTAAAGTGTGAACTAACAAGTGCTGAAGTATTTGATGAATTGCCACTAATTGACATTACCTCTACACTTATGATTGATTCACTCCGTAGCTACAACCATCATGAAGCACCTGGGCTAATCCCCAACAACGTCACCAAAAACGTGTATGCCTAAGTCGTAAAGCCTTAGGGACTTGTGAAAACTGAGACTATACCTCAATCGCTCCACAAGTGCATATAGTGGTGGATTAATACACATATAATTATCAATCCGAGAGATAAGACATATCAAGTGTATGAAGACATGTGCACACGTGATGGTAAGTGAAGTGCCTATGATACAATGCATGTGAATTATCTCAGCTACCTCTCCAACTCACTAATTCTCTGAAAATGCACGTCATGATACTTGTTACAACAGTAAGCACAAATTCAAACTTTTCTCTCAGCTTCGAACTCTGAATATGGTCAATAGTGGGTTCTTTTGAAAGCTCTTGATGAGACGCATCTAATGGTCATACTCAAATCTGACAAATGTGCTTCAAGTTATGAGAAAAATAGTGAATGGTAGGAAAGACCAACACCTGCTCTACAACCCCTCAAGCCTCACACACGCACTACAACAGTTCAAACATGAAGGGGAGGGCTAGACAACAGTCCCACAAACACATTTCAAGCATGAAACACACACGCAAGCTCTTGGAGAAGAAGATAATCAGCAGAAAAGAGGCAAATTCAAAAATCAACCCTAGTTCTTATAATGGCAAAAAGTCCTTTACAAAAGTCACCAAGCGACTTATATACATATGTCCTAAAATTGGTCCCTTCACACAACAGAACGACACTTTTATTAAAAAAACTTTAATCTCCTTCTATGTTACAAGGATTATGTTACAATATTTGGGGTTCATGCATCTAGAGGACTCCTCTAGAGCATTTACATGGCTTTATGAGGTTTTCGTAGGAACTTGAAGAAGAAAATTTCTGCCCATAATTAAAAATTTTTTTGGGGCTCCCTGTTCTGTGCTCCTTTTCTCTGCGACACCATCATTTTGATAAGACATCAATGTAGTCTCATCTTCATTATCCTTATTGATTTCTATTGTTTCTTCTATTGTTAAATCAATGTTCTCGTAAATGACATCATCTATTGATGGACTAATATGGATTTCTAATTATTCTTCTTCATCATTAGTAGAATCAGCATGTAGAGTATTGTCATCTTCATCAAGTAAATTATTATCGTTGTCATGTACAACGATTCTAATTTCTCTTTGAGATGTCGATATATCAATATACAATGATGAATCATCAACATGACTTTCTTTAATCTTTGTAACAATAAAGTGTTCAAACAATGTCTGACTCGCATTATTTTCAAAGAATCGATTGCCCAAAACCCAAATAATTCCCTTCTCAAGGTGGAATTACTACCTTTATACTTAGCTCAAAACCAATCAAACTTCCAAATAACCTATCAAAATATAAAAAAACAAAAATTCATTATTATGTGCTTAAAAAAATAATAAACTATATCATAAAAAATAAAAACTTTTTATTACCTATTTGAACATACAAAACAATATTTTGTAGATACCAACAACGGTTCCTACATAGCCAAGTTCGCTATTTATAAGCTTCGTATCTTTTGAGATATCATGGGATAGGTGCTTGAAAGAAGCAACAATGCTAAAATCCTCCGTTTTATGTAAAGATTCAATCGTTTTGATTCTAAGTTAGGAGAAACTAATATACATGTATGTGAACAAATAGAATATTTTTAAAATTAAATTACCTTTCTTTCATAACCTATCATTAGCTCCCTCTGCTCATTTGAAATTTGTTCATTATTTTCATTGGCTCATTGCATACAAGTATATAGACAATCGATGAAAGAAGATATATTTGTATTCTCATTACCATTGAGATTATGTCTATATCTTTTGTTTCTCCATCTTTTAGTTCGGAGATTTTGAAGTTCCTGTTCATACTCGCTAACGAAGGCTTGCATGCATTCTCTATTATATGCTACAAAAGTAGAAACATCACTTTTTTCTTGTAATGTAAATTGAAATGGAACTCCCTTACCTGATAATACCTCATCTGTTATTTTTTAAGAAAAATCATTGGTCCATGCACGTGGAGCTTCTTCACGAACTCTTTTAAGGTGTTCACTAACATAGTACATGCACTCATCAAGCATCCTTCAGATTTTGCTCTTTGTCACACAACCTTTTAATATTCCCATAAATTGCATGACCCAAAACATCCATCAAGTGTTTACAAACCTGTAATCTCTATTTCATCCACAAGATGGACTGATAAACGAACTTGAATATCAAAAAATGATGTTGGAAGCTCTTTCTCCATCAAACATAGTACCTCCTTGCATTCACATTTCTTTTGTGGGATGGAGTCTTTGACAATCTCTTTTGATGTAATCCAGCTATTATTATCATAAATCAAATTATAAAGAAATTATTTCATAAATAAAAGATAACAAATAGTCTTATATATTAAATATAAAAATATGATAATTACCTTATAAGCAATCCAAGATGATAGAACATGTCTTGTACTCCTTTTTTTGTACACCCATCGATAATCAAAGGTAGAATATGCTTCAAAAAGTTACGCCAATCATGTGTCTTTAACCCAGATAAGCTCCTGTCATCCATAGTAAACATGTTTTGGAAAGATGCTCCATATCCTGTAGGTGTTCGAATCGATTGAATCCTATTGTTGATAGTTTGTATCTCTTTTGTTGTAAGTATCCAAGGAGCAGGTGCATAAGTTGTTTTTTGCCAATTTCTATTAAAAATTGGCCATAACTTTGGTTTTGAGTTTTGCTCCTTTAAATCATTTCTTGATGCTATTGTGTCTTTTAATCCAAGAAGATGTTGCCATAATGAATAACCAATATTCTTGAATATATGCATATGATCAAGAAGATGACAGACCTTTAACTCTCTCCAATACTCCAAAGAATACCATATTGATATATTCTCTGCTAGCGCCAATTTTCTTTTATCTCTAATCTTTACATTCTCATCATCTTCATCACCACTGAAGATTTCGGATTCTAGATCTATAAGTGGCCCATCTGTCCATTTTCGATACCAATCCATAGGTGTCATTGGTTTTGGACATTGGCATGTTTCAATCTTTCCATTAAAATGTAACGCTTGTCTTTTGAATCTTAATGGATGATCATCAAGCAAGAATCATCGATGTCGAAGATAAATTATTTTTATTATGATTCTTGCTATAAACTGGTCTCAACCAATCACCACAATAAGGGCAAGCCTTATATCCTTGAGTAGATATTCTTGCATCATGAAAACCAAAAAATTTAATTAGATTAACTCACATACAATTGCATACATATTAAATTTAAAAAATTACATCATTACCTGAACATACACCATATCCTGGAAAATCATGTATAGTCCAAGTCACAATTCCATGAACCATAATGTGTCTCTGATTAATGCTTTTCGATACATCAAAGACATTAATACCCCTCCATAACTCGTGGAGATCGTCAATGAGAGGAGCAAGATATATATTCATGTCTTTTACTTGTTTTTTCCCCGGGATTAAAAGTGAAAGCATTAAATGTTCCTTTTTAATGCTAAGATATGGCAAGAGATTGTAGTTAAGGACTAACAAAGGCCATGTTGACCATTTACTAGATTTCATAAAAAAATGGATTAACCCCATCTAATGCAACTCCTAACTTCAGATTGCATGGCTCTTGTGCAAAATCAGGCCATCTAGAATCAATATGTTGAAAAGCTACACTATCTGCTGGAAGTCTCATTACTCCATCAATATTTTTATGATCCAATCCCCATGTCAAAAGCTTTGATAATTCAGGGCTTTGAAACATATGTTTAATTCATGGAGCCAATGGAAAATGTCTCAATACCCTTTTTGGGTTTTTATCCTCTTCCTTATATTAAGGAGATTGACATTTTGGGCATGTCAAAGAGCCTGTATATTCACCTCTATATAAAAGACAATCGTTAGGACATGCATGTATACACCGATAATCTATAACAAGATTGTTGATTATCTTCTTTATTTCATCATGTGATGTAGGAAGAATATTCTTGCTTGGTAAAAAATTTTCAAATAGTAACCCGTAAGTTCATGAAAAAAGATAATATGAATGAAAAAAATAAACAAATAAAGATAGAAAATAAAAAAAAAATTATACCTTAATAGTGCTGAAATAGATACGTTACTCCATCCAAAAGTATTTTGAATAGTGAGAATAAGTAAACTTGCACTTAGTCATGTCAAGCAACTTCCTTCATATATATGCCGTAGACATTCTTTTCAAAGATATTTCTCATTTTTAGAAATATCAATGCTTTCACTGTCATTTTGATACCAATCCTCAATAAAACTTCCCATGTCATCATCTTCATCATTATCACAAATATCTTGTACTTTATCTTCTTTTGAATATAGGTCTTTCAATCTTGCATATTTGACAGGATCATTTTTGTGCAGCCTCCTCATGGAAGCTTTTGATAAATGAGGTCTTACCGGCAACTCTGAATGGTGTGGTGGAAGATCATCAATCTCATACATAGGAATCTACACACATGAATAAAAATCATTCGTATTCCATAAATGAATGAAAAGTTAAACTTTAAACATAAATTTAAATATGTAAGTTAATTTAAAAAGAGTTTCAATCAATTAGATTTTTTTTTTCTCTCTACCTATAAGGTGCTCTTGAAGGTCTACACAATCCATAATTCACTAATAATTCATCACCAGCATGTAAGGAAGTAATAGCATTGACAAATATGTATCATGCTACATTTCTACTCATGTATGGTGATTCATGACTATTTTCACACTCCTTATATGTGCAATTAGTCATTGAACTATTATATCCTCGACTACCGTTTATTAAACGTGATATATTTCCATGTGTGTAAGGTCTTCCATCAATATATAATCTTTCATTTTTGGCATGTGTAATCCCTCTACTAGCAAGAGAAGCTGCATTCAGGCATAATCCATAATTATTCATGCTTTGAACATAACGTGTAAGTCAATGCCAATCTCCCCATCCATATATAGGACAACAAAATGACATAAGAGTGACTTTAGAGTTTGGAGGCACATACAAATCCTCTACAATAAACAAACCATGACTAGCACCAGTAATAGTGGAGTAAGTAATCATATAGCGATTACCCCAAAAGTTAAAAACCTCTCCATCTAAAGGAAGTGGTCCTCTATTCCATCCTCCATATCTTCTTCTATCATATGTTTGTACTAGAGGACGGTCACAAGTTAGCAATGGATGATCTTCAGATGTTTCATTCTATAAACTAGGCGATAGAGGATTTCAAGAAACCTCTACTTGTAATTGATAAATGGCAAGTCACTGACGTGTACGGGGTATATTACATTATTAGTAGAAGATTCATCACTCATCATCATCAAGCAAATATTCTTGTATATTAAGTATAATTGGATGTTGTATATGATTTTTAATTAAGATAATGACATTAATTTATAGAATCAATACATACCCAAGCTCTATCACATTGATTAGGAGGTGGTCCATGCTCGAAATTACCGTACTCTACCTCATCTTCAATACATTCCAATCATGTTCTTCAATACATACCATAGCCAAAATTACACCAACATATAATATGCTCTTGTTAGTAAAAATCATCATAATTCCTATCGAAGGACACATGTGAAGACGTTGTTGCATGGATAGGAGGTGGTGGAGTACCCTCTGATTGATCAGAATCTGATTATAATATAACAATAAAAAAAAATATATCAGTCATGTATGTATCTATCAAATATTATATCAGTCATGTATGTATCAGTCCTTGCACGATTAGGAGATGGTGGTGAGTTCCCTCTGATTGATTAGGATTTGATTGTGTAGCAAATAAAGGTAGTAGATATTAATAATCCGATTATTTACATACACAGACATTCAAATACACAAGTTTACACATACACACATATTCACATATACACAAATACACATTCTGACATATAAATACACATACAAAACTATAAATGTATGATGTGTGTATGTATGTATGTATATGTGGATGTATGTGTGTGTATGTGTATGTGTATGTGTGCATGTATGTGTGTGTATGTGTATGCATGTATGTGTATCTGTGGATATGTATGTATGTATAAGTGTATGTGTATGTGTATGCATCTATGTATATGTCTATGTATATATATGTATATGTGTGTGTATGTATTTATATGTATGTGTATGTGTATGCATGTAGGTCTATGTATATATGTATGTGTAGGCATGTATGTATGTGTAGGTATGTATGTATGTGTAAGTGTATGCATATGAGTATGTGTATGCATGTATGTGTGTGTATATGAGTATGTGTATGCATGTATGTGTGTGTATATGTGTATGTGTATGCATGTATGTGTGTGTGTATATATGTATGTGTGTGGGTATGTATTTACTATGTATGTGTATGTATGTATATGTGTATGTGTATGCATGAATGTGTGTGTATATGTGTATGTATGGGTATGTATGTATGTGTAAGTGTATGCATGTGTGTATGTGTATGCATGTATGTGTGTGTATTTATATGTAATTGTATGTATGTATGTGTATGTGTATGTTTATGCATGTATGTGTGTGTATATATATGTATGTTTGTGGGTATGTATTTACTATGTATGTGTATGTATGTATATGTGTATGCATGTATGTATGTGTGGGTATGTATGTATGTGTAAGTGTATGCATATGTGTATGTGTATGCATGTATGTGTGTGTATGTATGTATATGTAAGTGTATGTATGTATGCGTAAGTCTATGTATATGTGTATGTGTATGCATGTATGCGTGTGTATATATATGTATGTGTGTGGGTATGTATTTACTATGTATGTGTATGTATGTATATGAGTATGTGTATGCATGTATGTGTGTGAAAGTCTGTATATGTGTATGTGTATGCATGTATGTGTGTGTATATATATGTATGTTTGTGGGTATGTATTTACTATGTATGTGTATGTATGTGTATATGTGTATGTGTGGGTATGTATGTACATGTAAGTGTACGCATGTGTATGTGTTTGCATGTATGTGTGTGTATGTATATGTAAGTGTATGTATGTATGTGTAAGTGTATGTGTATGTGTGTATATATATATGTATGTTTGTGGTTATGTATTTACTGTGTATGTTTATGTATGTATATGTGTATGCATGTATGTATGTGTATATGTGTATGTGTGGGTATGTATGTATGTGTAAGTGTATGCATATGTGTATGTGTGCATGTATGTGTGTGTATGTATATATTCATAAAAAATGGATTAACCCCATCTAATGCAACTCCTAACTTTAGATTGCATGGCTCTTGTGCAAAATCAGGCCATATAGAATCAATATGTTGAAAAGCTACACTATCTGCTAGAATTCTCATTACTCCATCAATACATGTATGTGCGTGTATGTATGTATATGCAAGTGTATGTATGTATGTATGTGTAAGTGTATGTATATGTGTATGTGTATGCATGTATATGTGTATGTGTATGCATGTATATGTGTATGTATATATGTATGTATTTACTATGTATGTGTGTATATATGTATGTGTTTGGGTATATATTTACTATGTATGTTTGTGTATATGTATATGAGTGTGTGTCTGTATATGCATGTTTTTAAATTTATTTTTTTAATATTTTAATTCTTTTTTTTTGAGATTGAAATAGCATGACATATTGCATGGTAGAACAAAATAAGAGAAGAACTAACATACCACTTGAGACGTGGCAAGATTATTGTAGATAGCTACGTCTTCAAGAGTCATTTCCTCAGTGGAAGGTATACAAATTAATAGTTTAACTTACAATGACTTATAATTCTCATATGTTTTATATTTAATCTATGTTTTTTTGTTTCATTAAATAAATGTAGGTGGTTGCAAAGAAGAGAGTTGAGTCTGCTCATACATCGCACTTAAGCCAAATGGGCCATCATGGCTTTTTAGCTACATTTGTAAGTATATGTATTATTGAAACTATATTTTTTATTTTAGTTAAAACACTAATAATTAATCTTTTTTACTTTTTTCAACGCAGAGAAAGGATTACGATCGATATCCTACGGAAAAGGAAATCGATTTTGCGACACATTATGGATATTGATGTTTCAATGAGTACATGCAAGATCATCCAAATGCTTTTGTGAGTATTAGTAAATTTCATATACTTATTTTATTTTTATTGAAATTTTATATGCTTTATTTATTTATGTTTATTACATGTAATACAAGAGTATTATGGAGATGTAGATATGGATGAGGTAGAGAGACAGACACAGATGGGATGATCTCGATCATCACAAAGTGCCCACACCTCTACCCATGATGCCACTATAGATACATCAGATCTTGTGGATGATCATGATGATGAGGACTTACAAGATGATGTGGATGAGGATGATCATGATGAATGATATATTACATTGGATATATATTTTACATTGATATACTTACCTTTTTTATATCTATATATTTTCTCATTTCAATTATGTTTTGAATTGTGTCTATGGTACTAATTAATGAAAAGTCTTGATTTAATGATTTTTATTGTTGTTTATATTTAACATGTGATTTACTAATTTAATTATATAATTCATTCATATTATATGCATGTTTGTGTGTATATATGTATGTATGTGCATGTAGTTGTGTGTGTATAAAATGTATGTATGCACATCTAGGTATATAACTATATTTATGTAAGTGTGTCTATATGCATGTATATGTGTGTATCTGTGTGTGGATATATGTGCATATAGATATGTTTTATGCATATACATGTGTGTATGTGCTTCTGTATGTGAATGTGTATGTATGTATATGTGTATGTGTAAGTGTATGTGCGTATATGCATATGTATGTGTATGTGTATAAGTGTATCATGTATGTATGTGTATGTGTATGTGTAGGTATATATGCATGTGCATATGTGTGTTTATGTGTGTATGCATATGTATATGAGTGTGTATATGTATGTATGTGCATGTTTATGTGTAAGTGTATATGCATATGTGTGCGTATGTATATGTGTGTGTATATGTATATATGTGTAAGTGTATGTGCATATGTGCATGTATTTGCATATGTGTGTGTATATGTATGTATGTGTAAGTGTATGTGTATGTATGTGCACATGTATGTATGTGCATGTGTATGTGTGTGCATGTGTATGTATGTGCATGTGTATGTATGTGCATGTGTATGTATGTGCATGTGTATGTATGTGCATGTGTATGTATGTGCATGTGTATGTATGCATGTCTATGTATATGCATGTGTATATGTATGAGCATGCATGTGCATGCATCTCCATTTGCATCCATGTGTATAATTAGTATGTGCTAATGTGTGTATGTGTATATGAAATAATGCATGCATGTGTGCATATATGTTTGTAGATATGATTGTGCATATGCATATGCATATGTGTACATCTATGTGTGTGTGTATGTGTATGTGTAAGTGTATGTGCATGTATGTGTGTATATGTGCATGTGCATGTGTATGTGTGTGTATGTGCATATGTATCTGTGTGTATAAGTGTGAGCATGCATGTTCATGCATATGTGTATATGTGCATATGAATGAGTAAGTGTGCATATGTGTATGTGTATGTGTAGGTATATATGCATGTTTATATGTGTGTATGTGTATGTATATGAGTGTGTATATGTATGTATGTATGTATGTGCATGTGTATGTGTAAGTGTATATGCGTGAAGTATTTTGATGACGATGTACCACAATATGCTCTCCTTCTCGAGAGCTGCACGATGATATCCTCAGAGTAGAAAATTGAGCTCCTAAGGCCGCACATGGTACTCCACATAGAGGCTGTAGAATACACAGAAAACACAGTACACAAGGAGCACGAACACATACTTCTTAGGTGTTACAAATGCGATCAAACTTACAGTCTGTAATTGACTAGGCCACTATATGTTTTATTAAAGAACATATACAAAGAAGTGTTTGATGGCCATTTGGACTTTCACATGGACACTAACGGCAACAATCTCCCACTAAAGGAGCTTTTGCTTTATCATATTGATGGTTGCTTTCCTCAAGTGACCTGTTTTTGTCAAGGCAAAATCATAAACAAGAATATCTACATCATCCATTTTAAGAGTGGATGTGCTTCGAATATTCTTTTTCTTTTTTGAGCCTATTCGTTTAGTATCACACACCATTTCTAAGTTATATTTACCTGTGAATGCATTACTAATACCAATGCACCACCAACGCCTCTATTCTTCTTTGATCAATATCTTTAGTGACCTCTAAAACCTTTGCAATCCAAAAAGGTCTGGTAGCCTCATCACCATCAGCAAGTACTGCAATAAGTGTTCCAACATTTATCTCTATTAAATTTCCTTGCCATCTTGCTTTTGCCTATTTTGTCATCCTTGGGGCTACATAAATATTTCTTTCTGGTGGATGTATAAAAGTTTGAAGTGCATTTGCATTACATGCTTGGGCCACATTCACTGATCTTTGTGTACAAAAATCCCATGTGAATGGAACATCAACTGGCCAATGACCTACAATCGTATACTTTATAATCTCTTCTTGATGATTGAAAAAGTCATCCCACCAAGATACATCTTCATCTCCAGCGTATTTTTTTTGCACGCTCAGTATGTCTATTCTTTTCAATGAGTGCATGCATCCACCTTTTACTTTGATCAACCACATTTCTGCATCTTTTTGTATTGTTTTTATCTTCATATGGTGAATTTTTTACACCATACACAAACAAATTAGACACCTGCAACAAGAATCTACATCCGTCTTTAGGCTCCCACCCAGGAGAAGATGAATACTGCTTTGCAAATAAAAGGGTTATGTCATCAAACCTCCTCATCAAGAATACATGGTTGAAACTAATATTGTGCAATGGAGCCAAATCCTTAGCACTTTTATCAAAGTCCACTGAGCAAAAGTGCTTAAAGTTATAAATCTGTGTGAGGTGTTGAACTTCAGTTTTGGAGTCTATGCTTATGAAATCAGCTCAGATAAAATCAAAAGAGTAAAAGCATTGTTACGTGCCAACTTCTTAGAGAACGTACTGAACATTTGATCAATGTGATCATGAGTGTGCCCAACCAGAAGGAAATGTACCTTAACCTTATGAAATACCTGTTTATCAACAAGCATGCATAAATATCCAAAGAGTATAGATTTTTTATTCTCTATTGCAACATTATCAAGTTGCAAATATAGAGTTGGTGGCAAAAGACCCTTCCATGATTGCAAAACCCGATGAATGACAGTAACTATAAGGTTTGGATCATTATGCACATTTGGATATGTGAAGAAAACCTTGGACATTATAGTTCCATTGTATACCAAAGCACCAACCAAATGCATTTGCACAAGGATTTCATCTCAAATATCCTTAGGGATGCGATAAAAATGTGGCAAACATGTTTCTTTTTTATCCATACCATCGATCAACAAACACATATAACGCTCCAGATTTTTGAGTGATTTACTTCGACGATGAATTGCTTTCTTTCTCTCTAAAGCTTGACTCTCATGATGGTTATTTAGAAGGCTTTTAAAGTTATCTTTTTCTTGTGGTGTTGTAGCCCCCTTTGCCATGTTTTTCAAAGTGGTGCAAACTGAACATTCACCCATTCTAACTTTACGAGGAATAGACACATTGTTAAACTCTTGCTTCCATAATCGAGTAAAGTGACGACACAATACATACCCCTCATTTCTATTTTCCATGTCTTCTTTATATATTTGAAATACTTCTCGACGAGTAAAGTTATCTGACAAGTGCAACCTTCCAGTTGTAGGCATAACCTCACAATGCAAGGTAAAATAGTTCATCATCCAATTCATTGCATGAAGTCCAACAGATCCTTTGGTCCCAACATGAAACGTATCCAAAACAAGATCTTCATTCATAAGCCCATGTTGAACCCTATGTATTCTAAAATTTCCCACACCCATTGCAATTTTAAATGCAGCCCTACAACATCGCGTCCCTTGACTAAAGTAATATTCAAAAGAAACACGTGTTATTGACATGTTATCCTCAATCACTTGCATGTGAGAAACAAGTTATATATCCTGCCTTTCACTATCTAAATGGAGGAATTTCTCTCTTAGGTGCTTTAGTTTCTTCATTCCTAAATTGCACAAACATTTCAAACCACAACAATGCTTCACAATATCCAATGCAATGTGTCTATCTGAAGTAAGAAATTTAAATCTTTTTTGACTTACTTCACGAGACCTTCTTTTAAAATGTAGATTGAGCGTGCTTTGCCTTTCCTTCTATTTGCAGCTAACATCCTTTGCTCCACATGCACTTGAGTCAGAAGGGAGATCAATGGCTGGATCAGATGGGAGATTAAGAGGTGCATTTGGTTGAGTAGCATTGCACTGCAAATTGGATAACTTAAATGACTCAACAGAAAACATAGAATGATGATCAACACATTCTAAACCATGGAGACCATCATTTATGAGGGAAGGATCAACTGAGAACAATGAATTTGAAACTGTATCAATATGAGTAGAGGAAACTGATGCCCAATGAAAAGACTGAGCTCATCTTCACTTACTTCAAATAGGATTGAAGATGAATTACCTTTTTACATGAGTAGAAGTCCAAGATCAAGTGAAAATATCACATCAAGTGTCACATCAAGTAGATATGAAATCAAAAGTGCATTAAAGTACATTAAAGTGCATTAAACATCAAATTACATTAAAGTACTTAAAGCCTAACATTGAAGTACTTAAATTACTCAAATATACACGATTGATGTGACAATGCCTACAAACATAAGGTGCTACTTGCTTGATTCACATTTTCATATGAAACATTAAATCAAACAATAAATGTATTCAAGTTGTGGGTTTGAATATGACCATGAATCTTTGTGCATAAATTCTTTGATGTGATATGGTCTACATTTATGTATAGAGAAAGGTCCATGTGCAACTACATAGATGCAAGTCATTACAAATTAGGATATGAATGTATGGTGATATTTTGGATAGGTTCTATATGTTAGATCCACGTTATGTATAAGAAAAAGCGAGTGTGGATATATATATATATATATATATATATATATATATATATATATATATATATATATATGTATATATATATATATATATATATATATATATATATATATATGTATATATATATATATATATATATATATATATATATATATATATATATATATATATATATATATATATATATATATATATATATATATATATATATATATATATATATATATATATATATATATATATATAATCCACAATGATCTAAGCTTCTTGGAGAATTTGTAGCTTCTAGATAAGTTTTGTACATGTAGACATGGCTATATAAGAGTGCCTTATGAAGTGGAAGGTACAAAAAAATTCATATACGGTATGCATTTTATCAGGGAGGGCCTTGTATATCACTGTGAGATGAAAGATATGTAAGACTGATTATTTTAAAGCTATTTACAATATCGGCATAAAGTTTCATATAGGTTCCGACTAATATATATGCAGACTTTTTTTTGACATTCGAGAACCGCATGTTTGCATCCCTATAAAAGTTATGGATTTGTATGTAAGGATCATATGTTTGCACTCTTATGGAAGCTATGATTTTGTATTATACAAGATTGAAGAGGTTCATATGCTTTCCGTTATATAATGATCATTGTTTTGACATAATATTGACATAAATTTACTCTTAGATGTCATGCTCTGTGAGAAATGATAATTAACTTGCATAGTTAGAATCTATGTAACCAATAATGGATGCTTTTCCTCTACCTAAGCATAGACACTTGTCCTTAGTGCCACTCAGATAACTCAAAATCATCCTCACTGCTTCCCAATGTTTCTTGCAAGGATTAGACATATATCTGCTCACAACTCCCACTGAAAATGCAATGTCTGGTCTCGTAGCTACCATAGCATACATGAGACTACCAACAACAGATTGATAGGGAATTTTGGTCATGAAATCCTTTTCCTCATCTGATTTGGGGCAATCATCCTTGCTCAGTTTCACATATGTGGGTAAAGGTGTATGGAATGCCTATCCACTCTGCATATTGAATGTGTGAAGTACTTTGGATATGTACTCACTTTGAGACAAGTATATGCATCTTTTACTCCTATCACGAGTAATGCGCATGCCAAGAATATGTTTGGCATCCCCCAAATCCTTAATATCAAATGTCTCACTCAACTTCTTTTTTAGAATTGACAAGTCATAAGAGGACTTCCCAACAATCAACATATCATCAACATAAAGTATCGAGCATATCAAGCTGCCATCTGAGCATCTCTTTGTGTAGAGACAATGATCCTCATTGCTTCAAGAATAGCCTTGGGACTTCATAAAAGCATCAAAATTTTGGTACCATTGTCTAGGGGATTGTGTAAGTCCATACAAGCTCTTCTTGAGCTTACAAACTAGACTTTCCTAGCCAGAAACTACATAACCCTCTAGTTGTTCCATATAGATCTCATATGTAAGATCTCCATGCAAGAAAGCAATTTTCACATCAATTTGGACTAGATCTAAGTACTCCATTGCAACGAATCCAAGCAACATGCACAGGGTAGCCATCTTGACCTCTAGAGAAAAGATTTCCTCGAAATCAACACCATGTTGTCGCTTAAAACCCTTTGCAACAAGTCGTGCTTTATACTTTGGAGAAGCACTATCTGATGTGAATTTCAGCTTATATACCCATTTACATGGTAAAGCTTTCTTGCCCTTTGGCAAAGGTACTAAATCCCAACTACCATTCTTGTGAATAGAATCCAACTCACTCTTCATGGCATGCTCCCACTTGACATGATCCTTTGTTTGCATAGGCTCTTAGTAGCAAGGAGGCTTACCGAAATCTGTTAGCATAACAAAATCTAAACCTAGAACATATCTATTAGGTGGATGTGAGACACGTGTAGAGCGTCTCAATGGTTGCTGAACAAGAACATGTGTAGAATGATATGATCGGACATTCTCTTGAATGTCCCTATGTGCAACATTTTTATGCATGCTAACTGGAGGACTTGTATCCTCAAAGACCACTCTTCTCACTTCAACCTCCTTAATGGGTTGTTTATGTATCTTAGACTCATTGAAAATGACATCACTACTTCTGATCACTGATCGTGTTTCTGGATCCCATAAGCGATATCCAAATTAGCCTTCTCGACCATATGCAAGAAAAATGCATTTTGTTGACTTATGGTCCAACGTTTGTCTAAGATGCTTGGGTATATGAACATATGCTTCACACCCAAAAACTCAAAGATGATCATAATATGGTGGCTTCCCTATCCATAACTCTTGTGCCACTTTCAGACCTTTGGTAGTACTAGGTGAAAGGTTAATCACTGCAGACAATACTGCTTCTGATCAAAAGCCTTGTGAGAGGTTTGCATGATGTAACATAGAAATTACTCTATCTTGAATAGTTTTATTCATCCTTTAAGCTACACCATTCTGTACTTGGGTATAAGGAGCTATAAACTCTCTACAAATCCTTTTAGACTGACAGAAAAGACTGAATTCATGTGAGGTATACTCACCCCATTATCTGAACGTAAAGCCTTAAGCTTAGTTCCTTTTTTAGTCTCAATTGAAACAAGCCATTTTTTGAAATGAGGGAATACCTCATCCTTTGATTTGATAAGATATACCCAAACTTTTCTAGTAGCATCATCTATGAAAGTGACAAAGTAAAGAGAACCACCTAAGGACCTAGTGGGCATAGGACCACACACATCTGTATGAATGAGATATAAATGCTGAAATAAGAGTCAATGTGCATTCTATGCATATTTTTGGTTTGCTTTCCATATTGACAATGCTCACAAAATGAAAAATCAGAGAAAGATAACACAGGTGAGTAGGCAGAACGAGAAATATTTTCCATTCCACCATGAGATATATGGCCCAAACGACCATGCCAAATACAAGCCATAGGCTATTCAGTAACAGCTAACAAGTGTTCTTTCTATGATACAAATAAAGTGAGACAACTTTGCTTCCTTTTGCAATAACCATATTTCCCTTTGATATATGAAAGGACCGAGCATAGAAGACCACCTTGTAACCAAGGTCATCAAGTTGACCAACTGACATCAAACTATGTGATAACTGAGGTGCATGGCATACATTATGCATAGTAAATTTTGAACCATCAATGAACTGCACAACCACATCTCCATTCCCCACAACGTCACACTGTTAAGAGTCACCAAGTCTCATGGTACCAAGAGACTTTGCTGCATAATTAGAGAACCATTCTCTATGTGGTGTCACATGGAAAGAAGCACCAAAATCTAGCAGCCACATGTGGGAAAGAGAATCAACTATAAGAGCCTCAATTGGCACAGTACTATCAAGTTTCAACACATCAACATCATCAAAAATAGCATTAATTTCTTCAATCTTCACAATCGAAGTAGATGGTGTAGGTAACTGTTTAACATGCCCATCAACATTCTGTCTTTTACCTTTACCATTCTTTAATGCATAATAGTATTTCTTCATGTGTCATTTCTTATGACAATAATGGCATTCGATATCCCTCTTCCTTGATTTACTTCTACTCTTATTTTGTTGACCATTCTTTTCCTTGTTCTTGCTCCTGCCAACTTGCTGATTCTTTCCTTGATAAGAATCACGAACATTATATGCATCTCTACTCTGAGTTCCAACCATAGATTTTCTATGAATATCCTCACTCAAGAGTGCTCCATATATGTCATCATAGACGAGCTTACCTCCAGGTGCACTATTGCTAATAGCTGTGCAAAACGTATCCCATGATAATGCGATGTACATAACATCAGTACTACTTTCATTTCATTATCCATATCCTTTTCATGAGCCTGTAAGTGGGAGAATATAGCATCAAACTCATTTAGATAAGAAGCAACACTATTTGTGTCCTTCATGTGAAGATCATATAATTTTCTCATCAGATACACTTTATTTGATTCCATCTCTTTTTCATATGTATTGCATAACTTCTTCCAAAGATCCTATGCACTTTCACAGTTTAATACTATAAAGTAAACATTATCTGCTAGGTGCAAGCAAATAGTAGACGTGGCCATTTCATCTAACTCATCCCAATCATCTTCATCCATATCAGTAGGCTTCTTTGAAATCCCATTTACTAGCTTCTATTGCCTCCTTTGAATCAGCACATCTTTAATATGATTCTTCCATAGAGAAAAGTTTGTGCCATCAAATTTTTAGCCTTGCAAGTTATATATCCTCCTCAAAACACTAGCACTAGACCCTGATCCACCAGATGTGCTTGAGACCTCTAATGCCATGATGGTAGAGAATTGAATAGAATGATATTGGAGATAGAATAGTCTAAACACCAACAAATAAATGTACCAAGGAGTAAATCGACCATTGTATAGTTGACAAAACTAAAAAATTCACCATAGTATCCTCTACAAAATGAACATATGACCAATGTCAAAATATCATAAAACTGCAAGTACTGACATGTTTACCTACATAGTGAATGATTGACTCCACTACATATAATTAGTTACCCAATAGAAGCCAACTAGGTTTATCAAGCACCTATGAACAACTATCATACATCTCCTATGGTGAGGATGGGTAAGTCTTCCACCTGCATCACCAAAGAGACCCCGGCATTTGGGTGTCTCCCAGTTAAGAAAACCTCACCACAACCCTCTTTATCAAATGTAAAAGGCTTTATGCAAAAAAAGTAATTGCTATATCAATGACCACATGGACGTACATAAGCGGTATCCACAGAAGCATACATGATATGTATGTGCTCAATATATGTAGTAAAATGACACTAAAAGGCTGAATTCATAGCCGAAAAACTAGCCAAAACCACCTACAAGTGTCTGCCAACTCTGATGTTTTAGGCTAAAAAAACTACATAAATTTGTAGCTGTTGCTCCCACCAAAACTAAAAACCTTTTGAGAAACTTATAGTTTTACGAGTGTGGCTAAAAACACAGCCCCAAAGGTTGATATTTATTATCGGAGAAGTACAAAGACCACTCTTCTTGATGTTCTTGGACTTGTGCGAAGAGAACTATGTGCAAAAGTACTCCAAAATGGCTCCAAAAGACACCCCAAAAATGCTTCAAAAATAGGCTTTGAAAGCAAACAATGAAGCTTTTGAGGGACCAAAACATGTTTAAGGTAATGTTGACCTTAGTCTTTCCCCTTCTTGAAACACCACAAGAGTGTAGCTTAGTGGCAAGATATTGCCACAGTTAAGCAAGCTCCAAGGGGGAATAGTATTGGGATGGGTGACCTCTCAGGAAGTACCGGGAACCTCTATCTTCCTTGATCATTGAGGTCCTCCCTCGCGCACATCGAACAACACCAACAGTGACTTTGGTGACTCGGATGACAAGGTATGCCAAGGTCTGTTCCTTGGTCACCACCTTAGTCAGAAGCCTTGGGTGGGTGGATGGCAGCTCGATTAGCTCACACAAAAGAAACAAATATTTTGCATCAAAAAGCTATGATACCAATGAAATATTTCAATGGCGATGTACCACAGTATGCTCTCCTTCCCGAGAGCTTCATGACGATATCCTTGGAGTAGAAAATTGAGCTCCTAGGATTGCACACAATACTCAACACAGAGACTGTAGAATATGTAGAAAACACATGTTGCAGAGAAAAGAAGCACAAAAGAGGAGCCCCAAAAATTTCAAATTAATGAGCATAAATTTTCTTCTTCAAAATCCTAGGACATTCCCTCGAAGCTATGTAAATGCACTAAAGGAGTCCTCTAGATGCATAAGCCAAAATCCTTGTAACATAACTCTTGTAAAATATTAGGAAATTAGATATTAGTCAATAAAGTGCCGGTATCTTGTGTGAAAGGGCCATTTTTTAGGGCACAAGTATATAAGTCACATTGTGACTCTTTGTAAAGACTTTTGCCATTGTGAAGAAGAAGAGTAGAAATTTGAATTTGCTTCTTTCCTGTTGATTTCCTCCTTCTCTATGATCTTTTGTGCGTGTGTATTGCTTGAGATGTGTGTGTGTAGGACTGTAAGCTATCCCTTTCCACCATTTTTGAACTACTATAATGTGTGTGTGAGCCACCACGAGTTGCGGAGTGAGTGTTGGTGTTTTTCACCATTCACTATTTTGCACATAACTTGAAGAGCATCTGCCAGATTCGAGTGAAAATACCACCAATAGATGCGTCTCATTGAGAGCTTCGAAAGGAATCTCTATTGGCCATATTTGGAGTTTAGAGCTGTGAGAAAAGTTTGAATTTGTGCTTACTGCTGTAAGTGGTATTGCGACATGCATTTTCAGAGAGTTAGTGAGTTGGAGAGGTAGTTAAGTCTTTTCACATGCATTGTAGCTCAGCCACTTCACTTTCCATCATGTGCGCACACATCCTCATACACTTGGTTCGTGTGGTTCCTCAGATTGATAATTAAACGTGTATCAATCCACCACTATATGCACTTGTGGGGTGATTGAGATTTAGTCTCATCGACACAAGTCCCTACGGCTTCACTACTTAGGTACACATGTTTTTGGTGCCGTTGCTGGGGAACAAACTTGACCAAGGTGCCTTCATGATGGTTATAGCTCTGGAGTGAAGGAATCATACTTGTAGAGGTGAATTCATCCAGTGGCAAGTAGGAAGCACTTCAACACTTGTTACTTCACACTCTTGAGGTGTGTGTAATGAGTTTTTAGGTTTAGGGTTAGAGAGCAAGAAAGGGAAGAGTTAGGGTTAGGTTAGAGAGAGGAGAAGAGTAGGAAGAAGTAGGAAACATCATCAAAAATACCAAAAAAAAAATGTCAAAAATAGTTCAAAGTAGGTTTCAGGTATCCCAAGACTATAAAAACCAAAAAATCAATTCATTTGACACATGTGTGAGAGTAGGTATCGTGAGCAGAGCAACGATCGGTATCGCCTGAGTGGTATCGTGCCTAGCAAGCTAAAAAGCAACCTTGAGAGCTCAAATCATAGGCAAGACATCCTTGAAGGTAAGCTACAACAAGCTTTTGATATTAAAGCTACTTCAGAAACACACTTGCACATGATTAGAGTCATTTCCAGTATCGTGCTATAGAACAGAGATTTTTTGGAGAGTCTTTGAGTGATATAGAGGGTCAAGAGTGAGGAGGGGAGAGAACTAAACATATTTGCACAAAATTTTTTGAGTTTAGAGCAAATTTGGCTGAGGGATCACGGTCGGTTGAGTTTGGTATTGCGATACCAAAATTCCTTAGTATCGCAATATTCGCCTGGTATCGTATCGTGGCATACCCACTTGAGGTATCGAGATACCATTTTGGTATCGTATCATCAAGTTGGTATTGCAATCGTGATAGGCCAGTGGTATCGAATCGTCTGACAACTCGGTATCGTATCGTGTCGGTCATGGTATCGTATCATCGATTGAGCTGTATCGTATCACCTGCCAAGTTGGTATCGTATCACCGACTCAGTATCATGTTGTGTGAAAAAGTGGTATCGTATCATCGACCATTCTAGTATTGTATCATCCATAGTCCCAGTATTGTATCGTGTGATTTTCCAGTATCGTATCGTGCAGTGATCAGGTATCGTATCGTCCACTAATTTGGTATCATATCGTCGAATGCAGGCGTATCGTATCATGTGAATTTGGGTATCGTATCATTTCACTCAGTGGTATCATATCTCCTGAGGTTTTTGGTATCGTATCGTGCTGAAACCGGTATCGTATCATCTGTGTGGTATCGCCAAGAGTGGTATCGTTCAAAACCTATCAAGCCATTTGAGGGCAAAATTGGAAGTAGTTGAAGAGCCAATTGTAGGGAAGTAGGAAGCCAACATAAGCCCAGAAGGGTGAATGAACTTGAGATCAGGATGGGTGCTAAGTAGCCGGAGGCGTGTCATCTCATCAATAGGAAGTGCAACCCAAGCAAGTCTTCACTCTATCTATACAGACACCTCTAGTGATTCAGAAGAGGAGCTACCCATGGCCTCAGAAGACATGCAGGGTTCTATCCCTAGGGAGAACTTTATGTCAACTGTAGAGGAGGAATATCGGAGCTCTCTGCACTACCTGTCCACTAATCCCCAAGGGATCCCTATTTACTCGGATGGGATAAATAGGTCTGTAGCAAGGATGGTAAACTCCAATGAATCAGCAATAGTGCCCAGACCCGCAGTCAAGTATGAAGGAGGAGTGTACATGGATAAATTAGGTCACATCTATGTGGTGACAAAAAACCCAGATCGGATCAATGAGAGAGAATGATTGAAAGGACAAGGAGTCTTGGGGAGACCTGATCCTGAAGAGTTAGTAACTACACCAAGAGGCAAGTCAGTGGTGACCCGAGTCTTGAGAGGGGATTTGATACCTCAAGATGACTATCTGTTAGATGTCTACTTAATCCATGGGTTAGACCTACTGTTACAAACCGATTCACCCACACGAGGACAGGAAGTAAGTCCACTGATTTTCTATGAGTTAAAGGATCTCGAAGTGAGTCTAGAGTCACATACCTAGACCATAACCAAAGAAGATTATGGCCGGTAGATGCAGTTGATAGAGCTCAATTGAAGTATATGGGGTTGCCTGTATTCCCTTCCCGAGAGCAGGCAACCACCTCTCATAACCCTTTTGGAACGGCACATCAAGAGCTAGAGAATACAATGTCAAGACAAACGAGCCAACAAAGTGTTCCTAGCCGAACTCATGTGCAATTTACAATGCCAGGAGTGCAATCACACAACCAGACCTACTCAAGAATAGGTAACCTGAATTGGTCACCAGCTAGACCAAGACCACAACCAGTAGTACAGCCTGGAGTACCTCCAATGAGACCAGCAATTCCTATGATGCCCAAACCACCAGAACCTATAAGAAGGCTAAGAACAATTCAAGTGGCCAAATGTATGAGTATGATGGAATGGGAGAACCCTATGATCACATAGCCGAGTTTAAACAAGTATTGCAGGTTGAGCAAGTGGATGATTTCTTTGTGCAGTATGAGTCCTTTGGACTTACCCTCATGGGGACAGCTTTGACTTGGTTCCAACCATTGGATCCCAATCAATTTGGAACTATTGATCAATTTTTCAAGAATTCATTGGAGAATTCACCAAGAGAGGGATTAAACACAACTCTTCATCCTTAATCCATAGCTTCAAACAAAATCAAAATGAAATGGTGAAAATAGCTACTCGAAGATTTAATCAATACATCGATAGATGTCCAGCAACAGAAAGACCCTCTCAGCAAAAAATGATATCACTATTCTTGGACGGATTGACAAACGAGACTTTGAGAACCTTAGTCTATGTGAAACGGCTCTAGAAACTGAGCGAGTGTCTTCAAGAATGTATTGACTTAGAGGATAACCTAGCTGATGATCTCAAAGGTACACCAAGCCCCACAAAATCAAAAGATACTAAAAGTACAGTGACATCTAACTCCAACAATGTAGAGGAGTTAGCGGAGCTGGTAGCTAAGAAGTTAGGAGTCCATGGACAGAGGAATTACTAGCACCCATCAATGAGAATGCCCATGTTACGACGATGAAGCCTATGTGATGGAGATCATCCATCTCATATGTGTACAAGAGGAGGAATAGGCATGCCTCAAGCTTATCCATACAATATGCAACCACATCAAGGACCCACTCTATACTGCCATATAGAACATAAATACACTAATCACACTACTGAGAATTGCCCATTCAATAGGCAGTCAAGAACCTAAAATCAACCTTAGTATAGGCCTTATGGATACCCTCATCGGGATGCAAAAAGGGAGATTCCAAGATACAACCCCTATCCGGGCCGTTTATCATAGAGCTCGTTTAATTTCCTTTCGACTTGTTTCTGTAGAAACCAAAGAAAAGTAAGTCTATAGAGACAAATGATGATTGTCCCCCTTTGTTCGTGGCTCACATTCAAAGGGCAAGGCATGAAAAATCCGTACTGAAAGCCAAGGAGATAGATTTTGATGATGAATCTGATCTGAAGTGTTTCTCGAATCCCCTAGACCCACTTAGACCTGTATATTACAATGTATTCTGTAATGATTAAATAATATTTGTACTGTTGTGCCTAGCAATCATTTCTCCCTTCTTATAGCAGACATACCCTATGTATTTAGAATGTTGGGATCAGTGAATGATGACAAGCCTTTCAAGCACCCTCAGATTCGAAAAAAGGTCACTGATTTTGCAGATTTGACTATGTATGCTCTTTGGAGGATAGTAATTTTCCATAGCAGAGACCAATCTTTCTCTGTTTCAATGGCTTTGAAGTCGAGATGTCATGCTGTGGAGTGCCTCACATGGTATGTGATCTTCTTTCTATCTCCATGGCTTAAATGATGCTCTCTCTCACTTATAGTTCTCGTTGGTAGGGTGAAGACAAACATGAATCATACTCCTTTGCATAGATTTGTGAGCTCCATCGAATGCATTATAGTTGGCTATTATGATGAAGTAAGCAGAAGAAGAGTCAGAGAGCATTGCAATGAGAATGTGATCTCCAATGTGCTCATGTTCCCAACAGTTACCAAGAAACTTTGTCATGTACCTGGGGACAGGACATTGTTTAACCCATATCAGAAGCAACAAAAGCTTATAATGAGATTGATTCAACTGTTCTCCAATGATGATGACTGGGTCCTAGAACTTTTTTCTGGCACAGGTAATTTCAGTTGTAACATTTCTCATTAGCCATGATATTGATCGGCCTCTAATTGGTTTTCTTCTGTTTCAGGAACGACTCTCGCTTGCTCCTTAAAGATGTTCAGGCATTGCATGACTGTGGAGAAGGATGATGCTCAAGTGAGCTTTATGAGAATGAGAATCAATGGTTTGAATGAATGCCCAAATGAGTACCAAGAGGTTGGAAGGAAGCACATTGCAGACACGGAAAGATTCCAACCTGCTTCAAGGGAGCCTGTTCCCCCACTTGTAGATGAACCGGGAGACATGGCTGACCTTGAAGAGCCAATCCTGGAGCAAGAGAAGCAGGAGATGAGTTCTAGGGTTCCAGAGGATGCCATTATGCATGAGCCTGAGGAAACCTATGATCAACTTCTATTGTAGAGGCTTATTATTCTTGTAAAACATACATGAAATGTAACCATCATTTTAATAGAAATATAATGCCAACTTCTACTTCCATTTTGTGCAACGCTATACTTATCTTGAGCATTTCTTTGATGAATTTGTGGATGTTGTTTAATATAATTCGATTGTTTATGGTCTTCTCTTGGGAATGCTTACAAGCAAGAACAAGTGATTCTTAATAGATATTGTGAGATGGACACTTTTACTGCTTAATATCATGGTCTTTGGGTACAAATAAATGGAGAACATGTCTTTGTTCTCTTTTGTTATGACTCAGTGTTAAATGCATTTTTTATATCTAATTGATAAAGATTCCATACCTTGCTTGCAACAACACTTCTTAATGTCCTTATTGTTGATATCTTGGTAACAAGAGAAAATCTCTCCTCATAATTGATGCCATAACTTTGTGCATAACCTTTACAAAAAAGCCTTGCTTTATATCTACTTATTGAACCATCATTGTTTCTCTTTATCCTGTACACCCATTTGTTACCAATTACCTTCATGTTAGGTTGCCTTGGAACTAAACTCCATGTATTGTTCTCACACAAATCTGTCATTTCTTCATCCATTGCTTTAACCCATTTCTTTACCTTTGATGCTTCTTTAAAAGTTGTTGGTTCTTGCTCCTCAAGAAGTTTTGCCATATAAGCTTCATGAGAAAATCTTTGCGGTTGCATTCTTTCTCTTACTAGATACCTTGATTGACTTCTTGTCCTACCATGCTTTTCTTGCCTTTCAGTTTGAGTTCTTCTTGACGTAGAACCTTCACTTTCTTCTTCCTGTGACTCAATTTCCTTTGAAATCAAATCGAGAATTTTCTTTAACTTTTGATTGGGGGGAGTTATCTCTTCATGTGTAATTTGACTTTCTGGTGAGCTTGGAGAACTTGGATCTTCTTCATGACTTCTTGTAGTTTCTTCTTCATCTACTTTCACTTCATGTTTATACCAAGATTTATCTTCATGAAAAATAACATCTCTAGAAACAATTACCTCTCCCGTATCTGGGTTCACACATCTATATCCTGGTTGCCCTTCTGCCATACCAATGAAAATCATTTTTTGTGACCTTGGATCCAACTTTGACCTCAAATGTTGTGGAACATGAAAAAAACATATGCTTCCAAAAATTCTACAATTAGAAATATCTGGTTTTGATCCATAAAACAATTCATAAGGTGGTTTTTGTACATGAATTTGAGTAGGTGGTAACCTGTTCATCACATAATCTATCATATTGCATGCTTTAGCCCAAAAAGTAAGTGGTAACTCTTTTTCATTTAACATGCACCTACCCATCTCCAAGATAGACCCGTGTCTTCTTTCGTCCACACCATTTTGTTGAGGTGTGTATCTGTTTTTAGTATCCTTTTTTATTCCTTCTTCCTCTAAATATGTAAGAAACTAATTAGAAAAATATTCACCTCCTCCATCTGATATGAACCTTCTTATGCTTCGACCTATTTGCTTTTCAACCAATGATTTAAACTTCTTGAACATATCAAACACTTCAAATTTGTATTTCATAAAATAAATGAATGTAAACTTTGAGAAGTCATCAATAAATGTTACAAAGTACTTGCTACCTGCCATGGACTCTTCTTGAGATGGACCCCATACATCGATATGAATAAAGTCTAAAATAACTCTACGTTGCAATCTTGCTTTTGAAAAAGGATTCGTACCTGTTTTCCAAACTGACATGCCTCACAAAAAAAATCAAAAGCTTGCTTAGGTAGTTGTAGTAGACCTTTAACCAAGGATTTCTTTGCAATATCCTTCAATCTACCAACACTAATGTGTCCTAATCTTTTATGCCATAAATCCTATTGACTTACTTGAGACACATCATCCATTGTATAACCTGCATAATCTAGAACTTCAACTTCATAAGTATATAATCTGTTTACCTTTTGTCCTCTTATAACAAAAGCCCCATTTTTCTTCTAATAAGCCTACCACTGATTATTGTCAAAATCCACACCTTCACTCCATTGTCCTCCATCTCTCCAACTAAAATCAAATTTCTTGTAATAGTAGGAACAAACAAAACATCGGAGAGTTACATGTTCATTAAATGGACAATCACCAATGTAAACTACTTCATGCTCAGTACTATCTCCTGTCAAAATTGTGAATCTTGAATCTGGCTTGTGTAAGTTCACAAACATATTCATGTTATGACTCATGTGGTTTGAGCAACCACTATCTACATACCAAGTTTTGTTGTTTACCTTTCTTTTATGTGTCTCTGTATGCATAACCATAAGAATGTTTTCCTTATGTGTCTGAGTCTCCTCTTACACTACGTTGTTGTTGTGATGCATGTGGTCTTGGCCTCTTCCTCTTTGTCATCCTCTAAAACCACCTCGTCTATTTGGGTTGGAGAAGCAATCCCTGCCATAATGACCAACTTTACCACAATAATTACAAGTAAAGTTACCTTGCTGATTTGGTTGAGTCTGCTGACTTTGTTGTATTGTTCTTCCTCCTCTAGTAGCATTAAAGCTTCCTCTTCCTCTTGCATTGTTGTTGAATCTTCCTCCTCCTCTCCAATTTCCTCTACCTCTTGATCTATTTGATGAAGTATAAAGAGCTTGTACTTGACTACCTCTTTGCAAATGATAAGAGTTCCCACCTTCTATGTTGATTTCTTCAGTAATCATGAGCATTTGTAAATCTTCAAAGGATGGTAGATTCTCTCGAGTCATGATAGATGTAATGAAAGACTTCCATCTTTCATCTTCTCTCAAGCCATTTAACATGCTATTAAACTTTATATCCTCACTAGGAGATGCATCAATAGAGGCTTATACTTCAATAAGAGATTTTACCTCAAGAATATAATCATCAAATAATTGTCGTGGCTTCTTTTTTACTCTTGTCAACTCACCAATAAGATGCATTTGCATTGCTCTATTGGTAGTTGCAAATAACCTTTCTAGAGACTCCCAAGCTTGTCTACTAGTATTCAAGCCTCTTATATGTCCAAGCATAGTATTCAAAACTGTTTGTGGTGTAATAAACAGAACTCTTCCATCTCTTTCAATCCATTCTTGCTCTCTTGCTCCATCTGCTTGTGTAGGAGCTTCTAGTAATACTGGCTTCACTTTTGTACCTATTATCGATCCCCAAAGACCTTTAGACCTGAGATAAGACTCCATTCTAAATTGCCACATGGGATAATTTCTCCCATTTGATAACTTCTCAATCGATGCACTCAAATCTGCCATGTTGAATTGTTGTAAACAAAGAAGATAATTCAATAAGTTTTATGAAAGATCTGATAAAAAACAAAATCTCTAATACCACAATGTTATGTTTACAAACTTGTAAATATCAAAGTACACAACAAAACATGATGAGACCTCCCAGGATCTTCAAAAGATCAAACAAATATTTCGAAACTTCAGAAATCAAAAAATTAAATTTTGTAGAAAAACTGAGCTATTTATATAGTACAAGTTGTAAGCTTCGCAACCCAACAAGAATCACTCAATTTGGTCATCTACACTAAGAGAACCACTCTTTTTATTGATAGGCTATCAACAGAAGTGGCTTCCTCTCTAAAAATAGACACCTATCCTTTCCTGCGTACTTTTATCTACTTTTATCTACTTAGAGTAAAAATCTAAGTTTGGAGATGTGAGCACCTCCGCATGTTAGTTATCATAAATAATAAAATCCATAAGCTTAAAAAACAATACTTTAGAGTTTGTTCTTATGTAACACAAACTATACCTCCCACCCGATGGGCATGTTACACAGTATACAAGTGACTATGTAAGATCATGAATAAAGTAACCCCCAATTAAGTGACAACAGTGTCAAAAGCTATCCTATGTTAGAGCTTTAGTCAAAGCATCTGCAACATTATCTCGAGTGCGAACCTTCTCAAGAATAATGCACTCAGTGGCCAAGCAATCTCTAATGAAGTGATACCTCACCTCAATGTGCTTGGTCTTTGCATGATAGACCGGATTCTTAGCCAAAGCAATGGCACCTTGACTATCACTAAGCAAACTATGTACATGCTAAGGTAAACCCATATCACAAGCAAGATGAGAAAGCCACAATGCTTCCTTACATGCCTCACTTGCTGCAATATACTCTACTTCTGTGGTGGAAACAACTGTACATTCTTGAAGATGAGATCTCCAAGAGATAGCACCTCAAGCAAAATGAAAAATTTACTCTGATGTAGATTTATGATTGTCTACTTTAGAACACCTATACCAAAAGGACCATGCTATAGATGTGGAGGAGACCACTTCATAAGAGAGTGAACCCTGCCATATAACCCACCACCGCTCAGGACTTGGGGAGGGTACTGCAATGAATGTGGAAAGGAACATCTATTTAGAGACTGCCCAAAGAATCCCAATAAGACTCATGACACAACATAAATCAATGTGATTGAAGTAATTGAATCATCAAGTAGTGATAAAGAGTACACAGTACCATTAAAAGCTATCACACAAGCACAAGCCAAAGGACAAGAGAAAAAAATAATAGACTCGGAACAAGGAAAGAATAGAAAACTAGAACCCAAAATACAGGTAGTGGAAGACTCTGAAGACCCACGTGAGAGTACCCAAACAAAGAACACCCAAAGTTGGAAGGATAGATGGGAAAAAACTTAGAGATAAATGGATGAAAAACAAAGGTAAGGAAGACCAAAAGAACACAATGAGACGATAAGAAACCTACGAAACCTGAAATACAGGAAGAAATCCCAATGATGCATCATACACAAGAACTAAGCAAGTCAGGATCAATCTTAGTAGACCCAAGAATAGATGATTTGGATATGTGGCTGAAAGCTTACCAAGCAAGAATCACGACTGGACCAAACATAGAGCAACACGAGAAACTCTACCCACAAGTGGAGTTAGAAAAGGAGAGACTTGGATATGTAGAAAGCTCATAGAGGTAGCTCATGCCACTCTAGAAAAGACTATCCCTGTCCTCCCAGAGATGAGAATATTTGAGAATCAATACAATGAGTGTTTTAAAGAGAATGACCAGAAACCAAAAGAGAAAGGTAATAAGGAAGAATTACCTAGCACTTAGGACAAATCAATTTCCGTAGTCCCTCAATTAGAAGCTAATTGGCCAAGGGAGTTGTGCGTCAGGATGAACACCAATGGAAAAAGAATGGAAATTCAAGACCACCCTTTGAGGAATTAGATGTTGGGAAAGATCAGCCAACTCCAAATTTGGAAGAAATATATGAAGAGGTTTCCATGCTAGACCGAAATAGGGAGGACGCACACAACATTTCTACCCTACCGAACTACATGGGAGAATATAAGAAAGAATCCATAATCTTCCGTGCTCCCACAATATAAGGAAAGGAAAACGAGTCTTCCGGTAAGACCTCCCACAATCTAGCAGAACTCAAGAAGACCAAGGTACAATGTTGATTGACTGTGGAGGAATTACTACGTGACAAGCCGCAAATATGGAAACAATTAGCGGGACAGTTGAAGCTAGAGCATGAGGAGAATAAAAAGGAAAGTAACAAAACTAAAGTCCCTTCTACCATACAAATCCCTATGGATAAAGTTGGAGAATTTAGTGAAGGAGACAAGGGCAACACATGTTTACCCATCACATATAATGGATACATGACCAAGGCCATTCTAGACACAGGAGCAGGTGTAAGCATAGCCACCAAAGAGATGTGGGAGAAATGAGGAAAGCCAGCCCTGCGATCGACACGTATGAAGCTCCAATTAGTAGATGGCCATGTAGAAAGACCCCTAGGAATACTGGAGAAAATCAAGTTAGCCACCTGCGGAGTAGAGTTTGAGCACACATTAGCTATATGTCAATTTGGAAAAGCGAATAACTATGAAATCATATTAGGACAACCATTCATGAGACAACTCAGGGTAGTACAAGACTGGGGAAGAGATGCTTTATACCTACAACATCAAGGAACTACTACCAAGATAAATTTGCATACATTCGCATATAGGGATGTTCCCCCACTACAATGGAATCCCATGCAGAAGGAAGGGGATGATTTGTCAGTTCATAGTGCCAGTTCAAGTGACCAATCATGGACGCACGAAGATGCCCAATTATGGATGTGTAAGGAGGCAAAGAAAGAAGAGAAGAAAACTCAATTATGGCCTATTGGACATCAAAATTACCGACCCATAGAGGATCCTATGTATATGCCCCAAGTTTTCCCTGATGAAGCATTCGAACCACACGATTGGATAGAGATTCTAGCCACCTTGGATGTATGCATAAATGAAGAGTTATTGACCATGAATGGATGCATGGACGAAGAAGGTTATGATGTAAAAAATGGTAATCCTTCAAGAGGTAGATGCAGGAGAAGTGTTAGAAAAGGAATGGAAGGAAGAGTATGAAAACATAGAAATGGAACCTGAATTTGATTCAGAGGAACGGTATTTAAAAGCAATCCAATCCGATAACAAAGAAGGAACGCCCAAAGTGTTAGCCATAGAAGCAGCTTAGTTGAGACCAAACCATGAGGGAACATTACATAATGCTGAACCAATCCCATATCTGTTTGAAGTCCCAGAACGCTTCAAAAGATATGAAGTAGAGGAGAGGAAGATAGCCATTCACATGCTTAAGAGAGAAGCAAGAGAAGGAGAAGCATATGACAACAAGGAACAAATGAAGAAAGTAATAGTGACTGTAGAAGATGGAGAAGAAAGAAGCACATATATAGGAAAAGATGTGTCACATGAGGAGGGAGAAGAATTGATAAGACTAATTTGAGAATATCGAGATGTGTTTGCATGGACCTACAAGGACCTCAAAGGTGTAGAACCATCCATTTGTTCTCACTGAATACCAATGACACCTGATGCAAAACCTTTGAAACAACATCCTTACACTGATCACGATGTCTATTCAGCAAAAATTAAGGAGGAGATAGAGAAGTTGTTAGCTGCTGGATTCATTTATGAGATAGAACACACCGAACGGGTGTCACCCAAGGCAGGAATTACCTAAAGAGGGAATTCATATATTTAAAATGAATGAAGCAACGAACATTCAAATCACAGAGACTCACTTAGATGAAGAAGCCCTAGTAAAGAATCCAAAGAAAGAAAAAGTAGAGGAAATAGTGGAGGAGCCCAAGCCATTCACACCAATCAAGGTGGTAGCAGAGCCCTCTCCTTTGGATGTCACTTTTCAAGGTAGTGCTACTAAATTGACCACAAATGAAGAGGAGGAAAGAGAGAGAGAGAGAAGTGCACCGTCACATAAGACAACCACACAATGAAACCATACACATGGAACAAGGCAAGGACGTATGAACGGGGAAAGAACCTAGCATCCCCAAAACATGGCTAAATGTGGATGTAGCCCAATTAAAATCAGTCGTCAAGCAAATGATACAAACTGTTATGGACACTCAACAACTATGCTTGAAGCGGATGCAGATTATGACAAAGCAATGCGAGAATCCAGGTAATAAGTGAAAACTTGTCTACAAAATTAATTCAAGCTCAACAGGCACTCTCAACCAAGGAATCGGAAGCTCAGGAAGCCAAGGACAACTGCACCATGCTAGCAACGGAAAACCAGGGGCTTCGAGATCAACTTAAAGAGTTACAACGCAAATATGAAACTGCTGAAGCTGAAAAGGCAATGATGAATGCCAGAAGTAAGTTGCTAGAAAGTCAAATCAAAGTATATATGGAGGAAGCAGACAATCTAAGAAATAGGAATAAAGAACTGATGACTGCCATACTGTGCAACCAACCCATAGAAGCACAAGAAAGAACCACAAGCAGCACGAAGGTATTGGAAGATCAAATTGCAAAATATGAAGATCAGCTGAAACAAGAGCAAGCTATCAGAGAGGAATGGGAAAAGAGATATATGCATGACACTAATGAACTTAGGAAAAAATGGAAGATGGATGAAAGTAAACTCATTGATTAACGCTATGAAGATGCTAATCAAATGGGTGCAATAGGTGAAGAACTCCTAAAGAACAAGGAGATAATCATGAGAGCGGATGATGAAATCAAAGAGGGATGAACTCATTACAAAGTTGAAAGCTCAGATAGAACAACAGGTAATAACGGGGACACCAGTAGTTCCAAGCTCCACGACGGCTACTGAGGAGATGAAAAACTAAGCCGAAGTGAGAGAGCACTACTGGTGTCCCAACTTACGGAACAATTTGAAGAATAGGTGGTCAAGGTGATGAAAGAGGCAAAAATTGAGAGCAAGAGCCTAGAACAAATTTTGAATCCTTTTAATGTACCTTACAGATTACTCAAAGAAGAGACATGCCAATATATAAACATGACCACCAGTAAAGAACCAGATAGCGATCTACTTCAACATGCAAACATTCACCTATACACAAGAGGAATTTGATATGACAGATCCTATTTGGAGATGCAAGTTTTTGGAAAAGAATCCCATGTTATGGGTGCACTGGGAATCACCACCATATCTACTTCAAATCAATCCATCTTTTTGCCCAGTACCTACAAGACACTCTTGGATGCAATTTTGGGAAGCACAACGCTAGGGTAGCTTAAATAATCAATGGCTGAACTATCCACTATTACCGAGTCCACCATGCAACTACTTACCAATAGAAGAATACATGGTGAAGACCATCGAATTTTGGATCTCCAGATATGCAACAGTACTGGATTTAGCCATTAAAATGACAAACAAAATTTTGAGTATGCTACTTACAGTATTGAAGGTATTTCAACACGTGGAGTACACATTTTTGAATTTCATTGGAATTAACCAGGGATCAGATGCACTAGTTTTTTATCTATCTACTATCCCTAGTTGCTTAACGCTCATGGAAATATACTCAAGACTTATGTTTTTGCCGAGCAAACATTCGAAGAAGCATTCTTCAGAGGATTTTTTGAAATGGACTCCGAAATATTTGTCAAAATGTCTTCCAACTTAAATGCACGACTAGTGGCCTACAAATTAAGCTTTTTTGCAGACCATAGACATGCACCAGATGACGGAGTAAAGTCAAGTCAATGGAAGGAATTGATGATATGTCAAGAAAATTTACTTAACTAGAGAGAGCAAAAAGTCATACAAACATACGCACATCACCACAAAAATACTATCGAGGATGACATAGTTCAGGAGGAGGGATGTGTGGAGGGAGAATCAAGCAAAAAGAGAAGAAGAAGAAGATCAAAGACCAAAACGGCCCAATAAAGAAGAACCCCAATAAGGAAAAACAACCCTCTACCCAAAGCCCTGCAAGGGCACACATCAGGCTACAACACCAAAGAACCAGGTCCTGAAGAATGGAAATAAAGAAAGATAACAACCAGAACTTTTCATGGGAGGTTGCAGAAAACTTCCTCATCCACCAAATGCATGTGATGGAAAGAAATGAACAAGCGAAGAAATGCATCAGGTCCCATAGGATGTGAAAGAAGATTTAAGAGTAGGGCCTTTAAAACGTAATGCAAGCCTGAAGGGGAGGCAAGGCCGACCAAGTGATGCATGCAGTGGAAAGAAGTAAACAGGCTCCAAAAAACACAACAGTGGGAAGCACGCCACAGGCAAGGATGGATCAAGGCGAGCAAATTATCCTTGAAGAAGTGCAAGAAGATATCCGATAGACCCCGAGCCCAAGAAGGTGCTTCAACCTCTTGATCTTCGAGAGGTCCAGATCGATTGCTGGAAATCCAGACCTTCATACCTTCCACTGGTTGCATGCGTGGCAGCCCAACTTAACACAGCAACCCAGAGTTAAAGAGGTTATTGTTGAGCTAAACAAAATCGTTTGTAGTTCATCTGCACGGGTTGCGAGTAGAGAAAAGAAAAGAAGAGGCCAAAACCAATGCAAGAGGTCCCAAATTATGATCAGTTCCTTGACCACTGGTAAAACTATATCATTACGACTTCCACAGGAGCTGGCAGTGGGCAACTATAAAGAAGCTATCAGTTAATAAGGAACCAAATTGAGTACAGGCACAAAACTGGAGACAAGAAGCAAAGCCTGTCAAGGGACGATAGAGACAAAGAGGGGGAGAGTGTTGCAGAGAAAAGAAGCACAAAAGAGGAACCCCAAAATTTTTGAATTAATGAGCACAAATTTTCTTCTTCAAAATCCTAGGACATTCCCTTGAAGCTATGTAAATGCACTAGAGGAGTCCTCTAGATGCATAAGCCAAAATCCTTGTAACATAACTATTGTAAAATATTGTTGATATATTTAGGTAGTGATGTGTGTGAACACACTAGGACCCCCGGGGCACTTTTTTCCCTCTTTAGGAGGTTTTCTTCCCCCGGCTTGTATATATGCCTATTGCCCTAATGGGCTACTTATCTTTGTATATTCTCTAGTAATACATTCAGTATTGTGTGTTGTGCTCCAAGCTTCTTCTTCTTCCTTGTGCTGTTCGTGTGCTTCCGCAGACGTCTAACTCCAACAATTCGTATCAGAGCAGGTCGTTGCTTCATCTAGGGCACCATCGACACTCCTCCGGTTGGAGTCTCAGAATCGCACGAATTTTGGTGAGCATACTCAGTGTGTTTTCGAGATCAAAACAACTTTGCTATGTGGTGTCGAAATCGCGATCTGAGCTCGTTTTGGCCTCGGAACGCACTATCGTAGCGCTTGTGAAGGCTATTTCATCTTTTTGTGCCAAAGGTATATACCAGTTTCTGTTTGCCAGTATAAGCATCTCGAAGTCTACTATAAGTCTAGCAAAATTTGTCTGGGCAGTTATGTCCAACTTTTTGAGATACAGTCAATTTTCTACATCAAGGTATTTTAGTCACCGGCCATGCCCAAAAGCAGTGATGTATTCCATATGTTGGCTGTTGAGGATAAGTTGGATGGGACCAACTACCCGTTATGGGCTTATATGATGCAACATGTGTTGGTTGCAAAAGGATTGTGGAACATTGTGCAAAACGTCCTATCAAACCTGTAATTGTTACAGTTGCAGGTACTGAAGCTGATGCAAAAGGTGTCGAAGATGATGATATTCTGCATATTCCTATTTGTGCTACGGTTTCTGCTGCACCTACTGTAGAGCAGATTCGCTGGGATGTTAGAGATGCCCAAGCACATGCATTGATAGCTTTGTTTGTCAAACGCATCATTATTCCTCACATTCACTCTTGCAGAACAGCTAAGGATGCTTGGGATACACTTACCACATTGTACCAAGCTAGGAATGAGGCTCGTGTTGCTTACCTCCGAAAATAGTTGGAGAGTGAGCACATGAATGAAGTTGATTCTATGGATAGTTTCGTAACAAAGATCAAGGACTTGAAGGAACAATTGATTTCTGCCGATGAGGTTATACAAGATAGCTCACATGTGCAGACCGTTCTGAATGGTCTTCCTGATTCATATCAGAGTTTTGCTTCTACTCTTCGGTTGATGATGAAAGGCAATCCAAATGCCTTATCATTTGAGGAGTTAGTCTTTGTTTTGTTACAGGAAGATCAGTCCAGGCAGAACAGGCCCATTATGCGAGTTGCAGATCAAGCTTTCCTAGTTAGTCAGAAGGGCAAAGGAAAATGGAGCTCTTTAATTTGTAAGCAAAAATCTGCTAATTCTGCATATTCCAAGAAGGAAGATACAGATGAGAAGAAATCAGAAAAGCAGAAATTGTTTTGTAGGTACTGTAAAGGGAATGATCATATCATAAAGAACTGTCCAAAACTGGCTGCTAAAGAGGCAAATAACAAAGAGGTTCGAATGGTTGTTGCAGAGGCCTCTACACCAAAAACAGAGTTTGCTAATCTTGTGCAAGAAGAAGAATGGACGTTTACTACTGTCCGCAGTTTTGACCCATCTTCTCATGATGAGTGCATGTCTGCAGTAGACTCAGATGTTTGGTATTTTGATAGTGGGGCGACCAAACATATTACCTCGCAGCGCAGTTTCTTCTCTTCACTCGAGCCTGCCCCTACAGGGAATACTGTTACATGCACCAACAACTCCTCTTATCCTGTTATGAGTTGGTAAGATCATTTTGACTACTGATGATGGTAGTTCTTTCACTTTGTCAGATGCTTTATTTGTGCCAGGGATCAAGAACAACCTGTTATCCGTTTCTGCATTAGCCAAGATTGGCTTTGGTTGTGAAATGTGTTGATGACAGGTGTACAGTTCAGGATCTATCAAATGGCGATGTGATTATTGCTTCTGGCATTTTATGTCGTGGGCTGTATAAGCTCATAGACTATGAAAGATCTGTAAATGATTTCGCATGTGCAGTAAATGATTCTCAGGCTATGTCAGATGCAAAGCTTTGGCATGCACGCTTTGGTCATCTAAATTTTGCTAGTTTGCTACGCCTGTAGAAATCTGAATTGGTGTCCTCTTTGCCCAAACTTGAGGCACCTGGAAAACATGTTTGTGAAGGCTATATTTTGGGCAAAATGCAGTGTTCATCCTTTCCAAAAGATGGTTCAGTTTGGGCTACTCAGAAATTGCAGCTTGTACATAGTGATGTCTGTGGCCCTATGCAGACACCTGGGAATTATCTTTACTTCATGACTTTCATCGATGATTTTTCCAGGCATGCATGGGTATATCCATTGAAGGCAAAGTCCAACGTGTTCATGTGCTTCAAACAGTTTTTGGTTTTGGCTGAAAATCTGTCAGCATGTAAAATGGGCACCCTCCGTTCTGATCACGAGAGGGAATATATGTCTTCTAATTTTAATGCATTTCTGCTGAACATGGGATAAAACGCCAGTGTACAATGCCGTATACACCTCAACTGAATGGAGTTGCTGAACGAAAGAACAAGTCACTCATGGAGATGGCGAGGTGCATGGACAAGAGTCAGGCTTTACCACATAGTTTCTGGCTTGAGGCTGTCATGTGTGCAGCATATGTACTGAACAGGTGTCCCACTAAAGCGCTGCAGTCTATCACTCCATATGAGGCTTGGCATGGTTACAAGCCATCTGTTGCTCATATGCATGTTTTTGGTTGTTTGGCATATGCATTAGTGCCTGAACAACATCGCAAAAAATTGGATGATAAAGCAGTAAAATGTATTTTTGTTGGGTACAACCCTGAAAGTAAAGGCTATCGTTTGTATCATCCAGAAACTAAATGCATTTTGGTTAGCTGTGATGTTTTTTTTGTGGAAGATGCTATTCAACCATTGCTTTCATGTACTAAGGAGACATATGTTAGCTCCAAAGATATGTATGATACTTTGCTGCCTCTTTTTACAGGTGGACAATCTAGTGCTGGTCCTAATGAGGCAACTTCTCAGCCTTTGCAGGTTTCATGTGATGATGCAGATAATTCCATTTCTGATGCAGATGTACATGATGCACTTATTGATGAGAGAGCTGATATTGAGCAAGCAAGAACTATGCCAAAATGGATGGTGCAGACCTTACGTGACAACAAATTAGATGCACGTCTGTCATATCGTACTCGTTCAGGCTCTCATAGTGCATCTTTTGCATCATATTGCTATGCTATGGCTGCATCTACTCTCTGTGATGAGAATGAGCGTATTTTGTTTGATGAAGCACAAAATTCAGAAAATTGGATGGCTGCTATGCAATCTGAATATGATGCTATAATGAAGAATGGTACTCGGTCTTTATGTGAGTTGCCTCCATTGCACTAAGTGGGCATACAAGCTGAAGCATAAATCGGATGGTATAGTTGACATCTATAAGGCTAGGCTTGTTGCAAAGGGTTATGCACAGGAAAGAGGCATTGATTTTGATGAGACCTTTGCACCTACATGCCGTATGCCTACTGTTTGGAGCATCTGTGCACTTGCAGCTCATCATGGTTGGAATGTACATCAGTTGGACATTAAAATAGCATTTTTGAATCGTGAATTGCATGAAGAAGTGTATGTTTTTTAGCCTAGTGGCTTTGTGCAGAAAGGGCATGAAAACCAGGTATGCAGGTTAAAGAAGGCATTATATGGTTTAAAGCACGCACCACGTGCTTGGTATGAGAAGATACATGCCTATCTAATTGCACATGGTTTTGAGAACATTCCAACTGAAAGCACCTTATATGTTAAGCGTGCTAATGATGTGCTTCAGATCATTGTTGTCTATGTTGACGACATGTTGCTCACTGGTCCTATTGAGAAGCATATTGCTGATTTTAAGGCAGATTTGCATGCCTCATTTGAGATGTCCGATTTGAGGCATTTGCATCACTATTTGGGCATTCATTTTATGCAAGTTGATGGTGGAATGGCTTTGTGTCAAATGAAATATATTGAGACATTATTTCAGCATTTTGGCCTTGAAGACTGTAAGCCTATTGCCACTCCTATGGAGACAGGTTTACGATTGAGTCTTCATGATGCTGGAGATGCATTTGATGCTGTTCTCTATTAGCAGGCTGTTAGATGCTTGATTTACTTTTGCATTACTCCGCCAGAATATTCAGTTTGCTGTCTCACAGATGAGCAGGTGTATGCATTGCACACGAGTCAAGCATTGGCAGGTAGTTAAGCGCATCTTTCGCTATTTGAGTGGTACTCGGCTACTGGGGTTGTTTTATCCCAAGGGGGGATCACTACCGCTAGATTTGCATGCTTTTTCTGACTCTGATTGAGTTGGTTGCTATGACACTCGTGTGTCCACTAGTGGCTTTTGCTTCATGCTTGGTAGCTCATGTATATCTTGGTTGAGCAAGAAGCAGCCTACTGTGTCCACTTCCAATTGTGAGGCTGAGTATAGGGAAGCTTTCACAACGACTGTTGAGTGTGTGTGGCTCATACACCTTATGGCTGATTTGGGTGTTGGTCAGACTTCTGCCACCACCATCTTCACGGACAGTCATAGCGCATTGGTAGTTGCGAGGAACCTTGTGTTCCATGCTTGCAACAAAGGCTCTGCCTAGGGAGAAGTTTGAAGCTTTCCGCAAAGCTTTGGGCTTACTTCCTTTTGTGGAGTGATTTCCACATAGCTTCGCACTTCCTTATACATGAGTGCTAGCTTGTTCACCGCATCAATCCCAGGGGGGATTTGTTGATATATTTAGGTAGTGATGTGTGTGAACACACTAGGACCACCAGGGCACTTTTTCCCCTCTTTAAGAGGTTTTTTCCCCCCAGCTTGTATATATGCCTATTGCCCTAATGGGCTACTTATCTTTGTATATTCTCTAGTAATACATTCAGTATTGTGTGTTGTGCTCCAAGCTTCTTCTTCTTCCTTGTGTTGTTTGTGTGCTTCCGCAGATGTCTAACTCCAACAAATATTAGGAAGTTAGATATTAGTCAATAAAGTGCCGGTCTCCTGTGTGAAAGGAACATTTTTTAGGGCACAAGTATATAATTCACATTGTGACTGTTTGTAAAGACTTTTGCCATTGTGAAGAAGAAGAGCAGAAATTCGAATTTGCTTCTTTCCTGCTGATTTCCTCCTTCTCTATGATCTTTTGTGTGTGTGTATTGCTTGGAATGTGTGTGTAGGACTGTAAACTATCCCTTCCCACCATTTTTGGACTACTGTAACGTGTGCGTGAGCCACCACGAGTTGCGGAGTGAGTGTCAGTGTTTTCTGACATTCACTATTTTGTGCATAACTTGAAGAGCGTCTGTCAGATTTGAGTGAAAATATGACCAATAGATGCGTCTTCTCAAGAGCTTCAAAATGAACCCCTATTGGGCATATTCAGAGTTTAGAGCTGGGAAAAAAGTTTGAATTTGTACTTACTACTCTAAGTGGTATCTAAGCATGCATTTTCAGAGAGTTAGTAAGTTGGAAAGGTAGTTAAGTCTTTTCACATGCATTGTAGCTCAACCACTTCACTTTATCATGTGCACACATGTCCTCATTCACTTGGTTGGTGTGGTTCCTCAGATTGATAATTAAACGTGTATCGATCCACCACTATATGCACTTGTGGGCGATTGAGATTTAGTCTCATCGACACAAGTCCCTAAGGCTTCACTACTTAGGTACACAACACAATACAGAGGGAACATGAACATGGACTTCTTAGGTGTTACAAATGTAGTTGAACTTACAGTCTGTAACTAACCAGGCCACTATATGTTTTATTAAAAAGAAGTGTCCGGTGGCCATTTGGCCTTTCACATGGACACTAACGGTAACAATGCGCATGTGTGTGTATGTGCATGTGTATGTGTATGTGTGTGTATATGTATATGTATGTATGTGCATGTGTATCTGTAAGTGTATGTGTGTATGTGTATGTATGTGTATATGTATGTATGTGCATATGTATGTTCATATGTGTATGTATGTGCATGTGTATATGTATGAGCATGCATGTGCATGTGCATGCATCTCCATTTGCATCCATGTGTATGTGCATGCATTCGAATGTGCATATGCATGTGTATAATTAGTATGTGTTAATGTGTGTATGTGTATATGCAATAATGCATGCATGTGTGTATATGTGTTTGTAGATATGTTTGTGCATATGCATATGTGTATGTGTGCATGTATGTGTGCGTGTATGTGTATGTGTAAGTGTATGTGTAAGTGTATGTGTGTGTATGTGTGAATATGTGCATGTGCATGTGTATGTGTGTATGTGTATGTATGTGCATATGTATGTGTGTGTACATCTCATATGGAAAGTAATAATTTATCTTTTGATGATGCCCAAAATCCTATCACATAACATGTAAGATGCATTTGTGAGGGCCTATCTCTTGTTGAGATACAAATAACTGATTGCCTTCTTTCCTCGAGTGTTTTCTTTCGTTCAAGCAATGGCCTCATTCTAAAGAGATTGTCTTTCTAAGACTAGTGGTGATACTTCTAGATGTCTAGAAAACCTTCTTGTGGATTTAGATGCTTCCTCCTACACTGCTTGATGTTATTTTCTTCTCTCATGCTTTCTTCCTATCAATGAATTAGTCGTTTAACAAAAAGAAAGAAAAAAGTGAAAGGTGTATTAACCCAATGTATTTACATTGTGCTCTAACAAAAGAACATAAATGACTTCACATATTCAAAAATCATGGGGTGTCTTGTGACTTATGCAATTTTCATGATATACAAGGCTTGTGATGCAATCTTTTTTTAATGTGAAAGAAACATGCAAAAAGAAAGAAAATAAGGGAAAACAAAGTCATACAAAGCCATGCGTATATATAAGACTCATACATTTACATAGGTATAATTTTTAATTTATTTTTTCTCTATTTTTCATTACACACACACACAACACACACACACACACACACACACACACACACACATATATATATATATATATATATATATATATATATATATATATATATATATATATATATATATATATATATATATATATATATATATATATATATATATATATATATATATATATATATATATATATATAAATCTTTATCCCCTCCTAGATGGTTCTATAAAAAGTAATAGCATGAGAAAATAGACCAATAGATAGAGTTGAGAAAAACCACAGACAAAGAGAGATGCAAACTAAGGGATAGAGAATTCAAATTCTCAAATTTCCAAGAATAATGCAACTACAAAGATGGTGTTGTCCACCCATGCGCTCCCATTATGGAGATGAGATGATGATCTAGATAGACTCTAGGTGAAGGTCTTACTAGTGTGCAATGCTATGTAGAGCTACACATGATCCATGCTTATATGCCTTTTACAAGGGGAGTCGATATAGATAAATGTAGTCGGGAGAGACAAAATAATCAACAAAATATATAATATGACAATATCTCCATGACCAAAAGTCCTACCATCTCAACCCTACATTTCAAGAGGATAGGCCCCGTAGACCCCATAGAAGGGGGCAAACCCCTCTTTGCACTCCCCCCATTAAGGTTCTATGGACGAACCATGCTGCACCACAAGGCATTTATATTTTCCTTGAATGGAAACCCAATGGCCCATAAGTTTATGCCCTACCTAACCTAATGGCTAAGCTCACAAAGATCATGTATTACCATCAACGGTCACTCATAGACCTCATCTAACTTGGAAGTTAGGGTTCCACAAATGTCCCAGCTCTCACAACGGCTTCTCCTCATGATGATGGCCTTACAACTTAGAGCACCATGGATCATTTGTGGTCACTTGAGGGTGGAGTATTGAGTATATATAACACCTCCCTCAATGTCCACCCTGTACTGAACTACTTCCTTGGTCCAATGCCAAGTTTTTGAAAGTATCAACGAAGTTTCTCTCTCCCAAGAGCCTTGGTAAATATGTTTGATTCCTTTTCTTCAATTACAGAATAGCTTATCTCCACGACCTCATACTCGATCAACTCATGCACATAGTGATACTGAATTTGTATGTGCTTGGTACATGGATGGAGAATAGGATTCTTGGCAATGGCCATGCAAATTTGGTTATCACATTTCAACCCTCTAGCCTCCTATCTTTGTATTCCTATGTGCCATATGATCCTGCTCAACCATACTGATTCACACGCTACTTTGTACTCAACTTCATTAGAAGATAATGCTAGACTTGATTGCTTCTTACTAATCAAAGAGAAAATCCTAGATCCTAAAGAAAAACAATATCCAAAAGTTGATTTTTTGGTATCATCATTATCTCTTGAATCACATTATCCAACTAGAGATGATCCTTGTTCATAGATAATACCATAATCAATGGTTGCTTTCACATACTTGAGTATCTACATGCTTGCCTTCCAATGAGTTCGGCAAGGCTTATTTGAACCTGCTAACTCCTCCAATAGAATAAGAGATATCTAGTCTGCCATTGCACAAGTAGATGAGATTTAAAACTAATTTCCTATATCTTCCAATATCCATTAGAGTGGAAGTATCTTCAATAGATAATTTTCTGTTGATCTACATAGGTGCATAAATCTCCTTGAAATCCTCCATGTCAAATGCCTTTGAAAAATTTGTTTTGCATGTTGCACGTGAACAACACAAGGAAGAAGGAGAAGCTTGGAGCACAATACACAATACTGAATGTATTACCATTAGAATGTACAAAGATAAGAAACCCATTAGGGCAATAGGCGTTTATACAAGCTGAGGGAAAAAAACCTCCTAAAGAGGGAAAAAAGTGCCCCTGTGATCCTGGTGTATTCTAACACATCACTACCTAAATATATCAACAAATCCCCCTTGGGAGTGATACGATGAACAAGGAGCTCGCATTCATGTATAAGGAAGTGCCAAGCTATGTGGAATCAATCCACAAAAGGAGGTAAGCCCATAGCTTTGTGGAAAGCTTCAAACTTCTCCCTAGGCAGAGCCTTTTGTGAAAAGGTCTGCAATGGTCTCCTACATGGGCACATATGCCAAGCTGATCTCTCCAACAGAGAACCTCTCCCTAACATAATGATAATGCACCTCAATGTGCTTAATGCGAGCATGGAATATATAGTTCCTCGCAACTACCAATGCACTCTGATTGTTAGTGAAGATGGTGGTGGCAGAAGACTGACCAACACCCAAATCAGCCATAAGGCATCTGAGCCACACACACTTAATAGTCATTGTGAAAGCTGCCCTATACTCATCCTCACAACTAGAAGTGGCCACGATAGGCTGCATCTTGCTCAACCAAGATATACATGACCTACCAAGCATGAAGCAAAAGCCACTAGTGGACACACGAGTGTCATAGCAACCAACCCACTCAGAGTCAGAAAAAGCATGCAAATCTGGTGGTAGTGATCCCCCATTGGGATAAAACAATCCAAGTAGCTAGGTACCACTCAAGTAGCGAAAGATGCACTTAATCACCTGCCAATGCTTGACACCTGGGCAATGCATAAACCTGCTCATCTGTGAGATAGCAAACTAAATATCTCATCAAGTAATGCATAAGTAAATCAAGCATCCAACATCTTGCTAATAGAGAATAACATAAAATGCATCCCCAGCATCATGAAGAATCAATCATAAACCTGTCTTCATAGGAGTGGCAATAGGCTTATAGTCTTCAAGGCCAAAGTGCTGCAATAATGTTACAATATATTTTATTTGACACAAAGACATTCCACCATCAACTTGCATAAACTGAATGCCAAAATAATGATGCGAATGCCCCAAATCAAACATCTCAAATGAGGCATGCAAATCAGCATTAAAATCAACAATATTCTTGTCATGAGGACTAGTGGGTAGCATGTCATCAACATACACGACAATGATCAAAAGCACATCATTAGCACACTTAACATATAAGCTGCTCTCAGTTGGACTGTTCTCAAAACCATGTGCAATCAGATAGGCATATATCTTTTCATATCAAGCACGTGGTGCTTGCTTTAAACCATATAATGCCTTCTTTAACATGCACACCTGGTTTTCATGCCCTTTTTGCACAAAGCCATGGGGCTAAAAAACATACACTTCTTCATTCAAGTCAACATTCAAAAATGTTGTTTTAATGTCCAAATGATGTACATTCGAACCATGATGAGCTGCAAGTGCATAGATGCTATGAACAGTAGTCATTCGACAAGTAGGACCAAAGGTCTCATCAAAATCGATGCCTCTTTCTTGTACATAAAACTTTGCAACAAGCCTAGCCTTATATCTGTCAACTGTTCCATCAGGCTTATGCTTCAACTTGTATACCCACTTAGTTCCAATGGCCTTATTGCTAGGAGGCAAGTCACATAAAGAGTAGGTACCATTCTTCATTATAGCATCATATTTAGATTGCATAGCAACCATCCAATTTTCAAAATTTTGTGCTTCATCAGACGAAACTGGCTCATGCTCATCACAGAGACTAGAGGCAGCCATAACATAGCAATCTGATGCAAAAGAGGCACTATGAGAGCCTGAACAAGTAAGATATGACAAAGGTGCATCTAATTTGTTGTTATGCAAAATCTACACCAATCATTTTGGCATAACTTTTGCATCCTCAATATTAGCTCTCTCATCAACAAGTGCATCATGTAAATCTTCATCAGAGATGGAATGATCTGCATCATCATATGAACCTGCAAAGGCTGAGAAGTTGCCTCATTAGGACAATAGTAATTCGGCAAGTAGGAGCAAAGGTCTCATAAAAATTGATGCCTCTTTCTTGTGCATAACCCTTTGCAACAAGCCTAGCCTTATATCTGTCAATTGTTCCATCAGACTTATGCTTCAGCTTGTATACCAACTTAGTGCCAATGGCCTTCTTTCTAGGAGGCAAGTCACATAAAGACTAGGTACCATTGTTCATTATAACATCTTATTCAGATTGCATAGCAACCATCCAATTTTCAAAATTTTGTGCTTCATCAAACGAAACTAGCTGGCTCATCACAGAGACTAGAGGCAGCCATAACATAGTAATCTGATGCAAAAGAGGCACTATGAGAGCTTGAACAAGTAAGATATGACAAAGGTGAATCTAATTTGTTGTCATGCAAAGTCTACGCCAGTCATTTTGGTATAGTTTTTGCATCCTCAATATCAGCTCTCTCATCAACAAGTGCATCATGTAAATCTACATCAGAGATGGAATGATCTACATCATCATGTGAAACCTGCAAAGGTTGAGAAGTTGCCTGATTAGGACCAACACTAGACTATCCACCTGTAAAAAGAGGCATCAAAGTATCATACATGTCCTTGGAGCTAACAGATGTCTCCGTACATGAAAGTAAAGGCTGAATAGCATCTTCCACAAAAACAACATCATGGATAACCAAAATATGTCTAGTATGTGGATGATACAGAGGATAGCCTTTGCTTTTAGAATTGTACCCAACAAAAATAAATTTTACTGCTTTATCATCCAATTTCTTGCGATGTTGTTCAGACACTAATGCATATGCTGTCGAAATTTATTGACCTCCAAAGTATAGCTAGAAGTAGGTGGAACCCCCTAGGAACAAGTTGACCTTCTCACAAACTTCTTTGTAGAAAACCAATCGCTTGCAGAGCTTACTGTTCTCTACTCACTTACAATTTTTAAAAACTATTTTTACATAGTTTATTGAACTCCAAAGTATAGCTAGAAGTAGGTGGAACCCCCTAGGAAGTTGACCTTCTCACAAACTTCTTCGTAGGAAACCAATCATTCTTATAGAGCTTACTATTCTCTACACTTAGATTTTTTTTAAATTGTTCTAAAAACATATACTAGACATCAAGTGCTTTCTGATGAGCTAAAGAACACTCAATTTGCACAAATACACAAGGAGTTATGACCTCTGCAAGTTTGAGGTTTAATGGAGACCTTCAATAGAATTGAACCCGAGAACAGACACTACTTGCAAAGAGTACTGCTCTTAGCTCACAAATCTAATGACTATGAAAATTAACAATATAAAAGTAGACACTAAGAGCTTTCAAATGAGCCATCAAACATGTAATTTGGATAATGGTGGAGCTACTCTGCAATCTCTTCATACAAAACTACAGCAGTGTAGAGATACACATATGACTCTCTTAGACTTCCAACAAGATCACGACTTCTTCCCTCTTATTATAACATGAGGAACTAATCTAAAACCTTTGTAATACATATAAGTTCATGGTAGATACTGGGGTGGAGGTATTATATGACTCGAGTGCTCAAATAAGCAAAGTATTGATGGACTTTGAGAACTAGCCACATCGACCTTCCACTAGAACACCACTGCAGCTCCCTTATGACTAACTGATTTGACTCACCATGTTCTAGAACTCACATGGTATTTTGGCTATCTTTTATGAATAATATGAGCCTTCTTGAAGTATTTGAAGACTTCCCAAAGATATTTACATAATTTGGAACTTGCACCATACATAAAACAAATGTTCTCAACATTCTCCCCCTCAAGTTCCAAAGGGTATTTCCTTCATGCCAAGAATATAGTTGAATCTTTGAAGCTTTGGTCCATCAAAGGATTTGGTGAAGATATTTGCAACTTGATCCTTTGTTCCCACAAAAGAAACTTGCACTTCATTGTTTATGGCCTTCTCTCAAACATAATGATAGAGTACCTCTATATGCTTTGTTCTAGCATGAAAAATAGGATTTGAGGTCATATGAATGCTGCTCAACTTATCCCCATATATCAGTGGTACATCAACCTGCAAATTCAAGTCATGAAACAAATTTTTAAACCGCATAACCTCAGTAGTAGCCAATGCTAAACCTCTATACTCGGCCTCTGTAGAAGATAAAGCAACTGTAATGTCTTGTTTCCTACAATTACCACATATCCACTTGTGGATCTTCTGTCATTTGATTGCATCTAGCCAATTTGCATCACTAAAGCCTTTAAGAGCTAGATTAGCATCATGAATATAAAATAATCCTTCGTTCATGGTACCTTTCAAATACCTAAGCACTCTTTTGGCTGCATGCATATGAGATACTCTAGGTTCATGCATAAACTGTGACAATACTCCCACTACATAGCATATATCAAGTATAGTTTTTATTGAGTAAATCAAAGATCCTACCATGGGTCTATATGCATTCATATCATGCAACTCATCACCTTCCTTTGCACTCAACTTTACATTACATTCCATTAGAGTAGAAATAAATTTGCATTCCTGCATACCAAACCTTTTTAGTATATCACATATATACTTTCTTTGTATCAACCACATACCTTCATCGCCATCCACAATCTCAATTCCAAGAAAGTATCTAAGCAAACCAAGATCTGAAATTTTAAATTCCTTTCCCAAATTACCTTTAATCTCTTCAATTTCTTTTGCATCATTCCTTGTAATCAACAAGTCATCCATATAAATGCATACATAGACACACATGTCATCTACATGTCTTATTTAAAGTGAAGGATTAGCATGACTTGCTGTGTATTCTTGCAACATAAGATACTTTATCAACCTTGCATTCCATGCCTGTGGTGCCTGTTTAAGACCATACAATGCCTTCTTTAACCTCCGCACATGATTAGGACATTTTGCATCCACATAACCATCTGATTGTGACATATACACTTCTTCACTTAACTCAACATTAAGAAAGGCATTCTTTATGTCTAGTTGATATATATTCCATATTTTACTTACAACTAAAGCCAACAAAGTTCTCACTGTTGCCATGTTTGCTACTAGACTAAATGTTTCATCATAGTCCATCCTTGAGTTTGAGCATATCCTTTTGCAAGTCTAGCCTTATATCTTGACACACTACCATCACTATTTCTTTTAATCTTAAAAACCCACTTGCAACCACTAACCTTTTGTTTTGGTGTCTTTGGAACTAAATTCCAAGTCTTGTTATCTTGTACTGCTTCCATTTCTTCTCTCATTGCTTTCTCCCACTTGTCATCTCCTTTCGCCTCATCATAACATGTGGGTTCATTTTCTTGTTCAACCTCCATCATAAAAGCATAATGAGTATTTGTTGGAAGCAGCCAGAGGCACAGACAACACGGAAGCATGTAACGACAGAGCAGGGAGCCAGTCGAATCGTTTTTCAAAGAATTATGTTTTCAAATACTTTCCAAAAACCTCCAACAGTGATTTTTATCACTATTTGTAACATATGTAACATAGAAAACCCCATTTTGTAATCCATAGCTCCATTTTGTGCAAGCCGAGGAGTCCTCGAGCTTGAGGAGCTTAGGTAGAATGCGCGTACCAATTTTCGTTATTTTTAGACATCGTTTACCCTTCCAAATAGCATCTAGGACCTAATTTTTAACTATGCCGGTCACTAGATGTGAAACCGGTCAAAACTAGTCTAGAAACTATAAAAAGAGCTAGAGAGCTCATTTTTGAGGTTAGCTTGTTGGAGTAGAGAAGAGCTTAGAGCTATTTTGAGCTTGTAAGAGTGTTCTTGAGTAATAGAGTTGATTTCTCACCTTCCATTGTGTCTTGCTTGTCTCTTCGTAGTGTGTGTGCATGTGTGTGTGCATTTCTATGCTTCTCACCTTCACTCTCACTTCATCTCACATTCACGATCTTCATATCACTCCTATCTCTTCCGCGGATTGACATTAAGGAGGTGGAGCTTCTTAACGTGGTTCTCACCATTGTGCTAGAGCAACACCAAATTTGGCGCCGTTGCCGGGGATCGAGTTTAGGACGAATGTGTGATGGTAAGAGTATAGCAAGAAGTGGCGTTGGAAGGTAAAAAATTTCAGTTTTTGTTGTTGTTTTTACTTAGTTTTTAGTGTTTTTCACCTCCCCCACACTCCATCTTCATCACCGCATCATCATCTTCATTTCCAAAAAAATCAGAAAATTCACCATATCCACCCATTCTCCTCATTTCCCCTCATTTGTGCATGCGAGAGAGTGAGAGAGAGCTTTTGTGCTTGTGTGTACTTTTGTTTTCTTGAGTTTTCTTGCAGGTACAGAGCTCCAGTGCATCAGGAAGGCTGCAAAAAGGTAAAAACTTTAGTTTCTGTCAGAAATTTCCCTCTGTGTCAGACCATCGCGATGGTCTGCAAAGTTCGGAATTTGGAGAAGGCGACCACACCAGCGTGAAGAGCACACCTGCGCCTACATGAATCCATAGCTACATTCACAAAATTTGCATTTTGGTGGACCATCGCGACGGTCTCTGACCATCGCGATTGTGTCACACCATCGCGATTGGCTCACGCCATCGCTACGGCTTGGCCGGACCATCGCGACGGTCTCTGACCATCGCGATTGTGTCACGCCATCGCGATTGGCTCACGCCATCGCGCCGATGGTGCCACGTGGCAATCTAGACCATCGCGACGGTGCACTTCAGACCATCGCGACGACACCCTCACACCATCGCGACACTTCAAAAATTCAGACCATCGCGATTGGCTCACGCCATCGCGCTCAGACCATCGCGACGGTTCACTTTGGACCATCGCGATTGTCCACGTTGACCGTTGACTGACGCCATCGCGATTGTCCAAGTTCACGCCATCGCGACGGTGCACTTTCACGCCATCGCGACGGTGCACTTTCACGCCATCGCGATTGTGCACTTTCAGACCATCGCGATTGTGCACTTTCACGCCATCGCGACGGTGCACACTCACGCCATCGCGACGGTCCCAGACCATCGCGATCATCTCAGACCATCGCGATTGTGCACCCCCATCGCAAATTTTTAGGGTTTCATTTTTTGGCTAATTTTGGGGCTATTTTTGGGTGATTAGACTCATAGGAGACCCCTTAGCTCATATTTGGAGAAAAACCTGTTTGTCAGTTTTTACCCCCCAGGGCCTGAACGGTCATAACTTTTTCATCCGAAGTCCGTTTTTTGAGCTTAATAGCTCGTTAGATAAGCTATTTTTAGATAAGCTATTTTGAGGTTGACCTAGTTTGGGACTAGAAAGCCAGGGGGCAAGCATTGAAAAGTTGGGCAAAAGGGAAGGGACTTAAAAGGTGTATACACTCAAATGCTTGATCATCCAACTGTGAATTGGTCTAATATTGGATTTTTCCAGGTCTAGCAAGGGCAATCAAAGGCAACCAAGGCAAGGCAGTGAAGGGCATAAAGCTTGGGAAGCGCGGCTTCTTGGGCATCAGAGCAACCAGAAAAGCTGACTCGAGGTGGGAAGATTACTCAACCCCCTCAGTCAATTCTTAGCTTAGGATAAACGTTAGCATTGTGGATTAAGACGATAGGAACGCCTCAAGTTCAAGAGAGTTAAATTTCTTAAGTCCAAGACTAAAGTAAAGGTGTGTGACACGAAAACCTAAAGGAAAGAACCTAAGTCTGACGGAACGAGAACTCAAAATTATAACGGAAAGTCGAATTCCTGACGCATACATTAAGACAAGAATCTAAAGAAATTTAAAAAGAATCAAGACAGTAATAACAAAGAATCATTGACGATCTGAGCGTGTACTGAGTGTGCAAGGAAGAAAATTAATGAACCTTAGATCGGGCAAACATATAGGCAAGTCAGACCGGCAAAGCCTTAGATCATCAGAGGCAAGTGTAAGAACTACTGCACGATCGTGGGCTCAGCAATTGAATAGTAATTATCCCTACGAGAGCTCAGATACTAGCGAATCAGAAATGACATTTAGCACAGACAGACCAGAAGGAGGGTCGAATGTAGCCTATTTAGAAAAACCTGAAGGACCCTATAGAACACAACTAGAGTTTCTCCGAACCAACCGATTAGGTGCTCGCATCTATGAGGATGGTTTGCGAAGGCAAGTGGTGCAAATGCACAACCCCGATCAACCCATTGGATTGGAATGTCCAGTGGTGAAATTCGAGAGAGACGCGTACATAGACAAGGAAGGAACGATGTACATCTTAAGTACGCAGCCAAACAATACCAACGAGTTTGGCGTGATTCAACCAGAGACGGAAGCAAAATCTCAAGGAAAAGAACCATTAGAAGAGCCTAGAACACCTAGAGGGAAATCTGTACTGACACAAGTACTAATCCCGGATTGGATCCCTCAGGACAACAGAAGCATAGAGTTGTTTGTAAATAAAGAAACTGATGAAGCCTTTTGGAGATACAAGACCGAAATACTTAGTGAGGTAGGTATCATCACTATATACGAGTTCAAGGACCCGGATACACCTGGAAAGGTTGTATACCTGGATGAGACTTCAGAAAGAGTCTTTGTGGTGCCTGACCGCGCTAAAAACACATACACATGGAGAGGTGAATTGGTATTCCCTCCATCTAGAACGAACATGAATACAAGTCAACAAGGGGCAGGAACATCAGCAGCCCATGGAAATCAAAGAGAGGGAAATAAAGAGAGACCGGAAGTAAGCTTTAATCACCCCATAGGGAGAGATAGAACAACCATAGACACTAATAGAGCAGATAGACAAAGAGATCATGGAATACCAGGTGGTAGAGATGATTTTCCTCTACCTAGACCACGCGAACACGCAAGAATATTGAGACCCACACAGTTAGTAAAATCAATGAAGAATTACTTTGATGGGACAGGAGATCCCTATGACCATGTCGCAGAATTCAAGCAAGTACTAAGAGCCGAACAAGTTGAAGACATGTTCACGCAATACAACGCATTTGGACTAACGTTAAAGAATACCGCTTTAACTTGGTTCCAACCTCTGCAACAAAGGCAATTTAGAGACATCCATCACTTTTTAGAGTCATTCATCACTGAATTCTCTAAAAGTGGGATTAGACATGACACGTCTTCGTTGATTCATAGCTTTAAACAGACCCCTCAAGAAACAGTAAGACTGGCAGGACGTAGGTTTAGACAATATGTTGAACAATGTCCAATGCAAGAGCTACCCTCACAAGCCAAGCAAGTGTCATTGTTTTTAGATGGCTTGTTGAGCTCTAAACTACGCTCCTACGTGTACCTAAAAGAACCCAGAACGCTAGAGCAATGTGTGAGAATATGTATAGACATTGAGGACAACTTAGGAGACGAGTTGGAACTCTCAAAGGTCTATAAGGATTCAGACTGTTCATCTCTAGCATCCACAAAGTTGTCTAGCTCAATAGAAGACCTAGCAGAAAAAGTGGCCCAGAAATTAGGAGTTTCTAGTAAACCTAGGGTGCTAATGAACAAGCGTTGTTACACCTGTGGTGGTGACCATATGGCAAATGTGTGTCCCAATGCAACACAACCTCAAGCCAACCCTAGTGGCCAATACTGTACAATTGAGAGAAGATACACGAATCATACGGCTCAGGACTGCCCATACAACAAACAAACCGTGAGACAGAACTACCCGCAAGCATACCCGCAGCCAGGTAGGTATCAAGGCCAATACAATGCTCAGCCTTATTACTATAGGCCTCCTCAGAACTACCCATACCAGGCTCAACAGAGACCTCAACCTGTCTTAGCTCAGCAGCCACCCCCACCAGCGAATGTCATCTCAGTCAAATACGCTGCTGTAGAAGAGAACCTAAGTAGGGCTTTAGTGCCTTCTTCACCTTTGATCACAGAGAGTGACCCACACTCAAACAGTTTTGACTCTACGCATGTAGATAGTCCACCCGCATATTACATAGAGTCACCAGAACATGTGGAGACATATCATTACGATAGTCCACCAGTGGAACCTAGTTGGGAGCCAGACTACGCTCATGTGATGTACACAAACCCAAATCCACGGCCCCAATTGAGACAACAAAGACCACAGGGCCCTAGAGGACCATGCTTTAGGTGCCAAGGAGATCATTTCATAAAGGACTGTCCACATCCCCCGATAGCAGGACAATCACAGTACTATAACATCCAAGGCTTTTGTGCCGATTGTGGCAAAGAGCACATAATCAAAGATTGCCCCAAGAATCCAGTTAACGCTTCGAATGTGACACCGATCAACGTGATAGGTATTGTAAATAACGCAGATGGATCCAACCCTACATACGTGCCTATCCAAGCTATAACAAGAGCCCAGGCGCTCTTACAAAACCAAAAGCTTAATCAGGAGAAAGTAGTCGGAAGTAGTGAAGTTGCAGAATCTAGCAGTAAAAAGACAAAATCTTGGAAAGATTCTAGAGAAAGAATAAAGAGAAAGTGGAGTAAAAAGATAACGGAGTTGGAAGGAAGTTTGAAGGAATCTAGAGCCAAAATCCAAGAATTGACTTCACAGGAATTGAATCAAGAGAATCCAGCTCAAAAATCAGGATCAGTTTTAGCAGAACCCATACCAAAAAATCTAGACATGATGTTTCGTGCATATCAAGCTAGATTAAAAGAGGGACCTCAGGTAGCCGAAATGAGCAAAAACTACCCTCGAGCTGATCTAGAAATTGAGAGAACTAAACTTTGCATGAAGATGGTAGAATTAGCACAAGCTTTGTTCGAAGCCTCTAGATATCTTAATTGGAATAACATGGCAAAACCGGAAGTACATTTTCAAGGACTAATGGAGAGGCTGGAATATTTGATTGAAAGCAAAGAGAAAAAGGATCAGCACAGAAACCCTATTGTCCCAGAGACACAGGAAAGGAATGCACCATCCCTGTCTCAAGTACCCAACACAGAAAGTCAAGACAATTTGTCTTCCATACATAAATATTCACATGAATTTTTGAGAGAAATACAAGAAGAGAAGTGGAGAAAGGAACAAGGAACCCATCCTCCTATTCAAGAAATAGATGACTTGCAGGAACAATTTCCCCAAGACATTCCCTCTATTTACGATGGTGTAGAGGAAGAACAACTGAGTGAAAACACAAGATTTGGATCTAATTCTTTACAAGAACTACCTCAGTTCACAGGACCTTGGGAAGCAAAGTCTATTAGTATGAGAGCACCCACGATAATAGTGAGGAATGAAGAATCAGTAATCCCTAGAAACACGGAAGTGATCAAGAACACTAAAGTACAATGTAATCTTACTCTGGAGGAGTTATTGAAGGTAAAACCAGAATTGTGGAAACATGTAGCAAATCAATTCCCTGAGCTTGCTACTACTCCCTCACAAATAGGATCACAAAATAAGGTACCCGAGATACCCGTAGAAAAGATTGGAGATGTAAGCGAAGGAGAGGAAGGTAACACTTATCTTCCGATAACCCATCAGGGCTACACCACGAAAGCCATCTTAGATTCAGGAGCCGGAGTAGCCATTGCTACCACCGCTTTATGGAAACGTTGGGGTAAGCCAGCATTAAGACCCACCAGGATGAAGCTACAAATGGCTGATGGACACATAGAAAAACCATTAGGCTTACTAGAAGGCATATCTCTCACCACTTGTGGTGTAGAATTTGAGCATACTTCCGCCATTTGTGACTTTGCAAAAAACCATGCATATGAGATGATATTGGGACGACCATTCATGCGTCAGTTGCAAATTGTACAAGATTGGGGAACTAATTCTTTGTACTTGCAACATTTAGGAGTGACTACCAAAGTCAATCTTAAAGACTATTCACATCGAGATGTACCCCCAATACAATGGAATACCATCCATAAGACACCAGTAGAGACGGAATCCGTGCACTCATTAGAATCAGATCCTTCTTGGTTGCATGAGGATACTCATTTATGGATGTGTAAAGTAGCCAAACAAGAGGAAGAAAGATTAGAAGCAAGGACCTTAGGTGCAGAACAACATCCAAGAACGCTTCAAGATCCAGCCTACGCACCTGTAGTATTCCCTGACAAAGAGTTTGAACCCCATGGTTGGCCAGAAATCCTAGCAACCATGGATGTAGCCATCAATGAAGAACAATGGACACCCCACTGTGACGAGGATGGCTATGACATATCAGTTTTCACGATAGAGCCAATCATGTGCGATGCAATTTTAGAAGAGTGTGAACTTAACACTGATGCATTTGAGGATGCAAGCGATTTTGATTTAGAATCAATTATCATGGACCCACCCTTTGCATCAGAGGAAGAATATTTCTACGAAGTAGACACTCACACTCAGAGACACGAGGAAATTACGAATGAGGTGAGGTTAGCCACGGAAGTGACTACTAAGAGTGAAGGCAATAAAAGAAAGAAGAAAGAAACCATGTCAGAAAAAGAAGAATCTTTGTTTGAGGTACCCGAGAACTTCAAGAAATATGAAATCGAAGATAGAAGAATCATGGTACGAATGCCTAATAGAAAAGCGAATGACGGACAAGTATATGATAACCGAGAGAAAACCAAGAAAATAATAGTTGCTATCGAAGGAGAAGAAGAAAAATGTAAATACATAGGGCATGATTTGACGAAGGAAGAAGAAGAAGAGCTAGTTGCCCTATTGCGCGAATATAGAGATGTTTTTGCTTGGAGTTACAAAGATTTGAAAGGAGTAGATCCAGATATATGTTCTCATAGAATCCCTATGACCCCAGATGCAAAACCGACAAAACAGAAACCACACACGTACAATGATAACTACGCTGCAAAGATTAAAGAGGAGATAGATCGCTTGATAGAAGCAGGATTCATTTACGAAATTGAGCATACCGAATGGGTATCCCCCATTGTGGTTGTGCCCAAGAAGAATGGAAAATTGCGTGTGTGTATTAACCTTAAAAAAGTTAATGCCGCAACGATTAGAGATAGTTATCCTCTTCCTATCACAGAACATCTATTGGAAAGAGTTGCGGGCAAGGAAGTTTACAGCTTCCTTGATGGATTTTCAGGCTATAATCAAGTAGCCATTGCTCCAGAAGATCAACACAAGATGGCATTTGCCACTGAATGGGGCATATTTGCATTTCGTGTGATGCCATTTGGCTTAACAAATGCAGCCGCCACTTTCCAACGACTCATGTGTCATGTTTTTAAGGAATTCTTACGCAAGAGCTTGGAAGTTTATGTCGATGACTTATGTGCACATTCAAATGTAACACAGACACATATCCCAGAGTTAAGGCAAATATTTGACAAATGTCGAGAATATCAGGTTTGTTTGAACCCAGAAAAGTGCGTTTTCATGGTCAGACAAGGCAAAATTCTAGGACACATTGTGTCAAAAAATGGAATCTCTACGGATGAAGAAAAGGTGAAGGTAATTGCAGAATTACCTAGACCAACTAATGTGAAAGAGGTACAGGCATTTATGGGCCATTGCGGTTATTATAGGAGATTCATACACATGTATGCAATCATAGCCAAGCCTTTGTACTCTCTTTTAACCAATTTTGAATGGACAGATGAATGTGAAAAGTCATTCAATGAACTCAAACGACGCTTGTGCTCAGCACCTATATTAACTACCCCAGATTGGAGTAAGCCATTCCATGTACATGTGGATGCATCCAATTACGCCATAGGATGTGTGTTAGCACAACCCACGAATGAAGGTAACATAGATCTCCCCATAGCTTACGCGAGCAGACAATTGAACGCAGCAGAAAGAAATTACACCACGACGGAACGAGAAGGATTAGGGATGATCTACGCAGTAAAGAAGTTTATACACTATTTGTTGGCCAATAAGTTCAAGTTCTTTACAGATCATCAAGCACTATTGTACTTAGTCAACAAGCCATGTAACACCGGACGACTGATACGTTGGTTTCTATTACTCATGGAGTATGATTTTGAAGTAGTAGTCAGGAAAGGAAAGACACATCTTAGAGCTGACCACCTTTCGAGATTAACCTCAGGAGAAGCTCCTCAAGGAGTTGTGGATGATCTACCAGACGCATATTTGTTTAATCTTGAGATAGCACCAGAATGGGCTAAACCTATAGTCCCTATTCTGACATACGGACCCAAGAATCCTAGGATAAAGATCAAAGAAGGAGAGATTACCAAGTCTCAGAGATACCAAATAATGGCAGGAAGCATATATAAACAGGATAATCAAAAGATTCTTGCTTGTTGTGTAGATGAATCAGAACATGCGAATTGGTTGCAATTAGCACATGTAGGTGCACTAAAGCAACATCATTCAAAACATCGAACATTACAGACTCTGCATAGACTAGGAGTATATTGGCCTACGATGGAAGCAGATGTCTACAGGTTGTGTAAGGAATGCAATGTTTGTTGGGAAAGACCGCCAGTAGAGCATGCTACACTATATCACGTGTCCCTCACACCAGACTGGAGTGAACAATTAGTGACATACTTGAGGACGAAGACATTCCCTCAAGGCATGACCTTAGCTCGACAACACAGTCTAGAGCAGGAAGCTCACGACTATTCACTTATTGGCGATAACCTATACAAAAGAGGACGAGATGGATATCTAAGACAATGTGTTCATGAGAGCGATTATCTGAGCATACTAGAGACTGCACACCAAGGTGTTGCAGGAGGTCATTTTGGACCCGATAGGATAATCAAAGCCATCCTCTTTGCAGGATTATGGTGGCCCACTCTTCACATGGATGCTTATACCTATGTAAAGAGATGTGATGTGTGCCAAAGAACTCAGTTTCCTACTCGGAGAGATGAAATGCCATTGAAACCCATGATGGGAGGACGTGCATTTTCAAAGTGGGGTATAGACTTTGTAGGACCCATTAACCCCCCTGCAAAAGGTACACATGCTGAATACATTATTGTTGCCACAGATTATCTTACGAAATGGGTAGAGGCAAAAGCCACGAAAAAGAATGATGCACACACAACTGCAAAATTCTTATTTGAGAATGTCTTTACAAGATATGGACTGCCTATAGAGTTAGTGAGCGATCGAGGCACTCACTTTCTAAACCAAGTCATTGAATATTTGTTACAAGATTTTATGGTGATTCACAAGAAATCCGCACCATATCATCCTCAGGCCAATGGTCAGGCTGAAAGCACTAATAAGATCCTTTGTAACGTACTGACGAAACTCGTGAACAACAGACGTTCAGATTGGGACAAACAGTTACACCACGCTGTTTGGGCATATCGAGTGGCCTACAAGACCGTACTCAATGCAACTCCCTTTCAGATGGTTTTTGGTCAGAATGCTGTGCTTCCTTTGGACTTCTTGATACCGACCCTTAAGGTTGCACAAGAACATCAGTGGACCGGCCATGACTTGTCAGCGAGAATAATGGACTTGGAACGATTAGGAGAAACCAGGCTAAAGGAAGCAGCAGGCATATACGCAGCGAAGAAGCGACAGAAAGCATATTTTGATGCACATGTGAAAGATAAAGGCTTAAAAGAAGGAGATTTAGTTCTAGTATATACGCTAAAGCAACACGCACGTAAGTTAGAAAAACGAGGTTATGGACCTATGATCATTAACAGACTCTCAACAAGTGGAGCAGTACAGCTAGCCACTTTAGAAGGAGATATAATGCCTAACTATATTAGTGGCTGTAGAGTCAAGTTATATCAGGAACCTCTTACTGAGGATATGCTTAGACGACTCACGTTGGCAAAGAAGCGTAAGGAGGAAGAAAATAGAATACGAGCGGAAGCTCAGGCAGAAGCAATAGAACGCATTAAACGCATGAAGTTAAGAAGACAAGGACTAGGGAGAGAACATTATAACCATCTGGAAACTACACCCAGATATCCCATGGCCATGTGTCAAGTAAAGTCAACCACTCATCCTAGCATAGTGGACAGGAGACCATTCATTACAGTTAGGCTAGAGCACGGCAACCCTTGCCAAGAGCTCAGGGCTCTAATTGACTCAGGTGCTGCGACTAGTGCGATTAGATGGTCCCACTATAAGGATTCAGGAATAGAAATGCGGCCAATTGAGGCATACCTCATAGGCCTAGGAGGCATGGAAACCCCTTGCATGGGTGAGGTGGACCTTCCTATCCTCATTAAGGATGTGACCATGACAGCGAAGCTACTAGTGTGCCATGATGACGACCTGATAGAACCCCTAATCCTTGGCCAAGATTGGCTATACGATCACTCAGTGGACCTAAATCTTAGACAAGGCTCCTTACAGATTGGAACCTTAGAACAGAAGCGAGTGATACCGCTTGACTTCCCTAACGGCATTCCGATTGAGGTTTGTAACCCTAGACCCTATGAAACGCATGCAACGGAAGACCGGAAGATCTTGGGTCAGACCAGTCACGTTACGTCTTCTCCAACCCACTCGGGCTTGGCTAGGGACAATTGTCAATCAGAAGAACGACAGGAGATCTTCCCTGGGGCTTCCTGCAAACTAGAAGGGGCAGCTACCCAACCGCTAGGGCAGATGAACACAATCAGCGGTTAGGTGGGTTGCATCAGCGGCCAAATGAACACAACACCCTGCGGTGCTCATCCTTCCAAACTTGCTACGGGCTGGCCTAGATTAAAGATAAAGAACGAATCACTTCCTAATGGGCAGGTCACGCAAGTGTTGGATCTCCCTTCTTTTCCAAAGCAGAGCGTCCAATGGACCTCTCAAACCCAACCACGAACGAGTCAACCACAACAGAGGAACCCAGACCGACGACACCACCAGACAAGGCAAAGAAAGCAGCAGTATCAACATCACAGAACAAGTGGCACGAGACAAATATGGGTGCCAAAAGGACAGCAACCACAGGCTATTGGCAACACTGGAGACGAGAACATGACAAAGTTGCAACAGAAGCAGAGTCAGCATCCAAAGTCCCCTCGATCTTCTTACCCAAGTACAAATACTCGGCAGATTTGGATCGCCAAGAAGTATCTTATCAATCGACCCACACCCATGCAGATTTGGGTACCCAAACAATGTATTATAGTTCAACCCTCAAGCCATGTAATATATACCCCTCAGAAATCTTTCCATCCTTCAATACCACCGAACCCGATACCACTTTTTGTCCCTCAGCAGAAACATACCACCCACTCCAAGACTCTTAGGAAATGGATACCGAAACGTATCCAGACGTCTTCTTGTACCATCGTATCTAACAATTCTCCCACCCCGTTTAAACTCCACCCTTGTACTAATTCACCTTCAACCAAACCTTGTATAAATTCATACACCCAAACCCCACATCATGCATAATAAAAGCTCATCAAGAATTGCAGGCATAATCTGAAGCATGTAGGCGTCTAGAGACCTGCATTAGTTTTGCAAAAAATCATTGCATCAATCACTTCACGACACTTGGCTACACGGGTTACACATCGGTTATGGAAAGGGATTGCGGTCTCACCTTAATGGGATCATAATTAATTTCCATACTAATGTGTTAATCTTTTGTAGCAGATCTTTTTCATTAGCTCATCAGTCATCATGCAAACCGAGGCAGGACCATCCGAAGCTGGCCCCAGTGCACCGATGGCCACTATTGGAGAATTACTAGCAGAATCTTATCCTACGGTGCAACCACCAGAGTTTCAAGGTTTTCCAGGACCCATGCCAATCGATGATCCTCCTAGAGGATATACCGAGAAGACTCATCGTAATTCTCACTGGTTTCAAGGCCTAGCAGGACCATTAGCTGATGCTGATTTCATATTTGAGGCCAATTTGGCATTTGATCTTCGCACATGGACCAAGTACTAGTTCTTTTCACGAGAATTTGAAGGACTGCAGAATACACAAGATCTAACGCACGTTTGGGCACGAGCGGGATTTACAGAGTATTTTAGCGACCCTCTGCCTAAACCCAATTTTTACAGATGCTTTTACTTGGTAACCACCTTAACGGCTTCAGAGAACAGGGATCTACCCGGCACATTCATGTTACCATCCTTGGTAAATGATCCTCCATTTAGAAGGTTCTATTTGTCTAAAGATTTGATTCTCACAGCTCTGAAAATACATGGAACACACACTCCAACGGAGAAAGAACGGCTAGTCCCAGAACAGATGAAGCGTGGTGACGTAACTAAGTGGGAGGATATTTCTGCTATAACACCTGAGCTCTCTAAGCCATTACGGATATGCATGCAGCACTTTGCTTTCCCAGCTCAGGATCGTTTTACCATGCCCCACAAGAGAATCTGGTTTGGATTATACTTAGCGTGTACTGGACCGCAAACGGTTGATCTAGCCAGCTGGATAATTGATCAGCTCTATTTGGCACAACATAGGTGGGAGCGAAAGAAGGTAATCAATGGGTGCTGCGCCCTCACCAGGATCATATATATGTGCTTGGCATATGATTTACCCATAGAGCGTGCCATGACCAGTGAGGAACTGAAAGCATTCAAAGGGACCACTAGGAAGGCTAGAAAGTTTAGCAAAGGCAGAGCCGGAAAGCGGATGAGAGGTACTATCCCGTGCCTACAAGTCCCAGAATCACCCTCGCCACAACCATCTCCAGAGCAGTCACCAACAGCAGCCACTCCCACGGTACCACCAATTTGTATACGGTTATCAAGACCAGTTACGCCGGAGGGCACTACCAGTACTGTTGCACCCCAAGCAGCCACAACCACAGAACCTATCACCACAGCAGCTGAACTTCCCACCACTATTGGTGTGGAAGCTTTCTCTTTTCCAATACCGCATTTAGAACCACGACAAGCAGCGCCACTGGACCAAACTTTTGATTTTGAGATGCCTGATGCATTCTCCAATGAGTTCCAGTTTTCAGAAGGACAAATGTTTTCTCAAGAATTTGAAAGGCCTAGCTACCCTACCACACCCAGGGATCAGCCACAAGGACATATCGTGTCCAACTCTGATGACGAAAGAACAGCAACCGATGACGACGAAGGAGACGACGAAGCTAGCCAGGGAACACATGAATCCCAAGAGCATGAACAGACAGATGGCCAAGGCCAACAAACAGACACACATGGCGATACAAGTACCCATGAAGATGAAACTTACGAGGCAGCAGCTTACACACTAGCTATCAAGAAGTTGTATAGAACTATGGAAAAAGTTTGGGCACGCAAAAAGCTGACAGAGGAAGAGAGTCAAACAATCATAGAACAAGAACTTGTCACAGGCGGATTCGAAGACGCATACATCAAAGGATTCAGAGAGTTAGTCAAATCAGTAGGCTCCAACGAAGCACTCAAAAAAGAAAGCCACTACCACAGTTTGACCCCCGCAGAGTACGACTACTTTCAAAGCCCGGCGAATACATTCGTGTACCAACCGGGGCACAATCTTCAGAACAAGCCAGGGAGGCACGCCTCGTCCCCGAAAATTCGTTGGCTGTGGACACCATCTTTGTAGATTCCCCACCCCGCGCTACAGCTGTACAAACCTCAGTAGTCACTGAAGTACCGACCACCCCAACCGCTCCTCTCTCACCGGCCGTCCATCCAGCCTCCCCTCTTTACCCTCCTTCCCCCAGACCAACATCTTCATTCGTCGGTGGTGCGGCAGAAATTGTCTTTACGACCACTAACCCCACAATTCTTGCACCCATTAACCCTAGTCTACCCCCTCCCACACCCACCTTTCTACCCAACCCATTCCTTCATCAATCTTTTCCATCTTTCCCCACAACTCCAAGACCCCTTTTCCCATTCCCCCCGCCCTTAACCTTCTCCCCCGTCTCACCGCCCCGACCCACTGTAACCCCTCTTTCCCCTTTCCACCAAGCTGCTCCAGCCAGCCCCCCTGTAAATTACCCCTCAACATTTGTAAATCCCGTATTTACACTAGCACGAGCACCCACGATCACACCCATATTCACGGTCACCGCACTAGATACGTCCACTGACATGGACATCTCACCACCCACTGCACCATCACTCACTTCACTCCCGGCACAAACATTTTTAGGCACATCATAATTTTCAACAATCACTACATCATCCACCTTCCCATCCCCATTCCCCATTCCCGTTGCATCTACACCAACTGCATCTTCATTTAGCACCCCATTAATACTATCACCCACTGTAGATAATGCATTTCGACAGATGTTCATGTGTATGACGCAAGTAAGAGATGAGTTCACATCTCTTGGTGATAATTATCAGCAGCTGCAGAGGACAACCAATGACTTACAGTCGCAGCTTAATTTATTGTCTATTGAGAATGCCTCTCTGAACACCCGCTACCAGGAATTACGCGAGGCTTATCACAAATTGGAACTAGAAAGCGAAGAGAAGACCAAGGAAGCCACTGCTGACCTGGATAATTTATTGAGAGCCCAGACAGTCCGCAATGCAACGCTAACACGAAACATGGGCTTACTACGAAGACACCTAGCAGCCGCCAAGGAAGAAAACCAGCGCTTACAGGATCAGAACCGAGAAAACTTAGAAGCAGCGCTCGACCACCCAGACCAACCACTCAGTCCTAGCAGGTTCAAAGCCATTCCCTCAGACTCGATGAGGATGCTGCTAGAAGATCACGTACGATTGCTAGATGAATACGACCGCATGAACGAGGAGTTATAGAAACTCAAAGAAGATCACAAATTACTCCAGTTACGAGAACCGGCACACCCAGACATACCAGCACCTGTGGACCCCTCTCCTGACCTCCTAGAGGAACTCAACTCATTACGGGCCCAGGTATCGACCCTTGAATCAAGGATTGCAGTATATGAAGCGCCACCAAGGCCAGATTCCCCACCTGAGCTTCCAGCTGAGGAAGAAACGGTCACCATCCCGGTGGAGGAAACGTTTGAAGAGGCATACGAGCCACAACCCATCCCAGGCGGACGCGTCACAGCCGAAGGTCAGATGACGTACGAACTTCCGACCCCCGCGTGGATGAAGACTATTGAGGAACTTGGAACAACGCACTCAGCGAGAGTAGAGGCATAATTACATGCCATGGCGATGATAGAAGAAAGAATATTACAGTCTCCATTCTTTGCTCATTTGGCCCCGCGACGATACATATCTGGGCATGAGCTACAGTATAAACCGTATTTCATGTTAATGGCCGAATACCAGATAGCCATTGAGAAAGAGACAGGTAAGAAACCATCGCATGCAACTCAATTCGAGGCGGCTGATTTGCCACTAGATGCACAGAAAGGAAGGATCTATCAACCAGAGTGGCGAAAAGATTTACTACAGCAGTATCCGGAGATGATGAGTACATGGGTAAAGGCACCTTTGCATTTGAAGTACAATCCGTGTTGGGGACCAGTGCCACGACGCCGCTCCTGGACTGCCTTTGCTATTAAGGTACAAAACAATAAGCAGTGCCAAGACTGGTTGAATTACCCCTATTTTAAGCCACCCATTGAGTTACCAACTGTTGGCTACATGATGGCTACAATTCGCCACTGGCTCCCTAGATTAAAGCATATGGATGATATAGCAGCGCATATGACTGTCAAAATCTTTGACATGATGCAAATGATTTTTAAAGTCTTCCGACGCGTCAAGGCACCACATGTCAACACCCCGGGCTTTGAGCATGGCAATTTCGATTTGGTATATGATATGAGTACAACGCCATCGCTACGGGTATGTTATGCCTGGCACTGCAGAATAAAGTACCTACCGGCGTGCTACAAGCAGACATTCAAAGAGATGTTCACAACCGGCTTCTGGGAATACCATTCAGAGGTATTCATAAGCAGGCCTACACATTTATTACACTTATTTGCCTGTGAACGAATGGTCTATTCCACACATTATCAGCTCCCGCCACCGGAAGAACCGCAACCAATCGACTGGGAGAAACTCGAGGCAGATTTGGCCCGAGGCATTCGTATCTCCGAGCACACCCTCGCTCAAGACCTCCTACAGAACTATATCCGGCAGACCTCACAGCAAGGTTCTGTCAGGGACGACAAAAGCGAGAGGGAGGGGGGTGTTGGAAGCAGCCAGAGGCACAGACGACACGGAAGCATGTAACGATAGAGCAGGGAGCCAGTCGAATCGTTTTTCAAAGAATTATGTTTTCAAATACTTTCCAAAAACCTCCAACAGTGATTTTTATCACTATTTGTAACATATGTAACATAGAAAACCCCATTTTGTAATCCATAGCTCCATTTTGTGCAAGCCGAGGAGTCCTCGAGCTTGAGGAGCTTAGGTAGAATGCGCGTACCAATTTTCATTATTTTTAGACATCGTTTACCCTTCCAAATAGCATCTAGGACCTAATTTTTAACTATGCCGGTCACTAGATGTGAAACCGGTCAAAACTAGTCTAGAAACTATAAAAAGAGCTAGAGAGCTCATTTTTGAGGTTAGCTTGTTGGAGTAGAGAAGAGCTTAGAGCTATTTTGAGCTTGTAAGAGTGTTCTTGAGTAATAGAGTTGATTTCTCACCTTCCATTGTGTCTTGCTTGTCTCTTCGTAGTGTGTGTGCATGTGTGTGTGCATTTCTATGCTTCTCACCTTCACTCTCACTTCATCTCACATTCACGATCTTCATATCACTCCTATCTCTTCCGCGGATTGACATTAAGGAGGTGGAGCTTCTTAATGTGGTTCTCACCATTGTGCTAGAGCAACAGTATTCATAAAAGATTCATAAGTATACCTTTGAGGTTGTTTACTCACTCTTGGAGTTCTTCTTACCTCCAATGTAGGTGCTCTTGCTTTTTTATTAGGAACCTTTGATGATTCTCCATACTCATGTACACTACCAATTTCTTCTCCTTCATCATTAACTTCAATAAGTTTGAGTTAACCTTACTGTATAGCTCCTAAGCCCAAGGAAAAGATGATTGTGGAAGCCTTTATTTTGCTTAACCCCTCGCAATTGGTCCAATTGGATTACCTAGAGCCCATAATTATCTCGAATATCACATATGTATATACCCGCTTCCACTCGCTTTTCCTTTGGTTCTTTTCTTTTCCCTTTTTGCACATATGCACGCACACCCGCAATTCCCTCCCTTTCTTCACTCAACCCCCTCTTTTCACGTCGGAATATATTTCGATCGTAACAAGAAACTCTTAAATAGGCAATGGCCAAAACAACAGCGTATGTACATAAATGAACAGTTTCCTACCTAATTTTTAAACAATATGTAAGTACGAAAGTCAATCCATGAACTCTTATGCAATCGAGTTTCAAACTTGCCAGGCTATCAATTTGCAAATTGAGACGCTGAAACAAAAAACTTACAGTACCATTGAAGCCCTCATTTAGAAGATTCACTGTGTTTGTGTAGTTTATAACTCACTTGCAGCAACAAGCTGTTTGAATATTCGTCTTCTCTCAGCACTAACCTTTCCATTACGCATGTTCAAAAAAATAAAATCTGCTTTCTCCTTGGAGTAGGTTTCACATGTAACACTAAGACCTGCTTGTCGAACAACACGAATGAGGTGAGGAAGTTTCTCTCTTCCCAATGTGCAACTGGTGCTGCTTGTAAAGGTTGATCGAAACTCCAAAGTTGATCTTGAATATGTCTGTGGCATAGTCACTATTGAAGCAGTTTCACAAGCACCACAGCTTCCATGCCAGCGTCTCTTCCACAGGACCGCATGATACATCAGTTCAGTAACTTAAGAAACACCTGCCATTATGTCACAAGAGCTACAAGTTGTGGAGCAGCTAGCTCCCTCCATGGGATGATTCCCTTGCCTCTAAGTTGCCATAGACTCGACCGATGAGCTTTTGTCCTTCTAATCTTGCCATGAATTGCCTGTCAATCTTCCTTCGGCAACAGTTGCTGCTGACACATGTGACTGATGATAATGCTGCATTCCAGTGCCCAGCTTTAGCTATCATCATACTCCTTCTAGTATTGTTACCTGTCCAACCACACAGCAGAAGAAAACGAGGAAAAAAAAACCTCCCCCAAATGTTGCCTGCTCAGCTCGTCGATGGCAGTGCTATATCTCCTTGAAATGCCGTCAGGCCCACTCTCCCTTGTAGTATATGCTGCCCATCGAGCATTAACTTCAGAAGCTTCCTCAAGAGTTGAATTTTGCCGAGTTTCAACTATTGTTTTAGGCTCCGCTGCTATGTACCTACAACTTCAGCTTCACTTCATATGAGAACCTCAGGTCATCTTTAGTGTCAACTTAGCAGCCTCTACCTTTAGTCCACGTACATATGTCAGCAGCATATTCAGCAAAAACTCTTTTGTTTTGGACACTGTTATCTCTTATCGCAGCATGTACTAAGAATTTGTTAGATGAGCCAACCCAAACATGTATGAAGAATCCATCAGAATTTATATAATCGTAGTTTGTTAGATGGGTGAATCAAAACATATACGAGGAATCCATTGACCTCCTTCATATGTAATCAGATTCCCTGTTCACATTTGTGTTAGGTCTCCTCCTTAGTTCTTTGATCACTTCAATAAAGAATTTCCAACATCCCCAATCAGACATTGCAGTCTTGTCTTTGTTTACAGGCTTTGGCTTCTTTTTTCCTTCCCTATTTTGGGTACCTCATGAAGAGAATCTGCGAGAACATGGCTGCTTCTTCACGAATGCAACATTCCTCCTAAAGTAGAACATGCAGACAAATCCTCCATAACAGAAGTAGAGATCGAGCTAAAATATTGTTTGAATTTGGAGTAGCAGAAAGAAAATCTACAAAATCTTGATTTGTCAAGTTCGATACACCATTATACTCATATCACATCATATCATTAGCACTCGACAAATTCTAACTGAACCCTCATACCCTTCAGTTTTCCCAGAAACCTTGTCTCTGCTCTTGCCATCAGTTCATGTCCTCACAATAGCCTTTGCCATAGCTTCAAATCACAAGCTGTCTTGCTATGATTTTTTCCCAGTTGTATAGGACCCAGATATTCAGAAGCGCCCAAGAGAACCAAGGGATATCGGAGTAGACTGAAATGCTATTTCACTAACAGGGGCCTCTGCCTCCGTCAAGCATCCCATTTGAGTTTGTTCCCCTTAGTGCTTCACCGATCAAAGTTCATGAGAAATCTTTCCCATCCGTCCAAAGGAAACTTTCATAATAAAGCGATAGGATTCAATCCTTCAATTGACCCCCGTCTGAGCGTTCACAGCTATCGTTCTCTTGATGTCCAACCAAATAGCTGTCTCCATGGATTAGCAACAGCCTCCGCAGACCCCGGATCCCTGATTTGAGCTGAGTACCCTCCTCTTCGATGTGTGTTCTCAGGTCCGAGAACCAAGGACCTCTCCGGCTAACCCTCAGCCTCACTAATGCGTGTGGACTCTATCGGTACTTGCACAATGAGCCCCATGAGTTAGCATCCCCATTGAATGCCCTCAGAAACCCATGATGCTGAAGAAGATCTCCCATCTGTTGAATTCCCCCCTTCAACTCTCCCCTAAGACGAGAGCCACCCCTCCAAAATTGAAGAGGAACCCCCCCTTTTCTGTCCGTGATGATTCCTCCCCTTCAGCCGATGCGCGTTATCTCCCTTCTGAGCTTCCCTTTCTATCAACAAAAGAGCAGCCGTTGCTTATGATAGAAAAACCCCAAAAGGATCACCTCTCCCTTCGTCCCCCCCAGGAGTGAGAGCCCGCTCCCCGTTCTTCTCTTCTACTGCCCCCAAAAGAGAGGACGCTCTCTAGGTTCAAGCGATGTGCAAGCGTACCATATGTGCCTGACGAACCATGCACCGAGCTGGCTCCCCTATCCTCCTCCTCTCGTCCCCAAAAGAACCAGCGCCCTCCACCTTTTTTTTTCTGCCGCCCAGAGATAAGGCATCCCCTTTTTTGGAGAAAAATAGGCCACACCTTTGAGTTGCATTTCATCAATACATTTGAGAGCAAACATGGCATCCCCATGTTTGGCATATCCTACAATTAGGGCAGTCCATGACACAACAATCTTGATTCGGAAGCCTATTGAAGACTTCGTGTGCTTTTCTGATCAAGCCACACTTGACATACATGTCTATCAATGCATTTCCAACAGCAGTACCAAGTTCCCGATCCATTCTGATCATGATGGCGTCATGTAGTTGCAAATACTTCCCTTCAAACATTTGATCACTCTTCAAGTACCTGTAATCAAACATCTTCTTCTGCCAAATACAAACATGTTAGTGCACCAAAACCGACCATTTATTGAGCTAACATACTCCGCTCTTCTTAATTGCGAAGTCGTCCTCGACGAGCGAAACTGTTCCTGCGCTCAAATCATCCAATATGTGATCATCACTCAATCAAATACAAATCTTTACCTTGCATGACCATACTCTTCTTCCTCAATGTAGCACCTGCGATCACTCTCATACAATCATCGGTCAGTACCAAAATCCAATCATTTCACTTACCAACTTTGTCCATCTTGATGTATCTTCATCACCATGTCCACCTGTCTGCAAACTCATCAAACATATTAGATCATTTTTCATCAAACACCACATCTACTACCAAAATGAGAAACATCCATATCAATCATCCATATCACACATATATACTCAACACACACATCACGATCCCGCATCACACATGCATTCTCGTCACACACAACATACATACATGCAAGTAGAAGACATATCCACATTCCCTCTCATCACTCTTCTAGACTGTTCGTTCAACACGTCACGAATCTTTGTTCCACATGCATACTCAACCCATTTCTCACACACACCATATATATGTAAGCAAGTACCATTCTTGAATTTCATTTTTCCTGCCCTTCGAGGCTATACTGCCACCTCCCCCCAATTCTTCTTCCGTTTCCAATCGAGTCCTCCTGTTTAGTTTTCATGCCTCTTCAACCTAGGGTTTCCTATTCCCACTTGCCTTCCTGTCTATCTCTCTGTTTTTCTTGCTCGTCGACTAGATCATATGCTAGGTCACCACCACACCACTCTAACTTGATGGATACACGATAAGGACCACTCAAGTCTAACACGAGCTCACCTCGACAGGACCACTCATCATCAACGCGATTCAGGACTTCTCAAGTTGTCATACCACCTAAGAGCCAAACTGAACACTTCTGGAAGGTTTGCAGACAAACAATGCAACTAGCACGATTGGATTCCTCAAGTCCAAGCTTTCCATAGACACATCGCAACCAAAACTCTAGCCGAGCTTAAGCTTCAATTTGACATGTTTCATCGGGAGCCCACACATTCCCATATCCCCACAACACAAACACATATATTCCCATCCGAGCATCATGCTCTCTCACCTCTCTTATGTCCCCCCTCGAGCGAGGAATTCTTCTCATTCATTTTTTCACATTTTTTTTTTCTCTTTTTTCATCATTTTTTTTTTCACATATTTACTCACACTTGCCGGCCTACGCTGAAGCTGGATGCGACTCGTGGACTCAACCACCCGATCGAGTTTGTTCCACCCATCTACCAACCCAACGAAGCGCGTGACACACAGACAGCTAGCCCTATGCGAAACCGACGTCGGTTCGTGGCTTTGACCACCCGGCCAAAGTGGATCCACCCACCTATCGGCCCACATAGGCGCATAGCCACATGCACATATACATAAACATATATTTTTCTCATTTTCTTTTCATTCCCGCATCTCGAGAATTAGGAGACAAAAGAAAGGATCTTTTCCCAACCATCCCAATCACGACACACACACATATATCCCCCCGTGGACATCCCAATGAGACATATCTCCTCTCTGCTTCCACTCAAGCCAAAATCCAGCCACTAATGCCATGGTCAACCCGTCCTCGCAAAACCCGCACATACTAACCACCTTGTCGACCTGAAACCTCAAAAAGTGTCACTTTACTTCCTAAGTGTACAACACACTTGGTCCACCCGTCCTCACATCTTTGACTCGCAATCCACAAAGCAAACCCTAATCAGACTCAAGCCATCCTTACCGGCATCCATCATATCATCTTTTTCTTTTTCATCTCCATCCTCTGCCTCGCAGAGATTCCACATGATTCGACAGCTTGCTGATATTGTCCTCTAGCCAGGCGATACGGTCTGGAAGGCCACCATTCATTACTACACCTCTTAATGCCTCGAGCTTCAAAGCTAAATCCCTTATCCCTTCTTCTTTTCGCTCATCACTGCCTTGGAGTCGAAAAATCTCATCATCCACTTGATGGAACCGAACCCACATTTTCTTCTTCTCCTCTTCTAAATGGCTCATCTTTCTTTCTATTTCCAAAGGAACCTCCTCGCTCCTCCCGACTTGGTCAGACAACTTTTCAACCTCTTCTCGAATCGACCTCTCCTCCCAGATCCTACTCATATTTTCTACTTCCAGATCATCCACTTTTTTCGACAACTCCTTCGCCTTTTCTAACTCCACGCCTATCGCCTCTAACTGGTCCAACATCACTTTTAGCGAGTCTTCCTCTATTCTACCTACTTTCGGATCTTCTACTCGTTCTCGGGTCTCATCGTCTTTCTGATTCATCCACCTACCGAGCTTGCTACTCAGCTTTGCATTCTCTTTTTCTACCCGTCTCACTTTCTCATGGCTCTCTGCTTGGGCACTTTTCATTCCTTCTAACTCTAGGTGGAACTCGTCACATGCCTTACCCGCTTGATCACTGTATCGACGGATTATGCTTTGTACCTTCTCGATTTCATGCTCCATTCCTTCGACTCTCCTCATTAGGTCATCCTCGTCTCTTGAGAGCTCTTCTTCGATCGCAACTCCAAAGCAGTCGGCTACCATCAAGCCGGATCTCAAGTCCCAGACCACGTTTTCACTCTCGGGCTTCACAAGATCTTGCCTGCAACTTTTGGTTACTCTTTTCCACTCCTTGTTTTCATTTTTCAACATCCGTACTTGCTTTTCCCAAGTTCCTAGGACCTCGGCCATTTTCTCTTGATTTTCCTCTAATTTCGCTATTTTGATCCTCTCGTTATCTCGCTCCACCTGCAACCAATTGACTTGACATTCCAAGCTCTTCACAAGTTCTACCAAGTCTCGATCATGAGATCCAGTGTCCTTGCTTTTACTTGCTCTCGCAGTCTCCGTCGACGAAGTAACTCCACCCTTGTCAACTTCCACATACAAGGAGGATAAACACCTATCAGATTGATTCATTGTGACCTTTACGCCAGTCACCTCTTTTGAGCCACACACGTGCTCGCATAGTCTCTTTTTCCCACAGTCTACACATGTGGGGACAAAATCCAACGGGGAGCATACACGAGGGCAATATTTGGCTATATGCCCAATCTGCTCGCAACACCAGCACCTCACATAATTTGATATCGGGCCAAATCGCCACCCTCGGTTCACATGACGTCTCATGGTCGGATGAGAATCTATCCATCTCCTATTTTGTTCAAAATTCGGTTGCCTCATGTTGGCATTCTCCAAACCACATGCTGGCTTTTGTTGGGCCATTTCTTTAATGAAGGTCAAAGCAGATTTGGGATCGACTTGGCTGTGCCACACGATTGGGGCACCAAGCGAACTCGTAGCACTCTCTATGAGAGGTGCTAAGCCGATTCCCGGCAAACGCACCAAAATGTATAGCTCCTAAGCCCAAGGAAAAGATGATTGTGGAAGCCTTTATTTTGCTTAACCCCTCGCAATTGGTCCAATTGGATTACCTAGAGCCCATAATTATCTCGAATATCACATATGTATATACCCGCTTCCACTCGCTTTTCCTTTGGTTCTTTTCTTTTCCCTTTTTGTACATATGCACGCACACCCGCAATTCCCTCCCTTTCTTCACTCAACCCCCTCTTTTCATGTCGGAATATATTTCGATCGTAACAAGAAACTCTTAAATAGGCAATGGCCAAAACAACAACGTATGTACATAAATGAACAGTTTCCTACCTAATTTTTAAACAATATGTAAGTACGAAAGTCAATCCATGAACTCTTATGCAATCGAGTTTCAAACTTGCCAGGCTATCAATTTGCAAATTGAGACGCTGAAACAAAAAACTTATAGTACCATTGAAGCCCTCATTTAGAAGATTCACTGTGTTTGTGTAGTTTATAACTCACTTGCAGCAACAAGCTATTTGAATATTCGTCTTCTCTCAGCACTAACCTTTCCATTAAGCATGTTCAAAAAAATAAAAATCTGCTTTCTCCTTGGAGTAGGTTTCACATGTAACACTAAGACCTGCTTGTCGAACAGCACGAATGAGGTGAGGAAGTTTCTCTCTTCCCAATGTGCAACTGGTGCTGCTTGTAAAGGTTGATCGAAACTCCAAAGTTGATCTTGAATATGTCTGTGGCATAGTCACTATTGAAGCAGTTTCACAAGCACCACAGCTTCCATGCCAGTGTCTCTTCCACAGGACCGCATGATACATCAGTTCAGTAACTTAAGAAACACCTGCCATTATGTCACAAGAGCTACAAGTTGTGGAGCAGCTAGCTCCCTCCATGGGATGATTCCCTTGCCTCTAAGTTGCCATAGACTCGACCGATGAGCTTTTGTCCTTCTAATCTTGCCATGAATTGCCTGTCAATCTTCCTTCGGCAACAGTTGCTGCTGACACATGTGACTGATGATAATGTTGCATTCCAGTGCCCAGCTTTAGCTATCATCATACTCCTTCTAGTATTGTTACCTGTCCAACCACACAGCAGAAGAAAACGAGGAAAAAAAAACCTCCCCCAAATGTTGCCTGCTCAGCTCGTCGATGGCAGTGCTATATCTCCTTGAAATGCCGTCAGGCCCACTCTCCCTTGTAGTATATGCTGCCCATCGAGCATTAACTTCAGAAGCTTCCTCAAGAGTTGAATTTTGCCGAGTTTCAACTATTGTTTTAGGCTCCGCTGCTATGTACCTACAACTTCAGCTTCACTTCATATGAGAACCTCAGGTCATCTTTAGTGTCAACTTAGCAGCCTCTACCTTTAGTCCACGTACATATGTCAGCAGCATATTCAGCAAAAACTCTTTTGTTTTGGACACTGTTATCTCTTATCGCAGCATGTACTAAGAATTTGTTAGATGAGCCAACCCAAACATGTATGAAGAATCCATCAGAATTTATATAATCGTAGTTTGTTAGATGGGTGAATCAAAACATATACGAGGAATCCATTGACCTCCTTCCTATGTAATCAGATTCCCTGTTCACATTTGTGTTAGGTCTCCTCCTTAGTTCTTTGATCACTTCAATAAAGAATTTCCAACATCCCCAATCAGACATTGCAGTCTTGTCTTTGTTTACAGGCTTTGGCTTCTTTTTTCCTTCCCTATTTTGGGTACCTCATGAAGAGAATCTGCGAGAACATGGCTGCTTCTTCACGAATGCAACATTCCTCCTAAAGTAGAACATGCACACAAATCCTCCATAACAGAAGTAGAGATCGAGCTAAAATATTGTTTGAATTTGGAGTAGCAGAAAGAAAATCTACAAAATCTTGATTTGTCAAGTTCGATACACCATTGTACTCATATCACATCATATCATTTATCCTGAGGATTAAGCACTCGACAAATTCTAACTGAACCCTCATACCCTTCAGTTTTCCCAGAAACCTTGTCTCTGCTCTTGCCATCAGTTCATGTCGTCACAATAGCCTTTGCCATAGCTTCAAATCACAAGCTGTCTTGCTATGATTTTTTCCCAGTTGTATAGGACCCAAATATTCAGAAGCGCCCAAGAGAACCAAGGGATATCGGAGTAGACTGAAATGCTATTTCACTAACAGGGGCCTCTGCCTCCGTCAAGCATCCCATTCGAGTTTGTTCCCCTTAGTGCTTCACCGATCAAAGTTCATGAGAAATCTTTCCCATCCGTCCAAAGGAAACTTTCATAATAAAGCGATAGGATTCAATCCTTCAATTGACCCCCGTCTGAGCGTTCACAGCTATCGTTCTCTTGATGTCCCACCAAATAGCTGTCTCCATGGATTAGCAACAGCCTCCGCGGACCCCGGATCCCTGATTTCAGCTGAATACCCTCCTCTTCGATTTGTGTTCTCAGGTCCGAGAACCAAGGACCTCTCCGGCTAACCCTCAGCCTCACTAATGCGTATCGACTCTATCGGTACTTGCACAATGAGCCCCATGAGTTAGCATCCCCATTGAATGCCCTCAGAAACCCATGATGCTGAAGAAGATCTCCCATCTGTTGAATTCCCCCCTTCAACTCTCCCCTAAGACGAGAGCCACCCCTCCAAAATTGAAGAGGAACCCCCCCTTTTCTGTCCGTGATGATTCCTCCCCTTCAGCCGATGCGCGTTATCTCCCTTCTGAGCTTCCCTTTCTATCAACAAAAGAGCAGCCGTTGCTTATGATAGAAAAACCCCAAAAGGATCACCTCTCCCTTCGTCCCCCCCAGGAGTGAGAGCCCGCTCCCCGTTCTTCTCTTCTACTGCCCCCAAAAGAGAGGACGCTCTCCAGGTTCAAGCGATGTGCAAGCGTACCATATGTGCCTGACGAACCATGCACCGAGCTGCCTCCCCTATCCTCCTCCTCTCGTCCCCAAAAGAACCAGCGCCCTCCACCTTTTTTTTGCTGCCGCCCAGAGATAAGGCATCCCCTTTTTTGGAGAAAAATAGGCCACACCTTTGAGTTGCATTTCATCAAGACATTTGAGAGCAAACATGGCATCCCCATGTTTGGCATATCCTACAATTAGGGCAGTCCATGACACAACAATCTTGATTCGGAAGCCTATTGAAGACTTCGTGTGCTTTTCTGATCAAGCCACACTTGACATACATGTCTATCAATGCATTTCCAACAGCAGTACCAAGTTCCCGATCCATTCTGATCATGATGGCGTCATGTAGTTGCAAATACTTCCCTTCAAACATTTGATCACTCTTCAAGTACCTGTAATCAAACATCTTCTTCTGCCAAATACAAACATGTTAGTGCACCAAAACCGACCATTTATTGAGCTAACAACATCCAATATCTTGTTGATAGAGAGTAACATATAATGCATCTCCAACATCATGAAGACTCAACTGTAAATTTATTTCCATAGTAGTGGCAATATGTGTGCAATCTTCAAGGCCAAAATGTTGTAGTAATGTGTCAATATATTTGTTTGATCTAAAGTTCATTGCTCATTAACTTGGCTAAACTGAGTGCTTGAAATGATGCAAATGTCCCAAATCTAGCATCTCAAAAGAGGCATGTAAATCAGCGTTAAATTCAGCAATATGCTTATCATTAGGTCCAGTGAGCAACATGTCATCAACATACACAACAATGATCACAAGTACATCATCCGCACGCTTAACATATAAGGTGCTCTAAGTTGGGCTGATCTCAAAACCATGTACAATCAAGTAGGCATGTATCTTTTCATACCAAGCACGTGGTGCTTGCTTCAAACCATGTGATGCCTTTTTAAACGTGCACACTTTGTTTTCATGCCCTTTCTACACAAAACCACAAGGTTGAAATACATACACTTCTTCATGTAAGACACCATTCAAAAATTTAGTTTTAATGTGCAAGTCATGTACATTCCAACCATGATGAGCTGCAAGTGCATAGATCCTATGAACAGTAGTCATTCAGCATGTGGGTGCAAAGGTCTCATCAAAATCAATGCCTCTCTCTTGAGCATAAACTTTTGCAACAAGCCTAGCCTTATACCTCTCAACTTCTCCATCAATCTTACATTTTAGCTTGTATACCCATTTAGTGCCAATGGCCTTTTTTTACTAGATACAAATGACATAAAGACCCGATACCATTCTTGATATTAGCATCATATTTTGATTTCATATCAACCATCCAATTTTTTGAATTTTATGCTTCATCAAAAGAAATAGACTCATTATCATCATGAATACTAGAGGCAATCATTGCATAGAAATCTGATGCAAAAGAAGCATTATGAGATCTTGAACGAGTATGATATGTTAGAGATACATCTAATTTGCTATCTCCCAAAGTCTGCACTAGCCATTTAGGCATAGTTTTTTCTTCCTCTAAATCGACATCATCAGGTGGAACCTATAAAGGCTAAGAAATTGCCTCATTTGGAATAGTACTTGATTATCCACCTGTAAAAAGAGGAAGCAAAGTTTCATACACATCTATAGAGCTAAAGAAACTCTCCTTGGTACATGAACATAATGATTAAATTGCATCTTCCACAAAAACATCATAGCTAATCAAAATGTGTTTAGTGTGTGGATGATATAGAGGATAGCCTTTCCTTTTAGAATTGCAACCAACCAAAATACATTTTACTTCTTTATCATTCAAATTCTTATGTTGTTGTTAAGGCACTAACGCATATGCCAGACAAACAAAGACATGCAGATGTGCAAGAGATGGCTTGCAAGCATGCTAAGCCTCATATGGAGTGATAGATTGCATTGCTTTTGTGGGATATCTATTTTGATATATTTAGGTAGTTATGTGTGTGAACAGACTAGGAACGTTGGGGCACTTTTCTCACTCTTTAGGAGGGTTTCCCCCCCCCCCTTGTATATATATACGCATATTGCCCTAACGAGTCACTTATCTTTGTACATTCTAGAGTTAATACATTCAGTATTGTGTGTTATGCTCCAAGCTTCTTCTTCGTCCTTGTGCTATTCGCATGCTCTCATAGAACTCAAACTCCAACAATTTGTATCAAAGCAGGTCTTCGCTTCATCTAGGGCATCGTTGACACCCCTTCGATCACAGTCTCATAATCGCACAAAATTTGGTGAGCATACTCAGGGTGGTTAGGAGATCAAAACTGCTTTGCTACATGGTGCCGAAATCATGATCTGAGCTCATTTTGACCTCCAAATGCACTATCATAGTGCTTGTATAGGCTATTTCATCTTTTTGTGCCAAAGATATATACATGTTTCAATTCACCAGTATAAGCACCTCAAAGTCTTCTATAGATTTAGGAGAACTAAAGAAGATAGTTTTGTTCAACTTTTCGAGGTACAATCAATTGTCTCCATCAAGGTATTTTTGTTAGTGGCCATGGATGAAAGCATTGATATATTGCATATATTGGTTGTTGAGGATAAGTTGGATGGTACCAATTACCCATTATGGGCTTATATGATATGACATGTATTGGTTGCAAAAGGATTATGGAATATTGTGCACGGTGTTGAAAAACATCATATTAAACCTGCAAACATAGTTGCTAAAGGTGATGTAGATGGCATTGAATGTGGTTCCTACTACACCTACTACAAAGCAAATTTGTTGGGATGGAAGAGATGTTTAGGCACATACATTGATAGCCTTGTCTGTCAAACATGCCACTATTCCTCCCAATCACTTAACACTTTATACCAAGCGAGGAATGAGGCTCGTGTTGCTTACGTCCGAAAACAATTGGAGAGTGAGCATACTTACCACTTTATACCAAGCAAGGAATGAGGCTCATATTGCTTACTGAACAGGCTCTTAAGCCCACGGAAAAGATGATTGTGAAAGCCTTTATTTTGCGCAAACCCCTCGCAATCGGTCTACTTAGATTACTTAGAGCCCACAATTATCTCGAAATGGATTCTTCTTATGGCTATGCACTAGCTCATAAATTCCCGGCAAACGCTGTCGGCGCGAAAGTCACGGTTGGTGGATCAAGCCAACCGCTCGAAATACGGCGCACGCCGAGTGCTTGGAGCAGGCTCAGGTAGAGTGATTATAATTTATGGAAGCTCAAGAAAAGTTTTAGTGGTTCCAAAAGGTTTGCCCTTAATCGAACAATTTGCCAACTATGTTCCGAGCTACATACGAAGTTTCAAGCCAACAAAAATGTTAAATGATGGCACTCAAGAGAAAGAAAATCAAATTCATAAAACCTTTGGCAAAAGAGCATCGATATGTTGTTCTTTCCCCATACTTTATTTAAATAACTCATCACACACTCGACGGTTTTCAATGTGCTTTGGTTTTTTCGTATTTGCAATTAGTACAAGCAGATAGCATTCATAGGATAAATGCTAGCAGTCAATTCTATGCAACTTTGGGACTTGGTGGTTTAAACACAGATGACACTTATAACCGATGGTTAGAAGTTCAAAGATCCACAGAGATTTATGCTCAACGATGTCGTATAGTTTTGGATTTCCTACATTTTAACACATGTTCCATCATCCCACTTTCTCAGGCGACCATAACATCATATGAAGCTTGTTCATGTAAGTTGAAATATTAGGACTTGAGGTTGAAGGTGAAGAACCTTAATTCAGATATTCGCATTTCACAGCAATAGAAATATGGTCAAAGAACATGTAATAAGGGTCAGATAAAATCGACTCCCATGGAGATTTCGTGATACAATGAAATGTTGGGTTAGAGAAATTTACTTAAATCTTTGGTAAAACTTGCAAACAGATAACCCTCGTCTGACTATTGGTCCATCATAAGATAATAACTAACTATTGGCATTACGGTACTAAACATGATGATTCAATAAATCATAAAGTCGGCCACATCCCGCATAATAAAACTTCAGCAGATCAAACACCAAAATATCAGAAAACGATGTCGATTTGCACTCAGAACAAAAACAGAAACAAAAGCCTATTTTCTTTCGCTTTCATTAGTGTTTCATAATCAATAGCGTGTTGCCGTCCTCTGTGACCATATCTATCATCTCATCAGTAGATGAACGATGACGGAGTAAAATCGAAGACCATCTCTTCTTATGTAATTTCCTATTGCGAATGACAAGCACATATGTCCTTGGTCAACGGACGTTGCTAGGTCTACTTTAAGAGGAAGAGAGCATAATAAAATATACACAGTATTGCAGAAGAATTTACCAGATGAGAATCATGGCGATTTGCGATTCGATCAACGACAGAGACAGAGGCATATTTTCTTCAGTACAACAGCAATTCATAAAACTCCTTTTCTTCAGTGTTTCTGCTTCTGATCATCACGATTCCTCCTCAACATCACTCCTCAATTTCTTCACTCCCTGCTACCGTCGTCTTCAGATCTTCATCACAATCAGCATCTGAGAATTGGCATTGTTCCGAGAAGTTTTAGCGCCTCACAGAACAGTTCTTGTATGGTTAGATGCAAAAACTGGTAGAAGGAGTGACACAGATGCCAAGGTATAGTGAAGAATAGAGCGCAGATAACGCCTTTGAGCACAAAAGCTTCCGCGCCGAATTCTCTTTCCGTCCGAACACTTTCCCTCCCTCATACGAGTGACCTTCAGAGACGATTAGCTGCAGCCCTCCTTCCCAAAAAACCAAATTTTTTGAATGCTCTTCGACAGGGCTTTTCACGCGACTGCACATAGCCCACAAAAAGGGACAAAAGGCGAGAGGCTTCCCCCAGAATCCCCTAGAGCAATGAACACCCCCCTCCTTTTCTCTGGTTTTTTCGTCAAAGCCCCCCCACCTTTTCTTTCTGTTTCTTTTTCGTCAGAGCTGCCAAAAAAACGGCCTACCCCCCTTTCTGGCAAAAAAACGGAAGGGTGGTTGAGATAGAAGAATGTAAACTTACAACTCTTGTAAACAAAAATTCATGCCCGCTGACAGAACCTTCTGCCAGAAGATACAGAGTTACCCTCCATCTCAATGATAAGGACCATTCATGTAAAGTTCACATGATTTCACTGACCCACAGATATCCTTTGTGAATCTCTGATTAGGAAGACCGTCTTTAGAAGGCCTGCATTCGCCACATGAGGAAGGAATGCAGCAGCCCAGCTAGGGTAATAGGGACTAGGAAGCTTGAGTAGAATAAAGAAAAATGCCAGCAGCACCAAAGGCCAGGTGATCCTTGCATCCTGAAGCTCCTGCATGACATCCAGACAAGCATTTCCTACAACTTTTGAAAGCATGAACCCCATGACTATGCCAAGAGGGATGCAGCTTTCCTTTCCTACTGATAACGTGTAAACAATTTCGCTCAAGGTCGATAGCACAAATAGTGGAATTTCCACCCACTTTGTACCTATCCAAGCAAGATCTTGGGCCCGATGAAGGAATCGCCAACACATTTTTCCCCATGGGTAACTTTTGACCATGTCAATCACCTTCAACTGTAAATCAGTGATCCTATGCTCTTTTGGTTGTTCATCATCTGACCCATTTTCTGCTTTTAAGAGAGATCCCCTCACCAGGCAGGATGCTCTCTTTAGGGATCTTGGATGAATCTGCATTATTTTAATTGGATATTCCGTCCTCAATAATCTCTCGCGAGCTATCATTGCAGGTTCACACATGCTTGCACGAACGGACTGCATCTGTGATGTAGGCCGATAAGTCACGTAGTACCATCATCCAGGAGCACTGCATGCCACCCCAAATAAACAGCATCAACTATGCTGAATGCCAAAATTGAAAACAAGAATGGGCGAATTTCAATCCCACTGTTGGTCAACAGATTGAAGCCCGCTATTGCAGACAACAAATAGAAAGCAGGAGCCCCATCTAAACCCCATTTCTTGGGTGATAATTTGGATGCTTCCAACCCCGTTATCTCCAAAAAGCTGCTGGTGTAACATATCGTGAGCTTCCAACGGGAATATTCTTGCACTTTCCAAAGTTGGAAGGCAAGCCTTTAGCCTGAAGGAATTCGTATGTCCTGGCTACGAGACCCATATCATGTCCTCCATGATATCCATCGTGACATCTCCCGTTGTATCCTCCATGATCTCCGCCATGGTATCCTCCATGGTTTCCACGATAATATTTCATCTGTTGGTGTTTTAATACTTCATCAGCTGTTAGCAGCTTCCGGTTAGAGATCACATGTGAAATTCCCTCTGCCCTCACACAATATGCAATCGATATGAGCACTAAGAGGAAGAACCATGCAAGAAAAACTCTGAACGATGCCATAGCTTTTGCACAAATTTTTGCTGCATTTCCAAGAACTCCTCGGTCCATCCAAGATAGCTACCCTTGGTGGCTTCTCAGAGAAATTCCCCCTTGAAACAAAGCCACCTCTAATTTCTTTTGCACGTCAGTATCTCCTATGCTCTTAGGAGGTTTGTCCATGCTCCATCCTTTTTCTCCACACCCTTGCAATCACTATCTCCACATGCTTCTCATCAATTACCAAATTCATTCTTCAATGCCTGAAATCAAACAAATTTCCTGCCAAGTAGAACTACATTAGTGCATAAAATCAACCATTTTGTGGGCTAACATACTTCCCTCTTCTTAATTGCGAAGTCGTCCTCGACGAGCCACTATTGCTGCAATAAAATCCCAACAACCATGAATATGTCAATTTTCAATTAGTTCACATACCTTTTCATCGAGCCGCCACTTCCACTGAACCTGCACTCATGGAAGCTATTAGTGCTAAAAAAAATCACTCATGAATACATACAAATCCGTCACTCCCAAAATGATCCAAGAACATGCACACATATGCAATTCCATTTCAGCCATGCATCAATTTGCTCATACATTCCATTATGGAAAATGGTCTCAACCAAAATAACACATGCATACCTTTCCATGTTTTAGATATGCAACTACCATTGCGGAAAACAGAAAAGAAATTACCGAAAACAACAACAACTGAAATGAATGAAATCGGAGATGCAAAAATACCCAAAATGCATACCCCATTATTGCATCTACTATTTGCTATGTACAATCACTTCATGACTAGGCACTTCCAAAGAATCCCCATCGTCATCCTACAAAAGCCATCGAAACTCGAGTGCAAGTCAAGACATACATCAGAACCCTGGAGTGTCCCACACACTTAGAAAAACCCTCAGATAGAGCACACAAGTTATAAAGCAAGACAGTTGCATTACCTCGCTAAAGCCTCATCCATAAGTACATATAAAGTCTCCGTGCCTTCAAGAATGTTGATTCCAAGTGAGCTGATCTGTCGCGAGCCAACACATACCAATCACACAAGCAAATAACGTTCCCTTCCAGACGATCATCGCTCTCTCCTCTCTTTCTCTCCCCCTCAGGAGTGGGGAATAACTTCATATGAAGATTTTATTTTAATCACACGTTGGCCTACATTGACACTGGATGCGATTCGTGGACCTGACCACACGATCAGGTTGATTCCACCCATCTACCAATGCAATGCAGCGCACAACACACAAACACAAAATGATACACATAACATATATCAGCTAGCCCATACCGAAGCTGGATACGGCCCGTGGTCGTGACTACCCAGCCACGATGGCTCCACCTGCCTACCAACCCGTTATGGCGCGTAGCTAAGACACAATCATATACATCCCAAGCCTATGGCGAAACTAGCTGCGGCTCGTGGTCCTAACCACCCGGCGAGGATAAATCCACCCACCTACTAGCCCACCATAGCGCATTGGTACGATCACACAACACACTTTCTTTTTCTTTTCTTTTCTTTTCTTCGTTTTTTTTTTTCATAGTTAATTAGTTCACCCAAGTCCTGAGAATTAGGGAGAGGAAGAAAGGGACTTTTCCCACTGTTCCCACACAGACATGCAAACATATACACTCTAGCCTTTGACAGATCAACCACCTCTTCACTTCATTCTCTCAATTACAGACACTACATATGTATTCATCGAGTTGACTTTTCACTTGGTAACTACAGCCAGCTATGCCTTAGTCCCTCGTATACCTATCCCTAGGTGTCCTAGAATGTGATTCTCCGGAATATCTCATGTAGTCTCACATCGTACTCGCATCCCGACAACTTCCCTAAGGCGAGTCAGGCTCAGCTTCAGGAGCTCCGTCATCACTTCCTAGCGTTAGCACATCTGCCCAAGCCCATGTGATATCGTTTTCCTCGTTAGGCATTTCCCTCGAAGGATTGAAATAGTAATATCGATCTCCCGCCCATCCTACATGTCGAGTCAAGTATTCCTCAAAACACTCAATGTAAAATGCAACACCCAAACCCTGGTTTATAAACCATACCAGCCAATGCACTTCCTCAACATCGTATTCCATCTCAAAGTCGTCGACATCTATGTCCATGCGAGCGAACGTTTGGTCCGAGAAATATATCCTTAGCTCGTACAAGTAGAGTTGCGTAATTTGGTCTGCCATTTTGTTACTTAGCTCCTAACAGTCTCTGCGCAACATAAGAAAAATAATTAGAAGTCCAAGATTCTTGAGCTAGCAAGGAAGGATATTTATGACACACAAATCATAGATTACATATGCGCATATATATATATGACTATATGTGTATGTACAAGGAATCTACTCCGTCCTGCTTGGATATCGTCTAGCCTCTCCCGTCCTAATATCACTTGAAATATGGTTTAACTCGAAGCGCGTTAACTTTCACGGGAGCATATTCTTCTCCTAAATCTTGAATTTGCATGGAACCATTGGAATTGAGTTCCACCACCTTAAACGGTCCCGCCCATCTTGTCTGTAACTTCCCTGGGAATTTATAATACTTACTATCATAGACTAGTACCAAATCCCCTTCTTGAATCACATAGGTTTTGAGATTTTTGTCATGCCTTTCCTTACGTCTCTTCTGAATAGCTTCCAAACTTTGTTGTGCAATAAGTCTCTTTTCTTCCAGCTTGACCAGTTGTATGTACCTTTCCTTCAATGACTCTTCCTCGCCCAACCTGGCTTCGATGGCCACTCTTAACGTTGGAACTTCTTTTTCAATGGGAAAGATGGCTTCCTTGCCATATACTAGAGAGAACGGAGTGCTCTTTGTCGTCACTCGGTAAGATGTTCGATATGCCCACAAGGCTTCCAAAAGTCTCTCATCCCAGTCTCGCCTATGCACAGCTACTGTCTTTGTCAGAATCTGTTCAAGAATTTTGTTGGTGACCTCCACTTGTCCATTTGCCCTCGGATAATATGGAGTGCTTTTTCTATGTTTGATCTTGTATAATTCCATTAATTCGTCGATCAGTTTGTTGACAAAATGTGTCCCTCTATCACTCACTATTTCCAATGGGCATCCGAATCGAGTGATAATTTGTTCATACAGAAATTTAGCAACATCAATAGCTCGGTCAGTCTTCAGAGCTTTGGCTTCTACCCACTTGGTAACATAGTCAGTACAGACCAAGATATACCTATTGGATCTTCGTCGTGAGGGAGGATCAATAGGCCCCACAAAATCAATTCCCCATTTCTCAAACGGCTTAAGAGCCAACACTGGCGTAAGAGGAGCAGCATGTGCTAATGTGGGTTTGCCCATTCGTTGGCATTTGTCACATTTCTTACAGTATTTATGTGAGTCTTTGAACAGCGTTGGCCACCAATACCCAGCTAATAAAATCTTTCTTGCCGTCAGTTCACCAGCAAAATGCCCACCGCAGGGTTCGTCATGCAAAGCCCTCAACACTAGATTTGCTTCTTCTTCCTCGAGACACCTCCGATAAATGCTCTCATGAACAAAATATTGATATAGTTGCCCCCCAATGATGCTATGGTGCTTCGCCAATGCTAACAGCTTTTGCTTCTCTCTCTTGCTTGCTCCTGGCGGATATTTAGTAGTGCATAAGAAGTTCACCAAGTCAGCATACCAAGGTATTTTAGCTTCAACCTGGAATAGATGTCCATCAGGAGCATCGTCGGGCACACCAGAGATCGGCTCCTCATTAACAATTCGAGATAAATGGTCGGCCAATATATGTGCTTTGCCTGGTCTGGTTACCACTGTGAACTGGAATTCTTGGAGAAGTAGCATCCACCTCATCAATCGTCCTGATAACTCTGGTTTATTAATGATATACTTAAGGGCTTCATGATCCACATAAAACGTGAAATGTTTTCCCATCAAGTAATGCCGATATTTGTTCACCACAAAGATCATCGAGAGACATTCCTTCTCCGTAGTCGTATAGTTCCTCTCAGTGCTATTCAAATTGCGACTTGCATAGTAAATAGGATGGTCCAACTTCTTTTCGTCGGCTTGGCATAGTACTGCTCCAACCGCAGTATGAGAAGCGTCGGTATGTACATGAAATTCCTTCGTCCAGTCAGGTGCTACCAAAATCGGTGCATTTATCAACCTCTCTTTGATCGAGTCGAATGCAACTTGACACTCTCCATTCCATTGGTATTGTTGATCTTTCCTCAAGAGAGTCGTCAGTGGTGCCGCTATGGATGCAAAATTTAATATAAAACGTCGATAATAATTTGCATGGCCCAAAAATCCTCTGAGTTGTCGCAAGTTTTGAGGTGGTGGAAGTTGTCCAATCTTTTCCACTTTATCCTCGTCAACCGCGATCCCTTTTTCGGAAATAACATGTCCCAAAAGCAATCCTCTTCGTACTCCAAATGTACACTTTTCAGGATTTAATGCGATGCCTTTTTCAATGCTTCTTCTTAAAATTGCTTTGATCCTTTCCATCATGTTTTCATCGTCGCCTCTGATTGCGAAGTCATCGAGAAATATCTCCATCCAATCCTGCAAGTAGTCTTGATATGCAGCTATCATTGCTCTTTGGAATGTGGTCGGTGCATTGCATAATCCAAATGGCATCACACGATATGCATACGTACCCCATTCTGTCGTGAAAGTAGTTTTTGATTGATCCTCTTCATGGATTTGGATCTGGTTGTACCCACTGAAACCATCCAAAAATGAGTACAATTTATGACCAGCCACTCTGTCCAAGATTTGATCAGTAAATGGCAAGGGGAAGTGATCTTTCTTTGTGCGCTCGTTCAACTTTCGATAGTCTATGCAAATACAGATTTTCTTATTTTTCTTCGGAACCACTACAATTGGTGATACCCATTCGCTAGATGCGATGGGATATATAAATCGTGCCTCCAATAATTTGGTCAATTCCAACTTGATCAATTCCGAGTAGACTGGGTTCGTTCGCCTGAGTCGTTGACATATTGGTCGTGTGCCTTCTTCCAAGTCTATATAATGTTGGCAGATTCGGGGATCAATTCCTCTCAGATCACTGTATGACCATGCAAAGGCCTCGCTAAAATTTTTGAGTGTCGTTTTAATGCAGTCTCGTACTCTATCTGGTAGCTCTGCCCCTATACTCAAAAACTTTTCTGGAAAAACTTCCCATTTTTCCAATTGAGCTTCTCGCGAGTATTCCTTATTTCTCGATGACACTATGATTGGAATGTGCTCTCCGATCACGCGTGCATGGTTGGCCAGTAAATCATTGTTTTGTCCTTTTTCAACCATACCCAATTTCTTTAGTTCAGCTTTTGCAATGACTTCCGACGCTTTAGTCTTACTCTTCGCTTCTTTTTCTGATTCTCGACTTCTCTTTAGAATCTCTGCTTCTAGCATTCTAACTCTTTCTCTCAACTGTTGTACTTCCATTGTCGGAGCTAGCTCTAGTTTCAACTCTTCTCTTGAAGTTCCCTTCTCCAGGGATTGAGTAGCTTTGTTTTTACTTGAGTCTATACTCAACATGTAACAATCAAATTCACTTGTATGCGTCAACCATCCTAGCAACTCGTGATCCGAATCGTCGTTATAGAGCAATGGATTTTGATACTCTCCCATCTTCGTGTCTTGATCCTTAAAGAGCTGCAAGTTGAACCCGTCTTGAAGCAGATTCTTGTAGGTGTCCGTGTTCAAAGAAAACCTAGCTCGTGCAATCTCGTGCCTTGCTTTCTCCTTTTCTTTCTTTTCTATCTCATCGACTATTATTGTCTTCTTCTTGTTGCTCGAAGGTGGGGATACTTGTATTTGAATCCGATCAGACTTTGGCCCTATTGAAATAAAACCTATGCGCCAGTCATGCACACATTCGGCTTGCACCAACCATGGCCGTCCAAGTAAGATCGAGAAGGTAGCCTCTGAGGTCCTTGGTCTTACTATCAGATAATCAACTTTAAACTCTAGACCACCCACAACTGTTCTTACATTCTTCAAAAGACCCGCAGGCTTCACTTGTGTTTGATCCGCCATTCTCAAGGACATCGGCGTTTCTTCCATGTGGTTGAGGCCTAAGGCTTTCATCATGAATTCAGTCATAAGGTTGACTGCGGCTCCACTATCTAACTGAGCACGAGGGACTGCATATCCTTTAATCTCGACCGTCACAGCTGGAGCGTTCGAATCAATTTGCATCGTAATACTTTGAATGATTCCTTGGACATCCTTATCTTGTCTATTTTTATCTCGAGCTTTCCTCGGCTTCTTAATATATTCGTTGTAGAATTGTTTCCTATAAGCAGGTGAACATTTTAGCAATGTGCCAATGTCCAGCGTGACTTCCGTGTCAGCGAGCAACTTTACAATATCTACTTCTTCCGAACCTTGTCTTTCCTTTCTAATCTTAGGAGCTTTCAATCTTTCAGGGAATGGTGCTATGCCCGATACAAATTCCTTGTTCACTGGTGGAAGAATCTCAACCTCTTCCCCATCCTCAAACTCTTGCTGCTCAACAAGTCCTCCAACTTGGTTTTCTACCTCTTCACGTTCAGCTATCCTCTCTTGACTCCCTTCTTCACCTTCGCCTCCTGGATTCTTCTTCGAGTACTCTTGAGTCCTTGTGACTACTGCCACAGTTGGATCTTTGTGTGGTTTCTTGGCCTCGTAAGCATCCACAAAGTGCATCGACGAGCTAGAGCCTTCTTGAGGGTTTGGTGTCTTGAACACTACTCCGATCGTAGGAACGTGCTCTTGAGATCTTGCTTTGGGATGCATCTGAGTATCAACATAGTTTGAGGACCCTACTGGTCCTTTTTCCTTGCCAGTGGCAGCTCTTCGTTTTGGACAATCTTCATCAAAGTGGCCCTCTCCACTACAGTACCTACATAGCGGGGTATAATCAATTGGCTTCTTTTCGTTTGGACATCTTGATTGAGTATGGCCAAAGCCATGACATCTCCAGCACTGGATTGGACCATCTCTTCTTTGATCACGCGCGGCTTCTCTTGGATAGTCTCCTCCTTGACCCTGAGCACCATATCCATAAGTCGGTCTATTTTCCCAATGAGATGTAGGTGGTACACTTTGAGCAGGCAATCCAGTGTAAGGTCTTTCTCTTGTATCTCCTGATTTCATGGTCCGTTCTTCATAGGCTCTCTTGTTGTAACATCGGTCCTCTGTGTGATTGGTTCTTCCACAAAAAGTACAACGCATCCGAGGTGGCGACCTATCTGTGAATACCCTCGAGACTGTGGGGCATTCTGAAGCCAAATGGCCGTAACCATGGCACTTTCCACACCATGTATTTGATCAAAACACTTGATTGGGGTTTGTAGTCACCTCTGGTTTTACTGTGTATGTCTCCTGAGTCATTGTGGCAGCTTTTATAGCTTGCGTGACCAACTCCAATATTCGTTCTTCAGTTAGTGCAGGCTTTACCTCGCCTGGCGTGCTAGTGGCAGCTACAAAAGCTGGGGTCGTCAATGCGGGACTTCCTTGGCCCGGATCTTTCATTGGTATGTTTCCTGGCCCTCCCATAGGCTCGTATAAGAGCTCCATCTTTCTTTGTTGGCATAATTGTACTTCCTCCCAAAGCCTCGCTTGTTCCTTAGCATCCATTAAGGTCGCAGGTCTTGTCAGGCTGATATGTTGCTGTGCCGTAGGATCTCGCAATCCTGAAATGAATCTACGTTTCAATGTCTCATCATTCGGGGCATTCACGCCCATCTTTCTTACTAACGTTTCCATTCTCTGAATATAGTTGTCGATGCTCTCATTGACTCCTTGTCGCAAGTAATCCATTTGTTGGGCCAATCTGTCTTGGAAGCCTTGTCGCCGAAACTTTGCCAAGAAGGCTTCCTTGAGCATTTGATAAGTTCCACGCTCTTGTGGTGTCAAATTCCCATACCAATTGGCTGCCTCATCACGGAGAATAGCCGGAAAGATTCTCAACCTTTGATCCTGGTCAACTACGTCATTGGCCTCACAGGTAACCTCAAACAACTGGATAAAACTATCCGGATCTTCGTCCCAAGTACCTGAAAACTTGGTGAAGTCCCCCAAGTGAACTGAAATCCGCTGAGCCATTTCGAACAGAGGTGTGATGTCGATATCACTTCGATCCCAAAAATTTAGCACACGTGGCTTCAGGATCCCTCCTTCAAACTTCCGCACTTGATTCGCGACTCTCCTACGGGAGTACACGTTTTTGACTGACTTCTTCGAGCCAATCGAGGTCCACTCACCTGGCGGTTCCCACCTTCTCCTTTCTCTTTCAAGGGCTCTTCTCTGAGCACGTTCCTCTCTTTGCGTTTGTGTTGCTCCTGACGATGAGTGTTGGCTGCATACGAGAAGAAGCAAGTACGAGCATACAAGCAGATCTAGCACTAAGGCAACCTTTTATTTTTTTCAAAACCACTACACCATTTAAAAGTGATTCTCATCACTAAAAACCCCTGTAAATACCATTTTCACCTTTTTGTAGCTCCATTTTGTACAAGCCGAGGAGTCCTCGAGCTTGAGGAGCCTTAGAAGTAGTTGCTTGCCAATTTTCATAATTTTTAGATCTCGTTTGAGCCCTCAAATAAGCCCTGGAACCTAATTTTTAACTAGGCCGGACACTAGGTCTGGACAGGGCCAAAGCTAGTCAAAAACTATAAATAGAGCTAGAGAGCTCATTTTTGGGGAGCTTCTTGTAGTTTGAGCTTGTATGAGAACTTGGTTGCAATAGAAGTGATTCCATTGTCTTACTCTCTTTGTTCTTGCCGTGTGTGCGCGTGTGCGTGTATGTGTGTGCATGCTTGTGTGCTTCTCACTCACGCACGTGTGCTTCCACTTGCTCGTGGTCTTCATACCATCCTCACGTCTTCTCGGATTGACATTAAAGGAGGTGCTACTCATCACTGAGCTACACCAAATTTTGGCGCCGTTGCCGGGGATCGAGCTTTGAGGACGAGCGTGTGATGGTAAGACGTAGAGAGGACGCGCTAGAATGGTAAGTAGTAGGTAAATTTCTGATTTTTCTCCATCTCCATCTTCATCTTCACCTCCTTCTCCATCTCCACCTCCACCTCCTTCTCCACTACATATTCCCTCTTCCTTATCATTCCCTCATTTGTTGTGTGCGAGTTTGAGAGAGAGCGAGCGTGTGTGTTCTTGTTTTGTGTGTTTTTTGCATGTTTCTTGCAGGTGGCAGCTCCATCATCATCTCCAGCAAGCTCAGCAGGTATGGAATTTGTCTGCACAGTCCCCGAGGCGTTGAGCTCGAGCTATCGCGACACTCCGAAAATTTCACCCAATCACGATTCTGAGTGCACCACGACACTGCGCAGGCCTAGAGCTCCCAGGATCACTAGACAGAACAGAAAAATTCACCATATCTCGAGGTATCGCGACACCTCACGACCTATTGCGACACCTCACGACCTATCGCGACACCTCACGACCTATCGCGACACCTCACGACCTATCGCGACACCTCACGACCTATCGCGACACCTCACGACCTATCGCGACACCTCACAAGCTATCGCGACACTTCGACCTATCGCGACACCTCACAACCTATCGCGACACCTCACGACCTATCGCGACACCTCACGACCTATCGCGACACCTCACGACCTATCGCGACACTTCGACCTATCGCGACACTTCGCCCCGACCTATCGCGATACACGGCCTTTAACGCATGAAAATTTAGGGTTATTTTTGAGTGATTGGAAGGGTAGTTGAGCTTAATTTTAGGCACCTTGGTATAACTTTAGAACCTTGGAAGTGGGCAAAAGGCCTAGAAACCAGAGAGGGATCTCCTGAACCCTGAGAGCCTGTTTTGACCCTTTAGTGCCTGAATGGTCATAACTTGACCATACGAACTCCGATTGATGAGATTTTGGTCTCGTTGGAAAGCTCGTTGAGAATCCTACGTGGACCTTGACTGGTTTTTGTAAGAATCATATGCGGAGTTTTAGAACATGCATTTTTAAGTTGACCTTTAGGTGGAACTAAGTGGTCCTCAGATTCAGGGGGTATAGTGAGTTACTCCAGGGGGACTAAAATTATTGATGTGTGTCTTTCAATTACTTGTGGTAATAGAGCTATACTAACTGGTGAGCTTTTGCAGGAACTTTGTGTGCACTCAAGGCAATCCAAAGCAAGCTAGCAAGGGTGAGTACCAAGCTTGGGAGAAGGCTTCCTGGGCTTGTGTAGCAGTCTGGTCAACCAGCTAATTGAGGTTGGAAGATCTCTCAACCCTCCTTTGTCAATTCCTAGCCTAGGCTAAGTACGACTTAGGTGTGGTAATTAATTAGGGCAACGTTAGGCACGAATCAAGTCCAAGAGTATTAATCAACCAAGTGCAAGAAGTAAATAGGTCTTAAGTGCGAAAACCCTAAGGGACAAAAGGTAAACTGGAGTCGATCACTTATCAAGTGCGGAAATTCACTTAAGTACTCCTGACGACGCGATTTCAGACAAGACCATAAACATAATATTCAACTCAAAAGAACAAAGTGATTGGTGCAAAATTAACCTGCAACGAGAGTGTGCTTGGGTCCCAGGGGTAGATAAATCAGGCATATGAACCTTAGATCCGGCATACACTTAGGCCGAGACAGACAAAGCCTCAGATCTTCTGAAGCTAGTGTCAATCACACTGCCAGGTCTTGGGCCCAACAGTTGAGTGATTACCCATACACTCCCAGATCAGAAACAAGTGATTTTGAGATGTCCTATCACATGGAGAGACCAGTAGGTAGTTCAGGATTGGCTTATCTAGAAAAACCAGAAGGACCATACAAGACTCAATTGGAATATATCAGGACGAATCGTCTAGATGCTCGCATCTACGAAGACGGGCTGAGAAGATCGGTGGTCCAGATTAAGAACCCCGATCAACCCCATGGATTAGACCACCCAGTAGTCAAGTTTGAGAATGGAGCATACCTAGATAAGGAGGGGACTATTTATGTAGTCACCACTCTTCCTGATAGAACAGACGAGTTTGGAAATGTGATTGCAGAGACCGACATGGGTGATATAGAGCAAGGGAACTTAGAGAAAGAACCGAGAACCCCCCGTGGTAAATCTGTCTTGACCAGAATCATGACTCCAGAGTGGATTCCACAAGATAATAAAAGCATAGATCTGCTTTTAAACCGAGAAACCGATGAGGTTTTTTGGAGATACAAATCTGCTCAACCTCAGGAAGTGAGTGCCCTCACAATCTATGAGTTTAAAGACCCTGATAGCCCAGGCCAAGTAACCTACCTAGACAATGCATCAGAGAGAATCTTCGTGGTCACCGAGAATGGCAGACATGCCTACACATGGAAGGGTGAATTTGTTTTTCCCCAACCTTGGACTAATGTGTCATACAGTCACCAAGGAGCTGGGACCTCCCAAGCTCATGGAGCGCAAAGAGATAGAAGTAGAGACAAACCTGAGGTAAGTTTTGCCAACTCCCTGGGAAGGGAAAGAACGGGAACAGAAAGGAATAGAGTGGAACCTGAGAGACATAGAACCCCATGGAATCAAAGGAATATTGACGATTTTCCTTTGCCAAGGCCCAGAGAACACACTAGGACCCTGCGACCAACTCAACTGGTGAAGTCCATGAAGAATTATTTCGATGGCACGGGAGACCCTTATGACCATGTGGCAGAATTTCGGCAGGTATTGAAAGCTAAACAGGTAGAGGACCTATTCACACAATATAATGCTTTTGGTCTAACCCTTAGGAGCACTGCCCTTACGTGGTTTCAACCACTAAATGAGAGGCATTTCAGAAACATAGACCAGCTCTTAGAGGCATTTATTGTTGAGTTTTCTAAGAGTGGAATCAGGCATAACACCTCCTCACTAATTCATAGCTTCAAACAAGCACCTCAAGAGACGGTCAGACTAGCTGGAAGAAGATTTAGACAGTACCTGGAGAGATGCCCGATGTCGGAATTACCCACACCAGCCAAACAAGTGGCCTTGTTCCTAGATGGATTGTTGAGCACTAAGCTCAGGTCATATGTGTACCTGAAGGACCCCAGAACGATAGAAGAGTGCGTGCGCATGTGCATAGACATTGAGGACAATCTAGGTGAGGAATTAGAACTATCAAAAATCTATAAGGATTCTAATAGCTCTAGTAACCTGACATCTGGTCAATCCCCATCCATCGAGGAACTTGCAGAGAAGGTAGCCCAAAAACTAGGTGTCTCTAACAAGCAAATTTCGAGATTTGCCCTAGTTAAGCGGTGTTACAATTGTGGCGGTGAACATATGGCAAGTGTATGTCCCATTATGGCCCAACCCCAGGCGAATCCTAGTAGCCAGTACTGCACCATAGAGCGCAGGTACACCAACCACACTGCACAAGACTGCCCATATAACAAACAAACTGTTAGGCAAAATTATCCTCAGCCATATCCACAACATGGTAGATACCAGAATCAGTACCCACCACAACAATACAACAGACCACAGCAAACTTATCAGCCACCTTACCAAGGGCAGCAGAGACCTCAACCAGTCCTAGTACAGCAACCCCCTGCTCCCACCAATGTGATCCCAGTGAAATATGCATCTACTGAAGAAAATCCGAATAGAGCCATAGTCCCAGTAACCCCATTGATATCAGACAGTGATCCAAGTGACCATAGTTTTGACTCCACACATATGGATAGCCCATAGGCTTACTACATGCAGTCACTCGAGCATAACGAATCATACTATTATGAGGACCCAAGTGAAAATAGTGGGGAACCTGAGTATGCTAATGTCATGTACACAAACCCCAACTCTAGACCTCAACCTAGGCAGGTACGACCCCCATTTCCTAGAGGACCATGCTTCAGATGGCAGGGAGATCACCTTATACGTGATTGTCCACTGCCTGTCCCTACACAACCTCAACCAGTAACCATTCAGGGTTTCTGTCAAGACTGCGGGAAAGAACATCTCCTACGAGATTGCCCAAAGAACCCTAATAACATGCCTAAAATCACTCCTATCAATGTTGTTGGGTTAGTTGTAGACTCCACAGGGAGTGTGACTTCCACTGCACCTGTGCAGGTGATCACAAGAGCCCAAGCACTACAACAAAACTAAGGTGTTGGTCAGGAAAAGAGCCCCGAGGTGAGTGAAACAGAGAGCATAACCAAAAAGAGGACTAGAGCCTGGAAGGATAGTCGTGAAAGAATGAAAAGGCAATGGGCAAAAAAGATAAACGAACTTGAAGAAAGCTTGAGAGAAACCAAGGCAAAAATCATAGAGATCACATCTCAACCGCACTCCCACACACTTCCACCACTACCATCCCCATCACCCTCCATTCCTCCACCCTCTAATACACCCCACGTAACCCACCCACCACCCCGAGTAGGATCAGTATTAGCTGATCCCACTCCTGAAGGCTTGGACATGATGTTCAAGGCCTACCAGGCTCGACTTCAAAACGGGCCAACAGCTGCAAACCTAGACAAGAGTTACCCTAGAGCTGATTTAGAGATTGAACGGATGAAAATGTGCATGAAAATGGTAGAACAAGCTCAAGCTATACTTGAGACTAGTCAAAAGTTCAATCAGACAAACTTTGTCAAGCCGGATTTGCATTTCCAAGGCTTACTAGAAAGATTAGAGCAGTTGGTAAACAAATCACAAGTTTCTTTACCTCCACAGGCTCAACCAGTTGTTGAAAGAGGAAGCTCACCACCAATGGGAGCTTATGTTCCTAATTCCACGGATGCTGGAATACCTCCTTCAATTCAACGGTACTCTCAAGAGTTCTTGCGGGAAATACAAGAAGAGAAATGGGCCAAGGAGAAGGGTAATTCCCCTCCTATTCCTGAGATTGATGATCTTCATGATCAATTTCCCCAAGACATTCCGTCTATCTATGGAGATCAAACAGAGCAACAAGAGGATGAGAGATTAGATTTTGAATCTAATTCTTTACAAGAGTTGCCTCATTTCACAGGCCCATGGGAATCTGAATCTCTCCAGATCAGAGCTCCCACAATATTGGTGAGAAATGAAGACTCAGTGATTCCAAGAAACACTGATGTTGTGAAGAACACTAAGGTCCAATGTCATCTCACTATAGAGGAGCTGCTCGAGGCAAAACCGGAGCTCTAGAATCATGTGAAGGATCAGGTTCCAGAACTTGAATCCAATACACCAAAAGTAGGCTCTAAGCAAAAAGTTCCAGAGATACCTCTTGACAAGATAGGAGACATGAGCGAAGGTGAAGAAGGTAACACTTATCTTCCAATCACCTATCAAGGTTACACAACCAAAGCAATTGTGGATTCGGGTGCTGGTGTTGCTATTGCGACCACCTCCTTGTGGAAGCGATGGGGCAAACCCACCTTAAGACCAACAAGAATGAAACTTCAAATGGCAGATGGTCATTTTGAAAGACCTCTCGGATTGCTTGAAGGGGTAACTCTAACCACTTGTGGTGTAGAGTTTGAACATACATTTGCTATATGTGACTTTGAGAAAAATAATGTCTACGAGATGATCCTAGGAAGACCCTTCCTACGACAATTGCAAATAGTACAGGATTGGGGAACCAACTCCTTGTACTTACAGCACTTAGGGGTCACCACCAAGGTCAATTTGAAGGATTACACCTTCAGAGATGTACCACCCCTAAAGTGGAATCCTATCCACAAAGCGAAAGAAGATTCTATCTCCGTGCATTCTGGAAGTTCACCTGAACCATCATGGCTGCATGAAGATACTCACTTGTGGATGTGCAAGGTTGCAGAGGAAGAGGAAAAGCGCCTAAAAGCGAGAGAAGAAGGAACTCCCCCAGGAGATAGACCAATAAAAGACCCAGCCTATACACCGATGATATTTCCAGATGAGGAATTTGAGCCTCATGGTTGGGCAGAAATCTTAGCTACCATGGACATTGCAGTCAATAAAGAACAATGGACACCCCATTGTGATGAGGAGGGTTATGATATTTCAGTGTTCATGTGTCAGCCCTTGTTGGAAGAGTGTGATCCTAGTGAGTTCATAGAAGAAGAAGAGAATGACGATGATCTAGAATCCATTGTGATGGATACTTACTTTGACTCAGAGGAACACTATTTAGAAGATATAGGAGTGTTAACCCAAAAAGAAGAAGAACCCCTCACAAGTATTAAAACGATAAATTCAAAGGAAGGAAGTGAAGGGGGTCAAAAGAAAAAGAAAAGAAAAGCAGTGAAACAAGAAGAGGAAGAATCATTGTTTGAAGTACCAGAAAATTTAAAGAAATATGAAGTGGAAGACCGAAAAATTTTGGTACGAATGCCTAAGAGAGAGGCCATTATAGGAGAAGCATATGACAATAAAGAAAAGACCAAAAAAATTGTAGTGACCATTGAAGGGAACGAAGAGCGATGCACGTACATAGGAGACGACCTAAGTGCAAAAGAAGAATTAGAGCTTGTAACTCTATTAAGGGAATATAGGGATGTGTTCGCATGGCACTATAGAGACTTGAAAGGAGGAGATCCAGAGATTTGCTCTCATACGATTCCGATGACAGCTGATGCCAAGCCCACCAAACAAAAGCCCTACACATATAATGACAATTATGCAGCCAAAATAAAAGAGGAAATTGATAGGCTGATTGAAGCTGGATTCATCTATGAGATTGAGCACACTGAATGGGTGTCCCCCATTGTAGTGGTGCCCAAGAAGAATGGGAAATTGCGAGTGTGCATTAACCTTAAAAAAGTTAATGCCGCTACGATCAGAGATAGTTATCCACTTCCAATCACCGAACATCTATTGGAGCGTGTGGCAGGCAAGGAAGTTTATAGCTTCCTTGATGGATTTTCAGGTTACAACCAAGTAGCCATTGCCCCCGAAGATCAACACAAAACGGCCTTTGCCACAGAATGGGGAATCTTTGCATTTCGTGTGATGCCATTTGGGCTCACCAATGCACCTGCAACATTCCAACGGCTCATGTGCCATGTCTTTAAAGAGTTCTTGCGAAAGAGCTTAGAGGTATATGTGGATGATTTATGCGCTCATTCCCAAGAAAGAAGTTACCACATCCCTGAGCTCAGGCAAATCTTCAACAAGTGTAGAGATTATACCCAGAGAAGTGTGTGTTCATGGTACGACAAGGTAAGATCCTAGGTCACATTGTTTCTAAGAATGGAATTTCAACAGATGAAGACAAAGTAAGAGCAATAGCAGAGCTGCCCAAGCCAAGGAATGTTAAAGAGGTACAAGCCTTTATGGGCCATTGTGGATATTACCGTAGGTTTATCCATATGTATGCAATCATAGCTAAACCTCTTTATGGGTTGTTAACAAATTTTGAGTGGAATGAGGAATGCGAGAATTCTTTCAACGAGCTGAGAAGACGTTTGTGCACAGCACCAATATTGACTACTCCGGATTGGAGCAAACCCTTCCATGTCCATGTAGATGCCTCCAATCATGCAATAGGATGTGTGCTAGCACAACCCATAGGTGAAGGAAACCTAGATTTGCCGATAGCATATGCTAGTAGGCAATTAAATGCAGCTGAGCGAAATTATACCACAACGGAGAGGGAAGGCTTAGGTATGGTATATGCTGTGAAGAAGTTTAGACACTATCTATTGGCCAATAAATTCAAGTTTTTCACTGATCATCAAGCTTTACTATATTTGGTCAATAAACCTTGCAATACAGGCCGCTTAGTAAGATGGTTCCTCTTACTAATGGAATACGACTTTGAAGTTGTTGTCAGGAAAGGTAGAACCCATCTTAGGGCAGACCATCTTTCTCGCATCACTTCAGGAGAGCCACCGCAAGGAGTGTCTGATGAATTGCCCGATGCTTATCTGTTCAATTTAGAAGTTGTTCCTAAATGGGCAAATAAGCTTGTACCAGTCCTAACCTTCGGGCCTGCAAATAAGAATGTGAAAACAAGCAAAGAGGAAATTGTAAAATCACTAAAGTATCAAATATTGGCCGGAAGTATGTACAAGCAAGACACCGAGGGCGTATTAGCTTGTTGTGTCGAGGACGACGAACATACTAGTTGGTTGCAACAAGCCCATGAGGGATTGCTAGGAAATCACTACTCTAAACAACGAACATTGCAGAATCTAAGACACTTAGGAGTGTATTGGCCTAGCATGGACAAAGAAATACAAGAGTGGATCCACAATTGTCCAGTGTGCCAGAAGAGACCCCCAGTGGAACATGCCACTCTTTATCACGTGTCATTAATCCCAGATTGGAGTGCTCCATTGGTCGAGTTCATGAGATCGGGAACATTACCCAATCAGGCTAGTCTTGCAAGAAAACGGAGCATGGAGCAAGAGGCTCAAGACTATGCCTTAGTAGGAGACAACCTATATCAAAGAGGCAAGGATGGTTACCTAAGACTGTGCGTTCATGAATCAGACTATTTGAAAGTCTTAGAAACTGCTCACGGCGGTGCTGCAGGTGGACACTTTGGGCCTGACAGAGTAATTAAGACCATTCTATTCTCAGGACTTTGGTGGCCCACTCTTCATATGGATGCACATACTTATGTGAAGAGTTGTGACACATGCCAACGTACCCAATATCCGATAAGAAAAGATGAAATGCCTTTAAGGCCAATGATGGGAGGACGTGCATTTTCAAAATGGGGTATAGACTTTGTAGGTCCCATCAACCCCCCAGCTAGAAACTCCCATGCAGAATATATTATTGTAGCCACAGATTACCTTACAAAGTGGGTGGAAGTAAAAGCCACGACAAAGAATGATGCTCAAACTACGGCTAAGTTCTTATTCGAAAATGTGTTCACTAGATATGGGTTACCAATAGAGTTGGTTAGTGATAGAGGTACGCACTTCTTGAATGAGGTCATTGAAAATCTCCTTCAAGAATTCATGGTGATACATAAGAAGTCTGCCCCCTATCACCCACAAGCTAACGGACAAGCCGAGAGCACGAATAAGATCCTATGTAACGTATTGACGAAACTTGTAAATAATAAACGCTCGGATTGGGACAAACAACTTCATCATGCTGTTTGGGCATACCGAGTTGCTTACAAAACGGTACTCAATGCTACCCCATTTCAGATGGTCTTCGGACAGAATGCGGTGCTACCATTAGATTTCCTAATTCAAGCTTTAAGGGTAGCACAAGAGCATGAGTGGAATGGACATGAGTTGTCCTCTAGGATCTTTGATCTAGAACGTTTAGGTGAGACGAGGTTACGAGCAGCAGCAGGCATCTATGCTGCAAAGAAACGGCAAAAGGCATACTTTGATGCCCATGTGAAGGATAAGGGCTTGAAAGCAGGAGATCTAGTTTTAGTCTACACCTTGAAACAACATGCAAGAAAGTTAGAAAAGAGAGGCTACGGCCCTATGATCATCAATAGGATCTCCACGAGTGGAGCAGTACAACTAGCCACTTTAGAGGGGGATGTGCTCCCAAACTATATTAGCGGATGCAGAGTCAAGCTGTATCAGGAACCCCTCACGGAGGAAATGCTAAGTGGACTCAATACTGCTAAGCAACGTAAAGAGGAGGAAAAGCGAATTCGAGAAGAAGCACAGGCCGAGGCCTTAGAGCGTATCAGACGAATGAAGTTGAGGAGACAAGGGAGGGATCAGCCTGTGACTGACACTCAAGAGTCTCCACGCTATCACATGGTCATGTGTGAGGCTTCAGGTGAACGTACCCATAAGATAGTGGATCGACGACCTTTTGTGACCCTAGAAATAGGACAAAGAGACAGCACAACAAGCGTGAGAGCTTTAATTGATTCAGGAGCAGCCACAAGTGCAGTTCGGCTTTCTTATTGCCAGCAGCTGCAATTGGAGGTAAAACCCCTAGAAGCATATCTGATAGGATTAGGAGGTGTTGAAACCCTTGTATGGGAGAGGTGGATCTTCCCCTCTACATACAAGAGGTCCTCATGCCAGCAAAAGTGCTAGTGTGTGAAGACGAGGATCTGACCGAACCTCTTGTCTTAGGCCAAGACTGGATCTATGATCACGCAGTCAACCTCAACCTAAGAAGTGGACTTCTTCAGGCTTGGGTAGGCCAAAGCCGTCTCACGATTGAATTAGAAAATCAAGCACTCAAACCAATAGAACAGGCACCAACTCCTGGTCCCTCCAGGAATCCACATGAAGATAACAATGTTGTCCTTGTACAAACTTCTATGGTGCAGAGGATTGTCAATCTCACTGAAGGTACAGGAGCCAATAAAGAGTTCCTAACTGATCCAAGGAAGATTCTAGACGAGCAGACCAAACATCACTTGACACGAAGGAGGCTGCTGATCAAGAGGCAGGAGCGCCAACCCGTGCAACACGGAGCATCTTGTGGCGCGAAGCAGATCTGGATACGCAAGGATGGGAAACCCACAACTCTAATAGCAGACTCTCAAGGAGACAAGAAACGAGCCTCACCGTCAAGGAACAAAGTGAAGAAGCCCCCTTGGATAACCCCTAGGCATACCATTTCTATTTGGGTCCCTAAGCGGTCAATGAAGGCTACCCCTAATGCTAGACAGATATGGGTGCCCAAGGCCTGCTTACAAGCCCAAATTATTTCACCTTCAAGCACTAGGATGAAGCAACTTTCACAAGCACTCATGACCAACAACTCAGAAAATGAAAAGATACCTACACCTCTCACTGTCCCCACTCCCATCAACCCTAGGAATGTCTGGAAATGGGTACCCAAAAGGTCCCAAATACATCACACTCTCATCCAGAAATCTTCACCTGTCTTTAGCTCTAAGAGCTACGACTCCTCTATCAAAGTGTGGAGAATTAAACTGTGTACTAAACCCCCTGACCCAATTCTGTAAATCCGTCTACTCTAACACAGGAACATTCTGAGCCCATTGCATAACCAAAGTATGCATCTAGGATGACTCTGACCTCTAATCACCACTCACACCTATCACAAACACTTCACCACTAACCACTGACCTCCGGGATTGTCATGTTAGTATTGTGAAGGGAACACCATTACAGCTTGTTTCCTATGCAACACTAATGTGGCTTTCGTCTTCCAGCAGATAAGCAACCTACTCTCATGGCAACAGCGGCAGGCACAAGCTCTCAGGCAGGATCTGGTGCTCCAATCAATTGGGATGCCATGCCGGTGGAGGCCCCACCAACAGCTCGACCTGAGGAGTTCGTGAATGTGAGGAGGATTCCTATTCCAGATCCACCAAATGGCCTAACCGAAAGAGTAAAGGGGCATTCTCACTGGTTCAACGAGATGCCAGGAGATTTGGGGGACACGGATCATATCTGGGAGTCCAAGATGGAATGTGGAGGAGTGTGGTGGACCTTCCAGTTCTTCTCACGAGAATTCGAAGCATTACAAAATGCAGCTCCACTTCAAGATATCTGGCAAAAAGCAGGATTACAAACTTATTTCAGTGCAGCTCTGCCGAAACCAGATTTCCTCAGGTGCTACTGCCTCATTGCCACGCTGAAGCCGACAGGGGATAAGGATCATTCAGGCACATTTTGGGTGCCCTCCTTGTCAAATCTGGAGGAAATGAGGAAGTTCGAATTGAATGTGACTTTAATCAGGGAAGCACTTCGAGTGTATGGCACGCATGTACCTTCTGACCGCGACCCCTTGATACCGGAGTCGATGAAAAGCAATAGAATCAAGAAGCTAAAAGAAATGTGTGCCCTCACCCCCAACATCGCCATAGCTTTGCGGATGTGCCTCCAACACTTCGCATTCCCCGCTCAGGACCGTTTCACTCAACCTCACAAGAAAATATGGTATGGGCTATATCTAGCAGAGACTGGAAGCTTGCCCATTAAGATGCCGGTATGGATCTTAGACCAAGTGTATGAGGCAGGCAAGCGGGGAGTGAGGAAGCCCACTTTACATGGCTGTTGTGCGCTGACAAGAATTATCTATAGATGTCTTGCATATGATGTGCCAGTTGCCCGAGCTCTAAAGTATGCACAACTGGAGCTGTTCAAAGGGCGGAAGTCAGGGAGCCAGCCTGCAAAACGAATGCGTGGATCGCTCTCCCAGGTAATGATCCCTCAAGAGGCCACGACCGAAGCCTCTCCCCGACCAGAAGCTCAGGTCACACCTTTCACGATCCATCTTCAAGGAGCTCAAGCTGGGGAGGTGGTACAACCTGTTCCATCCGCCCCTCCACTACCTACCGATGTAGAGTTTGCATCTATGGCCACCTTCACAGAAGATCCAAACTTTGATTTTGAAAGATTCCTGCAGACGGTCCCCCTATCAGACAGTGAAGATTCCCCTGACAATGTTGATCCGGGTGCATCAGTCCAAAGAGAACAGCCACGGGGCGAGACCAGCAGAGTACATGGGGAAGAAGTGGCACAACATCCTCAGGACCCAAATACACAAGTTCAGGAAGGTGCACAAAGAAATGAACCAGAAGACAGTGAAGAAGAGGCCCTTGCCTACACGGCACAACTCAGACGGCTGTACAAGACCATCAAGCAGGTACAGAGAAGACATAAGATGACAGAAGAGGCGAATAGAGCTCTAGTGAACCAGATGCTTCAAACCAAGAATGTCGACTCACATTTTGTGGAATCATTGAATCTATTGGCAGAGACATGTGGGATCGGGGAAGCATTGAGGACAATGGTCTATCAGGAAAACCCTATCTATGATCAACGAAGGATTGATACACGGCCACGACGCGGGAAAATGATTCAAATGGAAGCCTCTACTGCCTTGCCTACTATAATTTCAGAGGATGTTCACATGACGAGCCCAAGTCCCACTGACGAACAAGAGGTAATTACACACGTACCATCTCCACCGCCACCTTCCATCCACCCTTCAGAACCCTTCTCCACTATCCCTTTTGAACAACCGATATCCACCCATCATGAAACCATTGTACACACCTCCGTTTTTACATCCTTCCCTTTACCCACATCCAACACTTCCACCCAAATTTTTGAACCTCACACCGGTCATCTGGCCACCGATCAAACTATAATAGGTCACCCTTCCTATCTCCCCGCCCTTGGACAACCACTTGCCACTAGCCAGACCTTATCCCATCCTTTTCCATTCACCCACACCCAAACCCTATCCACCACTCCCCTAGTAACTGCCTCACACTCAACCCAAGTCACACAACCCTCATTCTGGACAAACCTTGTAAATATACTCCAACAGGTGGATAATTATAATAAAAAGTCCCTTTCCCAACCCCACTCCCCCACATTCACTGCCACCACTATCACACCACCCACCATTCCTGTATTCACAGTGCACGAATCACACACTCTCACGTCCGATCCTATGGACATCTCACCATCCACAGGATCACCCACCACCACTGTTATTCCTACATCACCACGTGTCATTTCACTCACGTCGCCATTTCCAAGCACTGTAGGCACAACATCCACTTTTCCTTTTCCCATCTCCCGACCCCTTGCATCTTCCACCTGTACCCCTGCACCCACCTCATTTAGTCATGCACTCAACACCATGCTCGAAGCTGCTGCCCAACTTAAACAGGAATACAGGTTATTAGAAGAAAACAATAAGGAGCTATGTACTTTGTCATCCCACCTCCAGGCACGTGTCACTGCCTTGGAGTTGTCTAATACGGAATTACAGCAGGAGGTGACCACCCTCCAACAATATCAGGTGGAGCTCGAGTCCACACATACAGAGAAGAATAGGGCAACGGAGGAACAACTTAGAGATCAGCTAGCCCGTAATGCTAGACTACAACGAAACATGGCTTTACTCCGACGCCATTTAGCGGCTGCTCAAGAAGAAAACAAAAGACTACAGCAACAAAATCAAGACAACCTCGAAGCAGCCATGGAAAATACTCCAGGGGCACCCATTGACCCGGCTAAATTCCAAGCCATCCCCTCAAAGAATATACAACAAATATTAGAAACCTATGCCACTCTCTTAGAAGCTCATAATCAGCTTGCTGACCAAGTCAAAGACCTACAGAAAGCCCAAGTGCCTGCACCACACCAACAAGAACCTAAAGAGATGGCCAACGCTGCAACCTCACCAGAGCCAGAATTATCAGTAACCAATGAGGTACTTGAGCTACGGCAACAGGTGGCAGAACTAAAAATTAAATTGTCAGTATGAACGACCTCCCTCTCCACCTGATCAAACCATAGAAGAAGACACAGTAGTCATTCCAGTGGAGGAGGCATTTGAAGACAATTATGAGCCTCAACCCCTTCCAGGAGGCAGAATTACAGAGGAAGGTCAGGATACATATGAGGAACCCCCGTCAGCATGGATGAAGCAGGTAGAGGAGATGGGTCACACTCATGAAGAGCGTGTTGCAACTCAGATGCTAGCCATGAAAGCCATAGAGGAGACCATACTCAAATCTTAATATTTCTCGAACTTGGCTCCTAGGCGGTTGATAACTAGCTCAGAGTTACAATACAAACCTTATTTTGTATTGTTGGCAGACTACAATGCTGAGATCAAACGCATAACCAACAAGTACCCCTCCTTCGCAACACAATTCGAACCCGAGGACATCCCAGAGGCAGCCAAAAAAGGGGCCATATTCCAGCCCATATGGAGGCAAAGATTACTGGAAACATACCCGGACATGCTGAGAACATGGGATCACGCTCCCATGCATTTGAAGTATAACCCTTGTTATGGGCCAGTACAAAGAAGAAGATCATGGAAAGCCTTCGCCATCAAAGTTCAGAACAATGTAAACTGTAGAGAATGGCTTAATTACCCTGCCATTGCACCCCCAACCGGCACCCCCACAGTATCTTACATGATAGCAACCATCAGACATTGGTTGCCACGCCTCCACCCCATGCCAGATGTGGCTGCCCAGATGATGCTCAAGATATTCGATATGATGCAGGTGGTGCTCAAAACTTTCCGCAATGTATGCCATATTCAGCCTCCGATTCCCAGCTTCATCAATGGTAATTATGACCTCTTGTATGATATGAGCACAACCCCCAGCATACGAGTTGCTTATGCATGGCACGCATGCATCAGATATCTCCCTGCCTGCTATAAGCAAACTTTCGACGATATGTTTACCACGGGGTTCTGGGAGTCACACTCAGAAGTGTTCGCACCATGCCCAACCCACCTGCTACGTCTATTCGCGTGTGAACAAACCATGCACTCAGAACTCTACACAACGCCACAACCGGACATACCGGGTGCGGTCAATTGGGATGTCCTCCAGAGAGACTTGGTCCGGGGACTACGCATCAAGGAACAAGAAGTGGCAACCGACCTCCTACAGGAATACATTGATCAAATAGTGGAGCAGAGGTCTGTCAGAGGCGACAGACACTGGGGGGGGAGAGTGTTGGCTGCATACGAGAAGAAGCAAGTACGAGCATACAAGCAGATCTAGCACTAAGGCAACCTTTTATTTTTTTCAAAACCACTACACCATTTAAAAGTGATTCTCATCACTAAAAACCCCTGTAAATACCATTTTCACCTTTTTGTAGCTCCATTTTGTACAAGCCGAGGAGTCCTCGAGCTTGAGGAGCCTTAGAAGTAGTTGCCTGCCAATTTTCATAATTTTTAGATCTCGTTTGAGCCCTGAAATAAGCCCTGGAACCTAATTTTTAACTAGGCCGGACACTAGGTCTGGACAGGGCCAAAGCTAGTCAAAAACTATAAATAGAGCTAGAGAGCTCATTTTTGGGGAGCTTCTTGTAGTTTGAGCTTGTATGAGAACTTGGTTGCAATAGAAGTGATTCCATTGTCTTACTCTCTTTGTTCTTGCCGTGTGTGCGCGTGTGCGTGTATGTGTGTGCATGCTTGTGTGCTTCTCACTCACGCACTTGTGCTTCCACTTGCTCGTGGTCTTCATACCATCCTCACGTCTTCCCGGATTGACATTAAAGGAGGTGCTACTCATCACTGAGCTACAATGAGCTTCCCTCGCTCATGTACTAGATCTTGGGTCCGCAAGCTCGGCCAACTTGTGGCGCTAGGCGAACCTATGGCACTCTCTTATAGAGACGTACCAAGCTAATTCCCGGCAGACGCACCAAAATGAACAGGCTCTTAAGCCCACGGAAAAGATGATTGTGAAAGCCTTTATTTTGCGCAAACCCCTCGCAATCGGTCTACTTAGATTACTTAGAGCCCACAATTATCTCGAAATGGATTCTTCTTATGGCTATGCACTAGCTCATAAATTCCCGGCAAACGCTGTCGGCGCGAAAGTCACGGTTGGTGGATCAAGCCAACCGCTCGAAATACGGCGCACGCCGAGTGCTTGGAGCAGGCTCAGGTAGAGTGATTATAATTTATGGAAGCTCAAGAAAAGTTTTAGTGGTTCCAAAAGGTTTGCCCTTAATCGAACAATTTGCCAACTATGTTCCGAGCTACATACGAAGTTTCAAGCCAACACAAATGTTAAATGATGGCACTCAAGAGAAAGAAAATGAAATTCATAAAACCTTTGGCAAAAGAGCATCGATATGTTGTTCTTTCCCCATACTTTATTTAAATAACTCATCACACACTCGACGGTTTTCAATGTGCTTTGGTTTTTTCGTATTTGCAATTAGTACAAGCAGATAGCATTCATAGGATAAATGCTAGCAGTCAATTCTATGCAACTTTGGGACTTGGTGGTTTAAACACAGATGACACTTATAACCGATGGTTAGAAGTTCAAAGATCCACAGAGATTTATGCTCAACGATGTCGTATAGTTTTGGATTTCCTACATTTTAACACATGTTCCATCATCCCACTTTCTCAGGCGACCATAACATCATATGAAGCTTGTTCATGTAAGTTGAAATATTAGGACTTGAGGTTGAAGGTGAAGAACCTTAATTCAGATATTCGCATTTCACAGCAATAGAAATATGGTCAAAGAACATGTAATAAGGGTCAGATAAAATCGACTCCCATGGAGATTTCGTGATACAATGAAACGTTGGGTTAGAGAAATTTACTTAAATCTTTGGTAAAACTTGCAAACAGATAACCCTCGTCTGACTATTGGTCCATCATAAGATAATAACTAACTATTGGCATTACGGTACTAAACATGATGATTCAATAAATCATAAAGTCGGCCACATCCCGCATAATAAAACTTCAGCAGATCAAACACCAAAATATCAGAAAACGATGTCGATTTGCACTCAGAACAAAAACAGAAACAAAAGCCTATTTTCTTTCGCTTTCATTAGTGTTTCATAATCAATAGCGTGTTGCCGTCCTCTGTGACCATATCTATCATCTCATCAGTAGATGAACGATGACGGAGTAAAATCGAAGACCATCTCTTCTTATGTAATTTCCTATTGCGAATGACAAGCACATATGTCCTTGGTCAACGGACGTTGCTAGGTCTACTTTAAGAGGAAGAGAGCATAATAAAATATACACAGTATTGCAGAAGAATTTACCAGATGAGAATCATGGCGATTTGCGATTCGATCAACGACAGAGACAGAGGCATATTTTCTTCAGTACAACAGCAATTCATAAAACTCCTTTTCTTCAGTGTTTCTGCTTCTGATCATCATGATTCCTCCTCAACATCACTCCTCAATTTCTTCACTCCCTGCTACCGTCGTCTTCAGATCTTCATCACAATCAGCATCTGAGAATTGGCATTGTTCCGAGAAGTTTCAGCGCCTCACAGAACAGTTCTTGTATGGTTAGATGCAAAAACTGGTAGAAGGAGTGACACAGATGCCAAGGTATAGTGAAGAATAGAGCGCAGATAACGCCTTTGAGCACAAAAGCTTCCGCGCCGAATTCTCTTTCTGTCCGAACACTTTCCCTCCCTCGGACGAGTGACCTTCAGAGGCAATTAGCTGCAGCCCTCCTTCCCAAAAAACTGAATTTTTCGAATGCTCTTCCACAGGGCTTTTCACGCGGCTGCACATAGCCCACAAAAAGGGACAAAAGGCGAGAGGCTTCCCCCAGAATCCCCCAGAGCAATGAACACCCCCCTCCTTTTCTCTGTTTTTTTCGTCAGAGCCCCCCACCTTTTCTTTCTGTTTCTTTTTCGTCAGAGCTGCCAAAAAAACGGCCTACCCCCCTTTCTGGCAAAAAAACGGAAGGGTGGTTGAGATAGAAGAATGTAAACTTACAACTCTTGTAAACAAAAATTCATGCCCGCTGACAGAACCTTCTGCCAGAAGATACAGAGTTACCCTCCATCTCAATGATAAGGACCATTCATGTAAAGTTCACATGATTTCACTGACCCACACATATCCTTTGTGAATCTCTGATTAGGAAGACCGTCTTTAGAAGGCCTGCATTCGCCACATGAGGAAGGAATGCAGCAGCCCAGCTAGGGTAATAGGGACCAGGAAGCTTGAGTAGAATAAAGAAAAATGCCAGCAGCACCAAAGGCCAGGTGATCCTTGCATCCTGAAGCTCCTGCATGACATCTAGACAAGCATTTCCTACAACTTTTGAAAGCATGAACCCCATGACTATGCCAAGAGGGATGCAGCTTTCCTTTCCTACTGATAACGTGTAAACAATTTCGCTCAAGGTCGATAGCACAAATAGTGGAATTGCCACCCACTTTGTACCTATCCAAGCAAGATCTTGGGCCCGATGAAGGAATCGCCAACACATTTTTCCCCATGGGTAACTTTTGACCATGTCAATCACCTTCAACTGTAAATCAGTGATCCTATGCTCTTTTGGTTGTTCATCATGTGACCCATTTTCTGCTTTTAAGAGAGATCCCCTCACCAGGCAGGATGCTCTCTTTAGGGATCTTGGATGAATCTGCATTATTTTAATTGGATATTCCGTCCTCAATAATCTCTCGCGAGCTATCATTGCAGGTTCACACATGCTTGCACGAACGGACTGCATCTGTGATGTAGGCCGATAAGTCACGTAGTACCATCGTCAAGGAGCACTGCATGCCACCCCAAATAAACAGCATCAACTATGCTGAATGCCAAACTTGAAAACAAGAATGGGCGAATTTCAATCCCACTGTTGGTCAACAGATTGAAGCCCGCTATTGCAGACAGCAAATAGAAAGCAGGAGCCCCATCTAAACCCCATTTCTTGGGTGATAATTTGGATGCTTCCAACCCTGTTATCTCCAAAAAGCTGCTGGTGTAACTGTTGGAACTGTGAAGTATGAAGGACCCGTGAAGCTATGAAGGCTATGGAGTACTTGGAGGCCTCCCTTGAAGCTAAGGATACTTGGAGGCTCAAAGCCTTGTGTGGAAGTCTCTCAAATTTCTCACTTTTTACTTTTGTATACAAGTTCTTCATAGGAACTCTCCTTTGTTTCCTTTTTTGAGAAAATCCATAAAAACTCAACCTTGCCCTTCCTTTTGTAAAAGAATCCTTTTTGAATTCTTGCCTTAGTTTCAAAAAGGGAGCCCACTTTTTGATACGTGCAAATGCTCTCTCTCTCTAGGAAGATTCTCTTTTTGATTTTCCCAACTACCTACCTTTTTTTAGAACATCTTTAGTTAATGAAGCCTTTGGCCACTTGTATTCAACGGATCACTCTCCTCTCTTATATAAGGAGAAGCTCATTTTGTAAAGGGAGGTCCCTTGGCCATGGCCTTGGCCTCCATTTTGGTAATGGAAGAAGGTGTCATTTGCTACTCTCCTGTTTCCTTGTGTGCAAGGCGATGATCTTGGTGTATGGAGTTGCATGTGTGTGTGCATGGTTGGGAGGATGTTCCCCTTTGCTCCTTGTGACGTTGGCCATTGTTGCCATTGCTCCATGAGCGTGGGTGAACCTCTCCTCTCATTCTTTGCCCCAACTTGGAGAAACCTCTCACTTCCATGTGAGGCGGTTAGGGTTGTTGCTCCCCTCTTCTCAACATTTTGGCGCCGTTGTCGGGGACGTCGGCCTTTAGCCGTTGGTTTTTCCAAGTTTGCGTGTCCATACTTCGTGAGATGCACCTTGACACTTGGAGAAGGATGAGTACGTGTGGCCTTCGGTTGGTCAACGGTACCTCTCATTTGTTAATTTCTGACTAGATTAGTTCTTTATTTTGTTTGATGCACAAAAACACCCCCTAACCCCCCCTTCTCTTTCTCATTCTCTCACACATACACACTTTCCCCCATACATATTTGGGCATCACTTTCCATCTCTGTCACCTCTTTTTTAATGATTGCCTTGGGTAGAGGGATAGGGGTACTTCTTTTCTAATCCCCTCCTTCTGTTCATTTCTTAGAAAAAAATCACACAAAAAAGTCATACTTATGGTATTTCTCAAATCATTTTTTTTCTTTTCTGGCGTGTCGCATGGGTTCCCTTTCTCATACGATATGTGATCAATGCCCCAGGGTGGTTGTACATGCTTTTGTGAGGAATTAAAGCCATCCTCCATGACTCAGGTAGCACGGATCTTTTGGGGGAGGGGGAAGTTATCCTCTACCTCCCTTTCTCTCTCTAGCCTCATTTGGGGTTGAGCACGGCCGTGCTCCCCCTCCCGCCTGTAATGCAAGCCCCCAACGCCATCTCTGTGACTTGGGCAAGCTTCTACAGCCGCGATCTTCTATTGCCACAGAGAAAATGTCCACCTGTAACACAAAGAAGCGGCATCCCTACTGTTTTGGTGCAGATTTCTACAGTCACGAAGGAAATGTGCTCCCCCTTCTCTTCTCTCTATGGTGTAGAGCTTTTATGAAGGTGTAATCGCCTAGCATGGGGCTCAGCTCCCAATCTACTAAGAGGAACTAGGGGTCGAGCAAGCTCCACCTCCCCGTCTAAATCTCTCACTGAATGAGAAATTGGCATATAAAGTCATCATTACGGCCGTCTTTGCGGCTAGGAGCTTATCGGAGACCTGCCTTGCAATGGATGGGTACTGAGTCACTGCAGAAGAGATTGTTCTCTGGCGGATTTCACATTTTGCATCATCGAATGCTGTCTGCCGCTGCTTCTCAAGCTGTCACAAGTCCTCCATCCCCTCAGACGTCTACTGAAGATAATCCAGAAATGGTCAAACAGCCCTGCTTTGAAAAGGTTCAAGAGCAATTTCTTGATGAATATAAATCCACAGCAATACTGTATAGACACAAAAAAACGGGAGCAGAATTGATGTCTGTGACAAATGAAGATGAAAACAAGGTCTTTGGTATTGTTTTTCGAACGCCACCACAAGATTCTACTGGAATACCTCACATTCTGGAACATAGTGTCTTATGCCGATCCAGGAAGTATTCCTTGAAAGAACCATTTGTTGAGCTTTTGAAGGGTAGCCTCCATACCTTCTTGAATGCATTCACTTACCAAATAGGACATGCTATCCAGTGGCATCAACAAATACCAAGGACTTCTACAATCTTGTTGATGTCTATTTGGATGCGGTTTTCTTTCCGAAGTGTGTGAATGACAAACAAATTTTCCAGCAAGAGGGTTGGCACCATGAACTTAATGAGATCTCTGAAGAAATCACTCTGAAAGGTGTTGTGTTCAATGAGATGAAGGGTGTGTACTCTCAGCCAGATAATCTTCTGGGGCGTGTATCACAACAGGCTCTTTTCCCAGACAACACTTATGGTGTAGATAGCGGAGGTGATCCTGCTGTTATTCCCAAGCTCACTTTTGAGGAGTTTCAAGAATTTCATCGCAAGTTTTATCATCCAAGCAATGCCCGCATCTGGTTTTATGGAGATGATGATCCTAATGAACGTCTGTGTTTAATTAGTGCATACTTGGATGAGTTCGAGGAAAATGAAGCAGCCAGAGAGTCAGAAGTTAAGGTCCAAAATCTTTTCACAGAACCCAGGACTGTTACAGAGACATATGCTGCTGGTGAAACTGGTGACTTAAAAAAGAAGCATATTGTATGTGTCAATTGGGTCCTTGCAGATACCCCACTCGATATGGAAACAGAACTAGCTATTGGTTTTCTGGATCATTTGATGCTTGGAACACCTGCTGCACCTTTACGTAAAGCACTGCTAGAAAGTGGCTTTGGGGAAGCTATAGTTGGTGGAGGGGTTGATGATGATCTTCTTCAACCTCAATTCAGCTTGGGCCTGAAGAATGTCTCTGAAGAGAATGTTTTGAAGGTGGAAGAGCTTATCATGGCCAAGCTAAAAGAACTAGTTGATGTAGGGTTTACTTCGGAAGCTGTGGAAGCTTCCATGAATACTATTGAATTTTCTTTGAGAGAGAATAACACCGGATCATTCCCCCGTGGATTATCACTTATGTTGCACGCAATGGGAAATTGGCTTTATGGCAGGGATCCATTTGAACCTTTGAGATTCGCAAAACCTCTTGAGCAGCTAAAGGATCGAATCGCTGCTGAAGGACCCAAAGCTGTCTTTGCTCTTGGAGAATCCCCACAAAGTTACTGTCTTGTTGCAGCCCGATACAGACAAAGGCGCAGTCATTGAAAACAAAGAAAAGGAGCTATTAAAAAAATTGAAAGAAAGTATGACGAAAGAGGATCTTGCAGAGCTGGTTCGTGCAACTGAGGAGCTGAGGTTGAAGCAGGAGACTCCTGACCCTCCTGAAGCTCTTGCCACTCTTCCATGTCTGTCCTTAGATGACATTCCCAAGGAACCTATTCGGGTGCCTATGGACATTGGTGACATAAAAGGAACAACTGTGTTACGGCATGATCTATTCACCAATGATGTACTTTATGCTGACTTAGCTTTTGATATGAGCTATATTGATGCAGAGCTTTTGCCTCTAATCCCATTGCTCTGTCAATCAGTAATGGAGATGGGCACAAAAGACATGGATTTTGTTCAGCTTAATCAACTATTAGGACAAAAGACTGGTGGTATAAGTATCTACCCTAGCACAACTTCAAAGAGGGGCAAGAAAGAACCTTGCAGCAACATTATTGTCAGAGGAAAGGCAATGGCTTCACAGATCCAGGATTTATTTGAGCTAATGAGGATACTGCTGCAGGATGTACAATTTACTGATCAGCAACGGTTTAAGCAATTTGTTTCTCAAAGCAAGGCTAAGATGGTGAATGCCTTGCGAGGTCATGGGCATTCTATTGCAGCAGCACGAATGGATGCCAAAATGAATATTGCGGGTTGGGTTTCTGAACAAATGGGGGGTCTAAGCTATTTTGATTTTTTGCAGAACCTTGAGAGGCAGGTTGATAATGATTGGTCATCCGTGTCAGCATCACTCGAGAAAATCAGGCTGAGCTTCCTTTGCAGCCAGGGTGCATTAGTTAATCTGACTGCACAAAGCAAGCTGATAACAAAGGCAGAGGCATATGCTGCTTCTCTTCTTGATGCATTACCAAGCATGAGAATTGGAAATACTAGCAAATGGAATTCATGAAGGTCTTGCTGTGCCAACTCAAGTCAACTATGTTGGGAAAGCGTACAACATTTATGATACTGGCTATGAGTTAAATGGCCATGCTTATGTGATATCAAAATATATAAGCAATACTTGGCTTTGGGACCGCGTTCGTGTAAGTGGAGGTGCTTACGGTGGTTTCTGTGACTTTGACTCACATTCAGGTGTTTTCTCATATCTGTCCTATCGAGATCCAAATCTTTTGGAAACCTTAGAAATCTATGTCAAGACTCCAGAGTTTCTGAGGGGTCTGGAGCTCGATCAAGATTCACTGTCCAAAGCAATAATAGGAACAATCGGTGATGTTGATGCATATCAACTTCCAGATGCGAAAGGTTATACCAGCATGATCCGTTATCAGCTTGGGATTACTGAAGAAGAAAGAAAGCAGAGGAGGGAAGAGATTATGTCTACCAAGTTGAAGGACTTTAAAGAGTTTGCAAATGTCCTCGAGGCTGCTTCAAAGTCCAAAAGTGTAGCTGTGGTTGTGGCATCTGAGGATGATATTGTGGCTGCCAACAAGAGGAGTCCTAGCCTTTTTGAGCTAAAGAAGATTCTGTGATGTTGCAAAAATAGACCATTATACAAGGAGCTTGGTTTTTTGGGGTACTATTAAGACAAGCTATGAATTTAGCTGGGGAAATCTGTTTGGATGCAAGCAAAAGTCAGTACCAATGAAAAAGAAGCTGGGAAAGAGATCAAGTGTTGGGAAATGTTGTGGGGGTCTTTTTATCTCAGATACGCAATCACTCTTCAGCCATATATTGTGCCATCTCATGGATGTCCCACCTTCAACCCCATGTACTGGGCATTAGTAACCGAACAGATGAAGAACTTCAAAGCTGATTCTTGTTGGCCCCCTCTGGATGTAGCTACTACACAGTGCACACACCTGTTCTCAGGTAATCAAGTGTTATTTCCGGTTGAGGTCAAGTTTTGTGGAGTGAAATTATTGCAAGACCAGATGCTCTAGGATGTGGCAGCTCATGCTGCCGATTCAAACAATTATTGAACATTCATATCAAACTTACAAAAATTTGCTCTGCATAGAGGGAATTTTTGGTCGCCTGCAGACTTACATGGAAATGAAGGTCGAAGAATTCGGGATGCTGCTCATATGGGCATGTTGTTTGAAAACTATCACAGGACAATAAAATGAGCTTTTGTAAGCTTAAGTGTGGCTAGGAACAGATACGCGAGGTACTCTTCTATTGACAGGCTGGCAGGGATTTTGCTGAACTATGAAAGATCAAGATGTGTCCTTGTCTATCACCCAGTTCGGAGGAAGAAGAGCAGAGATCCTATATGCTTCTCTAGAGTCCTTCAAAAAAGGTGCAGCAGAGGAGAACCTTTCCTCAAAGTCAAAGAGATGTGAAACCTCCACATTATGGGATATACAGCAGAGCATTGTGGACCCAATCACCAAGCACAAATAAACATCAGATACTAGCAAAAATCTCAAGCAGCCATCTTTACAAATTGGGGGAGAAAAGGAAGAGTCTAATGAGGCAGACCTTAGTGCTCACAGTCACACCAGTTTTTCGTGAGGAGGAACCAGGAGATGATGGATACCTGGAACACTTGCTGAGCTAAAAATTCTACTTGGGCCATGACTGGTGTATTCAAAGCTTGCTTATAATACCTTCAATGCCATGCTGAACTTGTTGCATTGCTGAGATGCTGAGTATCACATCAGGCTATCTCCTTAAGTGTTTTATGATGTCAAGCCATGGCTGCCTGCTCCAAAGTTAGCAGATACCTGGTTCGACAATCTGCTGAAGTCATTGTGCCAAGCTGAGCTCCCTGATATGGATACTCTCTACAGATGATAGAGTTCACAGATGCCTTCTGTGCATCCATGGCTGGCTTGAAAAGGGAACATCCTTGTGATTGGCTCAAACTATGGAACTACTCTGATGTGCTCTTCGCAACTCAGATGACACAAGAAGGTCCTAACAAACACTTTGAAGAAGTGACAAATATAATCATCCTCTGCTCAGTAGGCAGTTACAACTCCTGATCAAGCCTTCAGAGATCTTCACCCTCCTGAAACAAATTTTGCTGAAGCTGGAAAATCCATAGAGTAGGGTGATGAAATATGTTTTCTTGATATCCTTTTTTGCTGCCTATTATTTGCAGGTTCTAGATGTGGCTCCTGAACCTTTATCAAAAAAGAAACCTATCTCTCTTATATGTTAGCTGATGGAATGTTATGATGCTTAGCATGGGGGGGAGGGTTATAGTATATTTTGTTCTTCATGCTGGACTCCCAGAAGCTAATGGGCGCTTCTTTGATGTCTTCTTAAAAGCAAAGTGACATGCTGCCTGAAGATAAATCTCATGTCGGGATTACTCAGACTTGATGTGCTTCTGCTCCCTTGGATGCTATGAAGCCTATTCTTCGAATACCTCTGAGCATGAAGGAAGTAATTTGTTCTTGGATATGGACAAAATGCCATGACTCACTTGTAGTTATGTTCCCGTATATGGTGCAACTAGTGATTAATATAGCAAAGGTACTTGAGCCATCAGTTATGGATGTATATGAAAGGAGGGGTATCTCAGCCCACTGTTGTGATCAATTCTACCTACATTGTGTGCTTATACTCTGATCACATCTGTAGCTAATGCTGGGTTTGGTTCCTGTACAACTCATCATGAGGCATCTTCCCCACACGAATCAATTGCTCTATTGGGTCCTGAGACTGGCACTAACTTTTTGTTGGAAAGCTACCAAAATGCGATTGCTGCCCAGGTTTCCTGAGACTCCTATGCAGATCGGGGCACTCAATCCTAGTAACTCAACCGACTCCTCTAACAAATGGACAAAGCATGAAGGAAGGTGGCTTCAGCGCCTACTGTTAGTCTTCAGTCAGTATCTTGCAGGTTAACGGCTTCAGAAGCACCAGGTTTGCTGACTGCTAGCAGGGATGCTGCCTGACATTTTCATGAGTTTATATATGAATATTCAGCAGATGGTTGCTCCTCAGATTCTCAAAGTGGGTCCTCCGCTCTGTTATGATGGCGTCTGCTCATTTGGTCGGGGATGACAGTCTGGATCAGATTGTGAATTGCCTTAGTGATTGTTCCTTTTGGGGAGCTATGTCTCAAGTCCTATTTACACACAACAAGATACTAAAAGTGCTTTCTACACGATGGTGATGGTGTATACTCACCAATTAGGAAGCTTGATGGATGCCAAAGCTGGTGGTGCCCTTTCAATCTCTTTCTTACTCAAGGTGTGCTGTTAGATTTTGGACTTGAGCTACTTCAGTGTTTTACTACCCTATTTTCGGGATTTTGTCCACTTGCCCAGCCATCCTGTAGGAAGCTTGGTACAACTTTGATGTTAGGACTACTATCCTAAGTGTTGTGCATGCTGCATGCTCTGTCTTGTTTGCAATGGTTGTGTATGCACATAAAGCGTTTAGCCTCGCAGTTTTCAGGTCCTATAAAGACTTGCTCAGAGGGATTGCGGCATTTTTGGCAACAGAGGCTGCTGATTACATGGTTGGGTTGACTGCCCCCCAGGGGGATTGTGTCGCTCATCCTTGAAAACCTGAAAGCTCTAAAGACTGGACAACTTGAAGACTTCAGTAACTGCTGATTTGAAGATCTAAAGACTCAAACCAGGACCAATTCTGCAATGTATGCCCCTCTGGTCTTAGCTTTGTCGAGGACGACAAAGACTAGGTGGGGGAGGGTGTTGGAACTGTGAAGTATGAAGGACCCGTGAAGCTATGAAGGCTATGGAGTACTTGGAGGCCTCCCTTGAAGCTAAGGATACTTGGAGGCTCAAAGCCTTGTGTGGAAGTCTCTCAAATTTCTCACTTTTTACTTTTGTATACAAGTTCTTCATAGGAACTCTCCTTTGTTTCCTTTTTTGAGAAAATCCATAAAAACTCAACCTTGCCCTTCCTTTTGTAAAAGAATCCTTTTTGAATTCTTGCCTTAGTTTCAAAAAGGGAGCCCACTTTTTGATACGTGCAAATGCTCTCTCTCTCTCTAGGAAGATTCTCTTTTTGATTTTCCCAACTACCTACCTTTTTTTAGAACATCTTTAGTTAATGAAGCCTTGGCCACTTGTATTCAACGGATCACTCTCCTCTCTTATATAAGGAGAAGCTCATTTTGTAAAGGGAGGTCCCTTGGCCATGGCCTTGGCCTCCATTTTGGTAATGGAAGAAGGTGTCATTTGCTACTCTCCTGTTTCCTTGTGTGCAAGGCGATGATCTTGGTGTATGGAGTTGCATGTGTGTGTGCATGGTTGGGAGGATGTTCCCCTTTGCTCCTTGTGACGTTGGCCATTGTTGCCATTGCTCCATGAGCGTGGGTGAACCTCTCCTCTCATTCTTTGCCCCAACTTGGAGAAACCTCTCACTTCCATGTGAGGCGGTTAGGGTTGTTGCTCCCCTCTTCTCAACAATAACATATCATGAGCTTCCAGCGGGAATATTCTTGCACTTTCCAAAGTTGGAAGGCAAGCCTTTAGCCTGAAGGAATTCGTATGTCCTGGCTACGAGACCCATATCATGTCCTCCATGATATCCATCGTGACATCTCCCGTTGTATCCTCCATGATCTCCGCCATGGTATCCTCCATGGTTTCCACGATAATATTTCATCTGTTGGTGTTTTAATACTTCATCAGCTGTTAGCAGCTTCCGGTTAGAGATCACATGTGAAATTCCCTCTGCCCTCACACAATATGCAATCGATATGAGCACTAAGAGGAAGAACCATGCAAGAAAAACTCTGAACGATGCCATAGCTTTTGCGCAAATTTTTGCTGCATTTCCAAGAACTCCTCGGTCCATCCAAGATAGCTACCCTTGGTGGCTTCTCAGAGAAATTCCCCCTTGAAACAAAGCCACCTCTAATTTCTTTTGCACGTAAGTATCTCCTATGCTCTTAGGAGGTTTGTCCATGCTCCATCCTTTTTCTCCACACCCCTGCAATCACTATCTCCACATGCTTCTCATCAATTACCAAATTCATTCTTCAATGCCTGAAATCAAACAAATTTCCTGCCAAGTAGAACTACATTAGTGCATAAAATCAACCATTTTGTGGGCTAACACTTACCTCCGAAAAAAGTTGGAGAGTGAACGCACTTCCAATTGTGATGCTAAGTATAGGGCAACTTTCACAATGAATGTTGAGTATGTGTCATGCAGATGGCTTATGGCTGATTTGGGTGTTGGTCAATCTTCTACCACCACCATCTTCACTAATAGTTAGAGCACATTAGTAGCTGTGAGAAACCTTGTGTTCCATGCTCGGAACTAAGCACATTGAGGTGCATTATCATTATGTCATGGAGAGGTTCTCTACTAGAGAGATCAGCTTGGCATATGTGCCCATGTACGAGAACATTGGAGACCTTTTCACGAAGGCTTTGCCTAGGGAGAAGTTTGAAGCTTTTCACAAAGCTTTGGACTTACTTCCTTTTGTGGATTGATTCCACATAGCTTGGCACTTCCTTATACATGAGTGCCAGCTCCTTATTCACCGCATCACTCCCAGTGGGGATTTGTTGATATATTTAGGTAATGATGTGTGTGAACACACTAGGACCACCAGGGCACTTTTTTCCTCTTTAAGAGGTTTCTTTCCCCTAGCTTGTATATATGCCTATTTCCCTAATAGGTCACTTATCTTTGTACATTCTAGTGGTAATACATTCAGTATTGTGTGTTCTACTCCAAGCAACTTCTTCGTCCTTGTGTTGTTCGCGTGCTCTCATAGACCTCAAACTCCAACAACCTGTTCAATACATATGCTTCCCACATAATAGCCTCAAGTGAGAAGCTATGTGGTAAAGCCTGACTTTTGACCATAGACATTGCCATCTCCATGACAAACCTATTCTTTCTTTTTGCAAATCCATTTTGTTGAGGTATGTACAGCAATATACATTGATGTTTTATCCCATGATCATCCACAAAGTCATTAAAATCAAAAGACATGTACTCCTCTCCTCGATTAAAATGGCGGGTGCTCAATTTACATGCTAACATATTTTTAACCATAACCATAAATAATTGAAGCACATTAACACTTCAAAGTTTTCTTTCAATGGATACACCCATGCATGCCTAGAGAAATCATCAATAAAAGTCATGAAGTAAAGGACGTAGTTCCCAAAAGGTGTCTGCATAGGACCACAAACATCACTTTGAACAAGCCACAATTTACGACCAGCTCCAATTGAATCATCTTTTGGGAAAGATGGATGCTACATTTTGCCCAAAATACAAGCTTCACAAGCATATTTACAAGACACCTCAAGTTTAGGTAGAGAGGAAACCATTTCATATTTCTATAGGCATAGCAAACTAGCAAAATTCAGATGACCAAAGCCTGCATGCCAAAGCTTTGCATGTGAGATAGCCTAAGAATCTTGAACCACATCCTGAATCATTCACAAATGTTACATAGTCTATGAGATTGTACAGCCCATGACATAAAACACCAAAAGCAACAATAACATTGCCATTTGAGAGATCATGAATTGTACATCTGTCACCAATAAATTTGACAAGCAAACCAATCTTGGCTAATGTTGAAACTCATAATAATTTTTACTTGATCCCTAGGACATACAAACCGTTTGACAATGTGAAAGAACTACCATCAATATTAGTCAAAATGATCTTACCAACTCTCATTACAAGATAAGAGGATTTGTTAGTGCATGTGACAGTATTCCTTGTATGTGTAAGCTCAAGTGAACTAAAGAAACTATGCTGGAAGGATATGTTGATATATTTAGGTAGTGATGTGTGTGAATACTCTAGGACCACTGGGGCACTTTTTTCCCTCTTTAGGAGTTTTTTTCCCCGGGCTTGTATATATGCCTATTGCCCTAATGGGCTACTTATCTTTGTACATTCTCTAGTAATACATTCAGTATTGTGTGTTATGCTCCTAGCTTCTTCTTCTTCCTTGTGTTGTTCGCATGCTTCCACAGACGTCTAACTCTAACAATTGGTATCAGAGCAGGTCGCCGCTTCATCTAGGGCATCGTCGACACCTCTTTGGTTGCAATCTCAGATTCACATGAAATTTGGTGAGCATACTCAAGGTGTTTCAGAGATCAACACATCTTCACTTCATGGTGCCGAAATCGCGATCTCAGCTCATTTCAATTCACCAGTATAAGCGTCTCAAAGTCTACTACAGGTTTAACAGAACTTGTCTGGGCAGTTCCGTTCAAATTTTTGAGATACAATCAATTCTCTGCATCAAGGTATTTTAGTCATCGGCCATGGCTGAAAGCAGTGATGTATTTCATATGTTGGTTGTTGAGGATAAGTTCGATGGTACCAACTACCCGTTGTGGACTTATATGATGCGACATGTATTGGTTGCAAATGGATTGTGGAACATTGTGCAGGGTGTCAAAAAATGTCTATCACACCTACAACTATTACAACAGCAGGTATTGAAGCTGATGCAGAAGGTGGCGACGATGATGATATGCTACATATTCCTATTCATGTTGCGGTTTCTGCAGCACCTACTGTAGAGCAGATTCATTGGGATGGCAGAGATGCTCAGGCACATGCATTGATAGCTTTGTCTGTCAAACGTGCCATTATTCCTCATATTTGCTCTTGTAGAATAGCTAAGGATGCTTGGGATACACTTACCACATTGTACCAAGCTAGGAATGAGGCTCATGTTGCTTACCTCCGAAAACAATTGGAAAGTGAGCACATGAATGAAGGTGATTCTATGGACAGTTTTCTAACAAATATCAAAGACTTGAAGGAACAATTGATTTCTGCCAATGAGGTTATACCAGATAGCTCACACGTGCAGACTGTTCTAAATGGTCTTCCTGATTCATATCAGAGTTTTGCTTCTACTCTTCGGTTGATGATGAAAGGCAATCCAAATGCCTTGTCTATTGAGGAGTTAGTCTCTGTTCTGTTGCAGAAAGATCAGTCCAGGCAGAACAGGTCCATTATGCGAGTTGCAGATCAAGCTTTCCTGGCTAGTCAGAAGGGCAAAGGAAAATGGAGCTCTTCAACTAGTAAGCAAAAATCTGCTAATTCTGCACAATCGAAGAGGGAAGACAAAGATGAAAAGAAACAAAAAAGCAAAAATTGTTTTGCAAGCACTGTAAAGGAAATGATCATATCATAAAGAACTCTCCTAAATTGGTTGCAAAAGAGGCAAAGAAAAAAGAGGTAGGAATGGTTGTTGCAGAGGCCTCTACTCCAAAAACAGAGTCTGTTAATCTTGTGCAGGAAGAAGAATGGGTGTTTACTACTGTTTGCAGTTTTGACCCATCTTCTCATGAGCAGTTCATGTCTGCACTAGACTCAGATGTTTGGTGCTTTGACAGTGGGGCGACCAAACATATTACCTCGCAGTGCAATTTTTTCTCTTCACTCGAGCTTGCCCCTATAGGGAATACTATTACATGCACGAACAAATCCTCTTATCCTATTATGGGAGTTGGTAAGATCATTTTGACTACTGTTGATGGTAGTTCTTTCACTTTGTCAGATGCTTTGTTTGTGCCAGGGGTCAAAAAAATCTGTTATCAGTTTCTGCATTAGCCAAGATTGGCCATGAAATTTGTTGATAACACGTGTACACTTCATTATCTATCAAATGGCAACGTGATTATTGCTTTTGGCATTTTATGTCGTGGGCTATATAAGATCATAGACTATGAAAGATCTGTAAATGAATCAGCATGTGCAATACATGATTCTCAGGCTATGTCAGATGCAAAGTTTTGGCATGCACGCTTTGGTCATCTCAATTTTGCTAGTTTGCTATGCCTGCAAAAATCTGAAATGGTGTCCTCTTTGCCCAAACTTGAGGCACCTGGAAAACATGTTTGTGAAGGCTGTATTTTGGGCAAAATGCAACGTTCTTCCTTTCCAAAAGATGGTTCAGTTCGGGCTACTCAAAAATTGCAGCATGTACATAGTGATGTATGTCATCCTATGCAAACACCTTCTTTTGGAAATTATCTTTACTTTGTGACTTTCATCGATGATTTTTCAAGGCATGCATGGGTATATCCATTGAAGGCAAAGTCCAAAGTGTTCATGTGCTCCAAACAGTTTTTGGTTTTGGCTGAAACTTTGTCAGCATGTAAAATGGGCACTCTCCGTTCTGATCGAGGGGGGGAATATATGTCTTCTGATTTTAATGCATTTTTGGTTGAATGTGGGATAAAACACCAGTGTACAGTGCCGTATACACCTCAACAAAATGGAGTTGCTGAAGAAAGAACAGGTCACTCATGGAGATGGCGAGGTGTATGGTCAAGAGTCAAGTTTTACCACATAGTTTTTGGGTTGAGGTTGTCATGTGTGCAGCATATGTACCTAACAGGTGTACCACTAAAGCACTGCAATCTATCACTCCATATGAGGCTTGGCATGATTGCAAGCCATCTGTTGCTCATCTCCGTGTTTTTTGTTGTTTGGCATATGCATTAGTGCCTGAACAACATCATAGAAAATTGGATGATAAAACAGTAAAATGTATTGTTGTTGGGTATAGATCTGAAAGTAAAAGCTATCATCTGTATCATCCACAAACTAAATGCATTCTGGTTAGCCGTGATGTTGTTTTTGTTGAAGATGATATTCAGATATTGCTTTTATGTACTAAGGAGACATCTGTTAGCTCCAAAGACATGTATGATACTTTGCTGTCTCTTTTTACACGTGAACAGTCTAGTGCTGGTCCTAATGAGGCAACTTCTCAGCCTTTACAGGTTTCATGTGATGATGTAGATCATCCATTTCTAATGCAGATTTACATGATACACTTGTTGATGAGAGAGCTGACATTGAGGAGGCAAAAACTATGCCAAAATGGTCGGTGCACATCTTGCTTGATAGAAAATTAGATGCAGTACCTCTGTCATATCGTACTCGATCAGGCTCTCATAGTGCCTCTTTTGCATTAGATTGCAGATTGCTACGCTGTGGCTGCATCTAATGAGCTTGTTTCATTTGATGAAGCACAAAATTCAAAAAATTGGATGGCTGTTATGCAATCTGAATATGATGCTATAATGAAGAACGGTACTTGGTCTTTATGTGACTTGCCTCCTAGCAAGAAGGCCATTGGAACTAAGTGGGTTTACAAGCTAAAGTGTAAGCCTGATGGAACATTTGATAGGTATAAGGCTAGGCTTGTTGAAAAGGGTTATGCACGGGAAAGAGGCAGTGATTTTGATGAGACCTTTGCACCTACATGTCGTATGACTATTGTTCGGAGCATTTGTGCACTTGCAACCCATCATGGTTGGAATGTACATCATTTGGACATTAAAACTACATTTCTGAATGGTGTCTTGCATGAAGAATTGTATGTTTCTCAGCCCTGTGGCTTTGTGTAGAAAGGGCATGAAAATCAGGTGTGCAAGTTAAAGAAGGCATTATATGGTTTCAAGCAAGCACCACGTGCTTGGTATGAGAAGATATATGCCTATCTGATTGCACATGGTTTTGAGAACAGTCCAACTAAAAGCACCTTAATATATGTTAAGCGTGCTAATGATGTACTTCTGATCATTGTGGTTTATGTTGATGACATGCTGCTCACTGGTCCTCATGAGAGGCATATTGCTGATCTTAAGGCTGATTTGCATGCCTCATTTGAGATGTTTGATTTGGGGTATTTGCATCACTATTTGGGCATTCAGTTTATGCACGTTGATGGTGGAATGGCTTTGTGTCAAACGAAATATATTGACACATTATTGCAGCATTTTGGCCTTGAAGGCTGTAAACCTATTTCTACTCCTATGGAAACAGGTTTAGGACTGAGTCTTCATGATGCTGGAGATTCATTTGATGTTGTTCTCTATCAGCAAGCTGTTGGATGTTTGATTTACTTATGCATTACTCGGCCAGATATTCAGTTTGCTATCTCATAGATGAGCAGGTTTATGCATTGCCCAGGAGTCAAGCATTGGTAGGCGGTTAAGTGCATCTTTCGCTACTTGAGTGGTACCTGGCTACTTGGTTTGTTTTATCCCAAGGGGGGATCACTATGGCTAGATTTGCATGCTTTTTCTACTCTGATTGGGCAGGTTTCTATGACACTCGTGTGTCCACTAGTGGCTTTTGCTTCATGTTTGGTGGCTCATGTAGATCTTGGTTGAGCAAGAAGCACGCTACTCTGGCCCCTTCCAGTTGTGAGGCTGAGTATAGGGCAGCTTTCACAGCGACTGTTGACTATGTGTGGCTCAGACGCCTTATGGATGATTTGGGTGTTGTTCAGTCTGTTGCCACCACCATCTTCACTGACATTCAGAGCGCATTGGCAGTTGCGAGGAACCCTGTGTTCCATGCTCGCACTAAGCACATTGAGGTGCATTATCATTATGTCACGGAGAGGTTCTCTGTTGGGGAGATCAGCTTGGCAGATGTGCCCACGTAGGAGAGCATTGCAGACCTTTTCGCGAAGGCTCTACCTAGGGAGGAGTTTGAAGCTTTCCACAAAGCTTTGGGCTTACTTCCTTTTGTGGAGTGATCTCCACATAGCTTGGCACTTCTTTATACATGAGTGCCAACTACTTGTTCACCACATCACTCCCAGGGGGGATTTGTTGGTACATTTAGGTAGTGATGTGTGTGAACACTCTAGGACCGCAGAGGCACTTTTTTCCCACTTTAGGAGTTTTTTTTTCCTCGGCTTGTATATACACCTATTGCCCTAATGGGCACTTTCTCCAATTTACCCTTTGTGGACAATTAATTGTGCACTACCTGTGCACTTTGACACCTACACTTTAGCACTTTGACTTTGCACCTGTTGACTTTGACCTTGACCTTGTTGACTTTGACCAATTGACTTTCACCTTTTGACTTTGATTGTAGTTGACTTTGACCAACATGACTTTTATGGGCTCAACAGTTGCACACCACCTAATGTGCTCTCCGTCCCGGAGAGCTATAACCAAAGCTCTGAGCATAGAGGATATCATGAATTGTGAGCTACAAAATCTTGAAGAGGACACCTGAGCAGCAAACAACTCCACTAGAACAAGCACCAGAGAAGAACCAAAAGTGGGATTTTGGTAATGGAAAAGCAAAGGGTTGCAATGGGATGGTAGAAAGGGGTGGAGGGGAGGACTGAGGGGCGGGGATCGAAGGGATAGGGAGGGTTAAGGATGTGGCTAGGCAGATTTGCAAAGGTAGGGCATGGGGTAGGATGATGGGGTGTGGAGAGGGTTAAAATGGTCAAACAGTAGAGCTATAGAGGGTGCATATGGGACATTATGAAACATAAGGAAAGACAAAGGGAGAATCAGCCATGTGAAAAATGTGGGGAAATAAAAACATGTGAGAAATGTGCATAAAACATGTGGGTTTTGACCAAAAGTCTGAGAAAAGGTGTGATTTTGATAAAATTAATGCAAAAATTGAATCCAAAAGGTGCCAAAAAACATGAAAATGACTCCAGTTTTGTAAAAAACGGCCAACCGAGGCACGATCCCGAGCCAAAAGCCTTGAGCCAGAAAAAATAAAAAAAATAATAAGTTTTAATTAATTTATTATTATTATTATTGTTATTTTATTTTTTTTTCCCTCGAACGCCCATATAGAAAAATAAACGAAAAAGAAAAATAAGAAATAAAAAAATAAAAAAATTAAAAAATTAAAAAATTAAAAAATTAAAAAATTAAAAAATTAAAAAATTAAAAAATTAAAAAATTAAAAAATTAAAAAATTAAAAAATTAAAAAATTAAAAAATTAAAAAATTAAAAAATTAAAAAATAAAAAAATAAAAAAATAAAAAAATAAAAAAATAAAAAAATAAAAAAATAAAAAAATAAAAAAATAAAAAAATAAAAAAATAAAAAAATAAAAAAATAAAAAAATAAAAAAATAAAAAAATAAAGAAAGTAAATAATAAAATAAATAAAATAAAAAATAAAAATAATAAAATAATAAAATAAATAAAAAATAGAAAATAGAAAATAAAAATTGGGGGGGGGGGGGGGGTGTGTCAGAACCGGGGGGGGGGGGGGGGGGGGGGGGGGGGGGTTTGGGGGTTGGTCGGTGGGGGGAGGGGGGAAGAGAGAGAGTTTTTTTTTTTTTTTTTTTTTTTTTTTTTTTTTTTAACCCTCAATCCGAAAATCCTGGGGGGCTTTTTTTTTTTAATAACCCAAAAATAGAGAAAAATGAAGGAAAAATCCAAAAAATTCTGAAAATTTTCTCATGAAATTTTCTACAGGGCTAGGCCTAATTTCCTTCATCAAACCACAGAGAGCCTCCTTTTATTCCTCCTATTTGGCAAGAGAATGATATCGGAAAAGGATAAAAAATGCTAGAAAGATGCTAAAAATGCTAGAAAAATTTCCAAAAATACCCAAAATTTGTACTTTTGCAGAGGTTATGAAATGCCTTCTAGGTTTGCTAAAAACTCAAGGAACAAGTATGAAATTGATAAAGAAAACTACTAAAACTGAGCGGAATGAGATGAGAAAGATATGTACAACCTGGACATATTTTGCAGTTCTAGGTGATCCATACTTCTTCAAGTGTGTTGATGGTAGGCATTGAGCCTTGAAATGTTGACCAGTGGCAAGGCCTCTCCTTTCAGCGTCTCTAACTCCACAGCACCCCAATTTAGCATTGTTTTGACTCGATAAGGTCCTTCCTAGTGTGGAAGCCATTTTCCTCTCACTTGTGTATGAAAATGAGGTCTATGGAGAAGAACTAACATGTCTGATTCTATGTTGTTCCACAGATGTCGATCATGTGCCTCCTTCCTCTTCATCTGAGTCTCTATCAATTGTTTTGTTGCTAGTAGGTGAATCTCCTCCACTTTATGTAGTGCTCCAAGCCTCTGAGAGACATCACAATATTTCTTGCCCTGCATGAATGCTATTTTAGGTGATCCATGTAAAAATTCAAAGGGCTCAATGGGCAATATGCCATAAACCAGTTGGAATGGAGAATATCCTGTGGCCTCTTTGTAAGTTAACCTGTATGCCCATAGGGTACCTTGATAAGCAATTCCCCAGGAAGTGGGTTGTAACATACACTCCTTCCTTAACATTGAGATTAAAACCTTATTGGTCGATTTAGCCTGTCCATTGGCTCTTGGGTAGTAGGCACAAGAGGTCCTATGTAAAATTCTATGCCTATTGAAAATTTCGTGCAGGACCTTATTGACAAAATGGGTACCCTGATCTGTACAAATTTCAAGTGGACATCCAAACCTGCAAATGATGCTACTGTAAATGAAATCAGCAACAGTTTGGGTAGTGCAGTCGGGGGAGGCAATAGCTTCAGCCCACTTTGTGGCATAATCTGTAGCTATCAAGAGATATTTGTCTCTTTTTGGAATCGACAGAGGGTAGATGGGCCCTACAAAATCTAGCCCCCACTTCTCAAATGGTTGCCAGGAAGTGGAAACAATCAAGGGGTTATGCCTCTGCTTTGTTGGCTTAGGTCCACACCTCTGGCAAACATCACATGTCTTTCCCCATTTATCTGCATCCTTAAATAGTGTAGGCCACCATAGACCAGCATCCACTATCCTCTGACTCATAATATGTCCTGGAAAGTGCCCACCACCTGTTCCTTCATGTGCAGAGTGAAGGACTTCACTCACTTCTTCTTCTTCCAAACACTTCCTAAACTTATCATCCTTGCCCTCTCTATATAATTTATCTTCAATGAAGGTATATGGTCTACTCTTGATTAGCAGTCTCTTCCTTTGTACAGCACTAGCCTCTTCTGGATACAAACCAGTTTTAATGAAATTCCTGATATCATAATACCAACCTTGAGCTTGTACAGCAAACAGATGAGCATTCGAAAAATCATCATTGATTCCACTAGCTTGATCCATCATATTGATTCTGGATAGGTGATCCGCCATAACATTTTCTTTACCTGGTCTGTGAACTACAGAAAAATCAAACTCTTGGAACAACAATAACCACCTCCATATTCTAACAGTGGCTTGTGGTTTGTTGAGCAAGTATTTTAGTGGTTGGTGATCTGTTATAATAATAAATTTTACTCCCAGTAAGTAATGACAAAATTTTTGGACAACAAAAACCATTGCTAGGGCTTCCCTTTCTGTAGTACTGTAATTCCTTTCAGCCTTGGTTAAGATTCTACTGGCATATTGAATTGGTCTGTCCACTTTAAATTCTTCACTCGGTTGGGTCAAAACTGCCCCCACCGCATAGGCACTGGCATCTACATGTATATGAAATATTTTTTACCACTCAGGTGTGATCAAAATAGGAGCAGACACTAACCTTGACCGTAATGTTTAATATGCTTTTTCCTCCTCTTCTTCCCATTTAAAAGGTACTTCCTTACCTCTAAGTCTAGCCAGTGGCCTGGCTATCTCTGCATACATTTTTATAAACCTTCTATGGTATCCAGTATGCCCCAAGAAACTCTGAATCTCTTTAGGAGATTTAGGTCTAGGCAACTTTAATATAGAAATGATTTTGTCAGGATCTGGGACCATACCTTTAGCCGACACCACATGTCCTAAGAGAGTTCCTTCTGTCACAAGGAAATGACATTTGTTTGGATTGAGCTTTAGCTTAGTCTCCTTGCATCTCTTGAAAACATTCTGCAACTGCCTCAAGTGATGGTCCAAACAATCTAGAGGAGTTTCTTTGTGAGAACCTGAAAACGAAGAGAAGTCATCCATGAAGATTCTAAGTGATTCCAGTAATAGGGGGCCAAAAATGAGATTGACCGTTCTGTTAAAGGTAGCTGGAGCATTTCTGAGCCCAAATGGCATTTTTACATACACATATGTTCCCCAAGGTGTGATAAAAGTAGTCTTTTCACGATCCTCTGGGTGTATTGATATTTGATTATAGCCACTAAATCCATCCATAAAGCTATATAATGCATGTCCAGCCACTTCTTCAATGACCTGCTCTGCAAAAGGCATTGGGAAACCATCTAGAATGGTCACCTTGTTGAGTGCTCTAAAGTCAACACAAATTCTGATTTTATTAGTATTCTTCTTTGGTACTATGACCATAGGTGAGAGCCACTCTGAGTGTTCCACAGGAATGATGATTCCTGCATCCTCCATCTTCTGTATTTCCACAATTTTGGATTAAGTCTATAACTCTTCCCTCTTATGGGTTTGGCTCCATCAACCAGAGGGATTCTATGCTCTCCATAAGTCGCAGGCACTCCTTCTAAGTCTTTATAATGCCAGGCAAAAACATTTGTATAATGGGTCAAGAATGATCTTACCTTTTCAAGGAGCCCTGGGTGACTCCACAACCAAATGGCCACCAAAACTGGCCGATTATTGTCTTGAGTGCCTAATTGTATTTCTTTGACAGGATTTCTCTCTACCATATCTTCGTGCTCATCTCCCTCCTTGTCTTCTTCCACTAGCTTTTCGTGCATTGCTTCATAAGCAGGTGTATTTTGGATTTCAATGTGTTCCTCCTTGTCCTGCATCCATCCTACAGGGATTTCTTGAATCGGGAAAGAACACTCTTCACTAGAATCTTTTACCTTGCCTTTAGCTTTAGTAACTTCCTTATCTATGGTTGTCATATCCTCCTCCAAGTTGTATTTGAGGGGTGTCTTCCTGCCCCTTCTGTGGTCTTTGATGGGCTCTCCCAATCCATCAACCTGGACTTTCTCCTCATCTTCATCATAACCTTCAGTCGTGCAAGAATTATTAAGAAAAATTCCAAAACAAGAGGAAGAGTTGCCTGCTTGGAGCCAATTTAGAATATCCTCTTCTTCCTCGAAATCTATTTGGGGTTGATCCTTTGATTCTGGTTCCATGCATATGCCAACTGTTTGCATCATGCTAGTGTTTCCTTGATTATCTGGGCCCTCTTCTAAATGAATCTGTGTCAGCTCTTGCCCTTTCTTTTGTACCCACATAGTGTCCTTGCCCCAATCATGAATGACACTTGCATGCCTCAGCCATGGTCATCCAATTAAGAGGGGAAATCCTCCTTCAACCTAGGGCAATCTTAAAACCACAAAATCCAGAATGAATAGATTACCTTGTACTTCAAGTGGAACTTTTGGGATCACTCCCAAGGGCCTTACTTTGCTCTGATCTGCCAAAGTAACAGTGAAATTTGTAGCCCTTGAAGGGTGGAGTCCAATCTTTTCCATTGTATGTTCAGGCATCAAGTTAATGCCAGAACCACCATCCACAATAACTCCTTGAAATTCATGACCTTTGATAGATACTGTCAGCTGAGGACTTTTATAATCTGTAAGGGGTGCTTCCCCTACAATTTTTCCTTTATGTAAAACAGCAGTCTTTGCCACCAAATTTGTAGTGGAAGCTTCATCAATTATCTGCAATAACTCTGACCTGAATTTCCCATCCATCTTTATTAAATAAAAAATACTAATCTCCTTTTTCATGGACTTGAGTAGTTTTGAAGCCTCTGATTCCTTGAGAGCATGGGCTTCAGTTGACTTATCAAACTCCTCATGAGCCATGTTGAAGGCATGCCCAATGGCATCACTGGTGCATATGAGATCTCCTTTTTGCCTTGTATCTGCACCTGTGGTGGCTTTATCTTCAGATGGTTCTCTGTCTTGATTCCATTCCTTAATCTTTGATCCTTGTCCTATGTCTGCTTGAACCTTCCCATTGCTTCTTGTCTGCACAGTCAAAGATTCTATTTCTTCTCATTGCACCACCCTGGTAGATGGTGATGGCTCATTGACTAGATCACACACTTCTTCTTTGTGCATAGAAATCATTTGAATATGGGGCCCGGATGAAGAGGCTTGATTCTTAGGACAACAATTTGTATAATGGTCTCTTGCCTTAGGGCAGTTCCTACAAGGAGGGGCATTTTCTGGTAGGGTGCACCTACTTTGATAGTGCCCGCATTCTCCACACCTAAAATAGATGATTGGCATCCTAGGCCCATTTCCAAAGTTATTCCTTTGTCTAGGATTATAGTTGTTACCTTGATTTGGTGCAGCAGCCATCACATTTGCTTGTGTTGGGGGTCCTCCTTGTGTCCCAGTATGTCGTTGCAGGCATTCCCCTTGATTGGCATTCATGGGCCTCATGGCCAACTTTCTTGCATACTTGGCAAGTCACACTTAACAGAGGACATTCACTTACTATGTGACCTTGCTTGCTGCACATGGAACACCAAAGTCCACTCTTGATGCCACTCCCTTTGAGTTCCTGCAGCTCCTGTCGCAGCTGAGCCAATTCCTCTGCTTGGGCCTCCTCCTCCTTTTGGAGCTTTAGTGCTTCAATCTTCCTTCTCAACTGAGCAACATTATTCTCCTCCTCTTTGTAGGTCTTATTTCTTTTTAAGCCCTCCAGCTCCTTCCTTAGCTGGATCACTGGATCCTCCATTTCTGTACCATATGTTGGTTGGGAAGAAGTTGCTCCATACTGGTGCCTTATCTACTCCAAGTGTGTGGCTGTGTTGATGAACTCCTCTATGGAGGCTGTAGGTAACACTAATTCCTTTATTTTGCATTGGGTGGCCACTGGTAGGGGCTTAGCTAACCATTTCTTAACAAAAAAATCATGTGGTGGATCAGGCAATTTAGCCATTAGTGCTTTGGCCCTAGTCACAAACTCTGGGAACTTTTCTCCTGGACCCAATCTCAAATTTTCTAGTTCTTCTATGATCTTCGTAGTGTTGCCATGCTGGAATTGATGTTTAAATGCATCTTTCATCACATCCCAAGTGGTAAAATGGTTTTCAGCAAACTGGTTGAACCACTTATCTGCTAATCCTTCTAATGTGGCAGGGAAGAGAATCAAAAAGGCATCCTCCCTACCCATTAAGCCTCTAGTCTTACATAGTGCCAAAAACCTTCTAATGTGTTC